>CP139504.1:121635833-122235833 GCA_021014915.2 Artemisia tridentata subsp. tridentata
AAGGAAGACCATAAAAATACCTTTTCACGCCTTGTATTTCAATTAATGAAAAGTATTTCAATTTACTCCTACCGTTTTCATTCAGCTGTAGTGAAGATCATCGTGCATTGTTAATTAACATTAAAACCATCAAAATACCTTTTTTATTCACGACTTCTACTTCTTCACCATCTCACGCCTTGTAATTCTTCACTCCTTCGCGACTTCTACTTCTTCACTATTTCACGACTTCTTTACGACAGCTGATATGTGTCTAAATACACATATATTTTACATTGTTTAAACCCACAAAAATGACCAAAAGCACACAAATAACCATATAAATGTTACAAATATCATTGAAATGTGTTTTTGTGTATTTCAAATGCAAAAGGATTGAAAACAATTGAAAAACAATCAATGTTTGCATAATTGGCAAAACTAGTCCCTCGAGTTTCAAAATTGACATAAAACACCCCTGGATATTTAAAAATTGGAAAATTAACATTCAGGGTCCTTTGGTAAATGAAACTTGGCAAGAAATACCCTTGGATCATAAGTTTGGAAAATTGGCAAATCAGGTCCCTCAACTTTGAAACCTGACACATTTGGTCCCTGGGAATTTTTAATTTTGGAAATTATCAAATATTGGTCCTTGGTTTATTTTGGAAGATGTACATATTTGGTCCCTAAATTTTCAGGATATTACACATATAACCCCTAAACTTTAAACCAAAATTTAATCCCTAATCCTAAATCCACACAACCGGACCCTATAATAAAATAAACCCCAATCCACTAAATTACCCAACCCATATTTAACCCAAATAATAAAACCCATTACCCAACCCTTTTATTAAAAACCCAAGCCCAACCCGTTTTTATTAATAAAACCCAAAACCGGGGTCAACCCAGTCAATACCACTCAACCCTTTATCCCTTCCCTCCCACTTCACTGTAACACCCAAAACCACCCCACAGCTATCTGGTAATTCAATACCACCACCACACCTGTCCACCACCTCACTACCTACTCCACCACCTCATCCCTACACCCCTCCAACCTAGTCTACTTTGCATTTAATGCTTTCCCCACCATCGACACCTTTTTCACCTCACATACCCCTGTTTTTGCTACTAACTCTTCAACTTGACCTCTAAACCTATCCTAACATGTCCCCTCCACCTCCACAATCAACCAAAGCTCATTAATTGCAATCAAACTGCCCCTAGCCACGTGGATGAATTTTGGCGCCAAAATCTGTTTCAAAGGCTAGGATGAATTACAATGCATCAATGGTCAAGATTTCAAGTGGGATATGTTCAGAAAGCTAGTGGGACTCCAAAGAGTCAATAAATATAAAGATTGAAGCAGAGGTGAAGAATTATTAGTGTAGGTAATATAGTTTAGTTTCGTACTTAATGTAATTTATCTTTCAGTATAATTCTTAGTTTACAAATGTTGTACTCAGTTTATTTAATGCAATGAAAACTTTCTTGAACCTTTAATTTCAGTTTTGTTCTTTAAATTCGGATTTAGTGATTTTGAGTGAAATTGACACTTCACTTGGAAATTGTTAGATGTTGTTGTTATTTGTTGTTATGGACTTTTAAGCTCACTTAAGCTCCTCACAAAGCTTCTGAAAGCTTTTAGAAACATAAATTCAGTGTTTATCATTGAAACTCAATGATACTAAAATAATACAAAAGAATTAGTCATAAATCAAAAATGCAGGATCATGAAGAAGATGGCTGGAGCACAGTTGATTAAGGATGGCTGTGGGTTAGTGAACCTGTGGGGGTTCTATAGGATGTGGCAATAGTCCTTGGTTCTCAGTTTTCACTTGGATTCCATTTTGTAAGCTTTTTATCAATTTTTGCATTTTACTGTTGAAGTAAGTTTATTGCTTCAATCTTTGTGTTTTTATGTTTCTATGGTGTGATTAAGTAAGATAAAAGCTTAACCTTGCCTGCTTGTTTGTTAATTTTCATAGTTGCTTCATATTTCATTTACACAGTCAAATTAGCATACTAGTAATTTTAAGGTTATTGTTGTTAGAATTGATGTTTATATGCTCATGTCAGTCTATTTTATCATGTTAAGTCTTTATAAACCAGTTTGTTGGTCTTAATCAGTCTATAGCTTTTGAAATCTCAAAATCATGCTTTTAAAGTAGTGTTTGGATCATCTAGTTTATCTGTGTTCTAGGTTGTTATTGTTGTTGTTTACTGTTGCTACATGTCACAATAGGATAATATTAGATAGCCAAGTCATAAAATTCATAGGTCATAGTTAAAAAAGTCAAAATCCATTTTAGAACTCTTGTTTTCATTAACTGTTAGTACATTAGTTTGCACAATCACTCATATTAGTTATATAGTTGTTAAAGTTGCTTGTTCTAGTCTTATCTTAACTTATTATTGCAATCTCAGTCCATTAGATAGGATCAAAACTCACCAAAGTCAACTTTTGTGTTTTACTGCAAAAGTCAAAAAAATCAGGTTAAATGTTGATTCTGATTGCTGATCTAGGGCCAAATTTGACTTCAATTGGTGTGTTTGTGATAGGGCTTTTTAGTTTTTAAGATAGCCAGTAGTATAAGCTTGATTTTGCCCACTTCACTTTCCAAAAAAAACTGCTTATTACAGTGCTTAAAATTAAGCTAGAAGTAGGTACATTAGGCTTCTTTTATGCAAACTTCTCATTACTCGAACTGGCTGACGGCCAGGGCATATCTGAGGTTTTTCAGTTGAATTGAGTTTTTTTTAGTATATTACACTGTACCTGAGCTTTTGGTACATTCTAGTGCTTATTTGCTTATTTTTAGCTTATTTGTAAACTGCTTATTTAGCCCATTCTGCTTATTATGGGTTAGACAGTTCTTATTTTATTTTTCCTATCTTTTAAATATTATTTTAGAATTACTTGAATTTTTTCAGATTTTTCTGTTTTCATTTTCTATTTTTAAATAATTTAATTAGTTTCTAATAGTTTTTAATTCATAATAAAAAATATAAAAGTCAGAAAAATATAAATCTTTTTTCTAAAATTTTATTTTATTATTTAGGATTTAAGAAAAATAATTTTGCACTTGTAAGATTAGATTTCCATATATCTCAGTTTTTAGCCCGTTTTTCACTTTATTCTACTTTTTTCGGTGCTTATTTTAAGTTTTCAAAAATATCGTCTTTTATAAAAAGTGCTTATAATTAAGTACTTTAGCAATTTCGAAAATCAAAAATCCAAAATTATCCCGTTTTTATATTTCCCGTTTAGCTTATTTAATCTATTTTCTTTTATTCCTTAGTATAAATCACTCAAAACCTTTTCTGTTCAATCTTCTCCCGATCACACATTCGTTTTATTTCAGTTTACACACCTCGTTGGGACTTAACGACCCGGGGATACTCTGTACTCCTTTGGTAAATTGCATCGTGCCCTAGATTGATTGACTCTTGTTGACCCATTTACTTGGTCGATATTAGTTGACCGTTTGGGGCCGATCAAATTTTGGCGCCGCTGCCGGGGAGGTATGCTGCGTAAAAACGAATTTGAAGCATTAGTGATTGTTGAATATACACCCATTGTATATTTGCCATCTTTGTTCATATTCTCTTATTTTCAGAAGAAAAAAAAAACCAAAATAATCGTGAAGTTAATTTGTTTGACTAAACGGTTACCAAAAACATTTTTATTCAAGTTTTCAACAAACGCAAAAAACCCAAAAATATTCATCTTTACCCTCTTACCCTTTTTTGATTCTTTATCCCTTTACCCTCTATCCATTTGATTCTAAACTTCTTATACCTTTCTTCTATGGCGTCTCTCGGGTACAAATGTTTTGATTGTAAAAGCCCGTTGAATGACAGCCTTCATTGTTCTAAGTGTAAGTGTGAGCAGTGTGGAAAGCATGCACCAAAGGATCTTGGATCTTGTTATTGGTGTGAATTATCCACTAAAGAGTCTCTCAATGATTCTCAAAGTCCTTCCGACTACCCTCCACAGCCCGAGATACGTGCTATTAATGACAAACCGTCAAGAATCGATCCTAACCTTTTAGGGTTTACGGTTAACAGTGTGTCAAGCAAACGTACAGAACTTAGAACAGTGACTAAAAAGAACGAATTGCCTAATCTTCACGTTTATCAAAAACCAGAGACCATAACGGAAGTGGTGGAAATTCCTAGCTCTCAGAGCACCCCACTTGTCCCATCTCTGGATTTTATTCCTTGTGTCGGTTGTGGTGAGTCGCTTTTCGGTTTACCATGTCGTTGGTGTACATGTGAACAATGTGGTAATGATATTCGAAACGGAAGTTGTTTGTTTTGTGGTTCGAGGAATTCATTTGCTTATGATCCTAATCCGAACTCATTCAACGACTCTTCAAAATTTTCCAACTACCCATCACATTCATACAAGCAAGAATCATATTATCCAAATCTCAATGATGCATCGTATCAAAATACACCAAACTTTTCTTGTGAATATTGTGGAGGCCCACACTTCAGTTCCGATTGTCAAACAAGGAATCCAATTCCTTATGACAATAATGACTATTCGTGTCAAGACCAACCTCCACAGTACCAAATGTTTCAAGCAACTCCTCAACAAACTGAACAAGATTTTTTTCTAAAGACTCTAGAGTCATTAAAAGAAATGAATGAGGAGTTGGCTAATACACCGTTTCATAATGCACCAAGTTCTTCTTGTGCATATTGCGGGGGTCCTCATGATGATAATCAATGTCAACCTTCTGGTTTTGACACATCCACACCCCCACAATTTCCACTCATTCCATATTCTTGTGGGAAAGCTATGGCAGAATCATTTGCCATAGACAATCCTCATGAAAAGAGTATGGAAGAATTACTTGCTGAGCAAAGAGCAGTTAGCACACGTGCCAATTTCCGCAATGCTGCTCTTATCGATGACGATGATGACAGTGATGATGAAGATATCGTTGATATTCTTCAAAAAGATTCAACAAGTTCATCAGTTGAGATTCCTTTCGTGGGAATACAGGGAGAAAAGAGTATGATGGAATTACTAGCAGAAGAACAAATGGAAATTGTAAAATCCATATATGCTAGTCCTTCTCAACTCCCTCAGTCAGCTGTTATCACACCCGAAGTTCCCACTAATTCTCTTATTATGGGGGACGAGCATCTTGACATTATTCCTGAAAAGGAATCGGACGAATTCATAAAGTCTAGTGTTGAGAACCTTGTCCCAATCCCAAGTGAGTCACAGGGAATTCTTGATCATGTGTGTGATATCCCTTCCCCTCTTGAGTGTTCAAAAGATTATTTTGAGACTTTCTCCGATTCTAACGATGAATATACATCTTATGGAGAAGTTGAGTATGTTGAGGCATCACTGCCCCATTCTGATGTTGACCCTCTTCTTGAGGAGTTTACTGATGAACTTACTCACATTGATCCACTTCCATCAGGAAGTGATGATGATCTCTTTGATTTCGAATCCAATCTGGAAGAAATCGAAAGTCTCTTATATCATGATCCATCACTCAATTCTTATCCCAACCCCGAGCTTAGTGATTCACATACTGATGAAAATTCTTTATCTTGTGGAGACATCAGTCATGTGGAGGAACTACCTTCTGAGCTCGTCAGTCCAAAAGAGAATATTGATCATCTTGTTCCCGAAGCATTCAAAACGTCTTTCACCAATCCTCTGTTTAAATTTGAATCTGAATTCACTTTAATTTCTGATAATCCACTCTTTGATATTCAGAACGAGGTAGGTGATGATTCCATAATAGAACAAGGGTTCACAGATTTACATCACGTGAATGATTCTCTTTACGAGGAGTTCTCCTTTGAACTCACTCATATCATATCTCCACCAGAGTATGATAACTTCCACTTTGATCTAGACAAAGATTATCTTTGTGTTCCGGAGGGAGATGTTCTCAACACTGAGAATTTGATTAATATCAAAATTCCATCCCTCCCACCCAGAATATGTCTTGATCAAATGAGCTTAAATGATGAGATTCATGATCCAGAAATCATGAATTCTCCTTCTGATGATGATGAGTTAGTCATGATTTTTATCATGACTTTCTTTCTTTTCTTCACCTACACGGTGACTTCTCCTGTTCTTCACTCCTTCGGGAATGAAGACACTATCTTTGATCCCGGCATTTTCATTTATCATTTGTGAGCCGGATCTGTGTATATCTCATCGGAGTGGAACTTTCAAGAAATTCAATGTTTTTCCAAACATTTTGAACGAAAGTCCGATGGAGATTTTTTGTTCCACATGCTTCCCCAAGAACCAATGAATGCGGGGTCGAGTCAAGCTAAGTGACTAGATGAACAAAAACATTAGCCCACCATATGGGTTTTCACCCATATTTCTGACTTCTTTCTCTGTTCTACCACCTAAGTGTGGGGGAGATGCCCCACATGTTGTATATATGTACAATTTCAAGTAAAAAATATATATATATATAAAAAAAAAAAATGTGTATATAAAATAATGGCTATTAGTATTTCCCTTTCACGTTCTAAGTGTTGGTTTAACAGCCAGTACTTTGAATATTGAGGGCAATATTCAGTTCTAAGTGTGGGGGGAATTCTGGCGAATTTTGTCACATGTGTGCCCTAGTACCCCCATTTTGGCCAAAATTAAAATATTTTTTTTTCTCACTTAGAACGCAATAAATGGTTATCAGTCCGCCATGTCTAACCCACATAAGGATTGGCTAATCCAGGAGCAAACGGCTCTTGGTAAAGATAAATCAAATCCGTTTATGGCTTGCGATTTGCCCAAAATTGTATGGTATTCGACTCACCATATCTTTATAAGTGAAGAGTTGGCTAGCCCGCAAGGTTATGGCTTGTGGTAAAGGCAGTGGAAAACCATAATTGGTAATCAGCTCACCAAAGATAATAGTTGTAATTTATCTAAGATTTGGCTAGTCCAGAAGCAAACGGCTTCTGGTAAAGACAAATTAAAACCGTTGACAGCTGATGATTTGCTCAAAATCATTTGGTTATCAGTGTACCAAAGTATCACATACTAAAACATTGGCTACTCCAAAAGTAATGGCTATCTGGTAAAGAGTAAAATCCATTAAAACTTCATAAAAGATTGCTAGGGACTAGCAATAGTTTAGTGTGGGGGATTTGATATGTGTCTAAATACACATATATTTTACATTGTTTAAACCCACAAAAACGACCAAAAGCACACAAATAACCATATAAATGTTACAAATATCATTGAAATGTGTTTTTGTGTATTTCAAATGCAAAAGGATTGAAAACAATTGAAAAACAATCAATGTTTGCATAATTGGCAAAACTAATCCCTCGAGTTTCAAAATTGACATAAAACACCCCTGGATATTTAAAAATTGGAAAATTAACATTCAGGGTCCTTTGGTAAATGAAACTTGGCAAGAAATACCCTTGGATCATAAGTTTGGAAAATTGGCAAATTAGGTCCCTCAACTTTGAAACCTGACACATTTGGTCCCTGGGAATTTTTAATTTTGGAAATTATCAAATATTGGTCCTTGGTTTATTTTGGAAGATGTACATATTTGGTCCCTCAATTTTCAGGATATTACACAGATAACCCCTAAACTTTAAACCAAAATTTAATCCCTAATCCTAAATCCACACAACCGGACCCTATAATAAAATAAACCCCAATCCACTAAATTACCCAACCCATATTTAACCCAAATAATAAAACCCATTACCCAACCCTTTTATTAAAAACCCAAGCCCAACCCGTTTTTATTAATAAAACCCAAAACCGGGGTCAACCCAGTCAATACCACTCAACCCTTTATCCCTTCCCTCCCACTTCACTGTAACACCCAAAACCACCCCACAGCTATCTGGTAATTTGTGGAAAACTAGAAGGGGGGGGGGTTGAATAGTTTTATGTCCTTTTAATAATTTATTGTGAAAACTTTATTTTCTTTTTAAAACTTAGATTCGAATTTATGTGATCTCAATTCTTGAACAATATGAACAATACGTATATAAGTAAATATAACTAAGTAATGCAAGTAAGGTAATAAAATGAAATGAAAGCTAGAGATGGAAAGATCTAACCGAGAGACAAGAGATTTATAGTGGTTCGGCTACAAGGACACCTTCCTTGCCCTACTCCACTCCCCGAGCACCTAACTCGAGAGTTTTCTTCACTATGTCAACAAGCTCCCTTATGGCGGAGAAAACCTTTACACAACTTTAGCTTACACCGGCTTAACGACACAAAGCTAGATGTCGAGTTCTAATCGTAGCTAGAACCAATCTCACACCTTAAACACGACTTAATCACACCTTCTTCTTCACGACTTCTTCACGACTTCTTCACAACTTCTTTACGACTTCTTCACAACTTCTTCACGACACTTCACGACTAACCACAACCTATGTTCACTACTACTTCTTCACACCTTCACTACTTACACACCTTAACAACACAACTTCTCTACTTACACACTAACCTATCCCAAATAATTATACACACAACTATCTAATAACAATACACAACTTATATACAAATATATGTGATGACACAAACAACTTAGGTATCTAAGTTGCAATACTTCTTCTTTAGTTGTTGAAGGAGTATTCTTCTTTTGCACTTGAATGGAAGAAGCTTGGATCACTTAGAAACCAAAGCTTAAGATTATATGATCAAAGGATTTTGAAGATATGAAATGTGATTTAAAACAGAAAGTTTTAGTGTGCAAAAGGTGAGTAAAAGTCCAGGAGAAGGCTGGTATTTATAGGAGAAAAATTGGACAGGTGGAAGTCTACTGGAGCGGGGGCGGTCCCCTTAAATAGGGGGCGGTCCCCTTAATAATTAAGGGGGCCGCCTAGTAAAATTAAGGGGGCCGCCCCTTCTGTCCGTTGGCCAATTTTTTCCTTTTGTGGGGAAGGTTTTTCTGGAACATTTTAACTGATTTTGGTTAAAAATTTGAATTCATATTTTTATAAAACATTAAACATTTTTATTTAATGCCAAAAATGTTTTTCAAAAATATATAAAATGTTTTTGATGTTTTATAAAAAATCTAGTTATTAAGAAAATGTTCCTTTGATCATATAATGCATTAAGCACTTGTTTATTCATACCTTAAGTGATTAAGTTGTAGAAGTGAATATTTACAACTAAATACTTGTTTATTTGATAAGTTTATGTTTAATGAGTTTATATTTTGTGATCATTAAAACATAAAGATATGAATAATGTTTTTAGGCATTATTTATGTCAACAATCTCCCCCTTTTTGATGATTACAAAACTTAAACTTATTAAATCCAAAAATTTTATCTTTGGACAAGTATTTAGTGAGTTTACATTCACTTCTCCCCTTTTTTGTAGAATCAAAAAGGTTATGCCGACAAGTTTTAGAAATTAAATTTGTCGGGACGAGAACTCCCCCTTGATGGTTACTCCCCCTCGTTCGAGGGCACCAAGGAGACGAGCTATGGAAATCTTGTCTGCAAAAACAAGTTAGGAGACACAAGATACATATACATAGCAAAAATATTTAGAACAACCAACTAATACATTCAAGATGATCATATAAAATATGAATCATCATTACATTACATAAAATACTTGAAACATGATGATTACAACAAAACTAGAAATACTAATGCTTCTTATATTGCCAAAGAGAGCGATTGGACTTGCTTGCAACAAAAGGGTGAGGGATTTTATTTTGAGGCGGAAAGCATGTGGATGGGTTTTAGTTATGTGATGGTGAGGGAAATGGAGCGGATCCATTGATGTTATATCGTTGTAGAGGAGGAATGGGATAGGGACGAGTGAGTAGATATTCGATCCAAGAAATATCTTCACTTAGGTGGAGGATTTGTTTTTGAAGGAAGATGCAACAAGGGCAATAGTGTGTGTGATTTGTAACTTGATCCAAGTTAAGAGAGTGGGGTAGGCAATTTGAGTAAGGTGAGGATGGAGGTTGTCCCTTGTTGCGTTGTGTGAGGTGCATAGCAAGGAGATCATTAAGATCATGGATTTGGTTAATTTCTTCATGAAGCTTTTGTCTTTCATGAATGGGGATTTGGTTATTTGGTGGAAATGGATGGTATTGGGGTGAAAGGTTTAATGTTTGACCAAGGTGATGAGGGTTTTCAAGTATTCCATTGAAGTTGGTTTGAGGTTTAGGGGAGTAGTTTGGAATGAATGTGGATGTTTGGCCAAAATGGTAGGGTTTGTGAAATGGTTCAATAGAGTGAGGTTGTGATCTTGGAGAGTAGTTGGGGATGAATGGAGGTGTTGGTTGTCTAGTTGTGATGGGCTTGTGGTGAGGGTTAGGTTTTCTTTTCCACCCGGGTTTTAAGGTCATCCTTGCTAGCTTAGAGGTTTTTGGTTTTGGGTTGATTGCAGAAGACATGATGGGATGATTGAATGTGGTGAGATATGGGGTTATTTATAGTGAAGGATTTGTGTTGTTTAGGAATGAAAAGGCTTATTGGGTGATTAGGACAAAATGTGTTTGTGAATTTGGGGAAGTATAGGATCAAATGGGCTAAAAAGCAGAAAAAGATTCACTGAACCCGTCCAGCAGATGTCCGGTCCCCTTAATTATGGGCGGTCCCCTTAATAATTAAGGGGGCCGCCTTATGAATTAAGGGGGCCGCCCATCTGGTATCTTTCTGGGTTCCAGAAATGGGTTTTTCTGCAGAAATAGGTGAGGATGGCTATGTTTTGAGCTTTTGGTTTTAGGCAAGTCCCACTCTCTGAGGCAATAGAAAAACATATTAAGCATACATGGCATATAAGACAAAAGAATAAGAAAGCAATAATTAATGTCTAGCAATTAAGAGAATTAAGGAACCTAATCATCTAAGGCAAGGGTAATGAAGCAAAGGCACTAGAAACTAAATGGAGAATAGATGATGGAACAATTGTGAGGATGTGATTAATAAGCTTGTTCTAGTGTGTGCCTATATGCAACAAATGTGGAGATGTGATTGTTTCGACTCCTAAATGCAAAAATTTCCTAAGAAACAATCCAAGGTCTCCTTGATTTGATTTTGCTCAATATATGAATATCAAAGATGTATATATTAGATTATATACTTTGAAAATTCGTGTGAGATCTTTATGCATGAAAAGAAAATGTTTTTAGCATTATACAACAATGTAGGAAAAATAGTTTTCATGTGTTTTCCTAGATGTGAGAATGATTTGTAGAAAATGGATTGGGTTTTGTTTAAATATGTTTATGCAAAGAAATATCCCAATCTTTTATTTTGTGCAAAACAGATTCCTAGACTCAGATGGGAGGAAACAGAAAAAAAATGTTACAGTCAGATGGCCGGTCCCCTTAATGACAAGCCGGTCCCCTTAATAATTAAGGGGACCGCCTTTATAACATTAAGGGGTCCGCCCATCTGAAAAAAAATTTACCAAAAATGCAGAAAATTCAGTCAATTTGTTCCATCATTCCTAGGCCTAAACGTAAGTGGTTAAAGAGTTCACGCTTAAGGGGCTTAGTGAATATGTCTGCTAAGTTATCTTCCGATGCAACCTTTTCTATTGATATGTTTCCTTTTTGAACGTTATCGCGGAGGAAGTGGTGGCGTATTTCTATATGTTTAGTCCTAGAGTGTTGAACGGGATTCTTACTTAAATCTATAGCACCTTTATTATCACACATAATTGGGACGTCATCTAACCTAATGCTATAGTATACGAGAGCTTGTTTCATCCATAGTGCTTGCTGACATGCCTTTCCAGCGCTTACATATTCGGCTTCTGTGGTAGAAATAGCAAGAGTGGTTTGCTTCTTCGAGAACCAAGATGTTAGACAACATCCCATTAACGTGCAAATTCCGCTAGTACTTTTTCTATCCACGTAGTCTCCCGCATGATCCAAATCCGCATAGACGATGGTTTCTATGCCCGATCCCTTAGGATACCATAATCCTAAGTGTATAGTGCCTTTAATGTATCGGAAGATACGCTTAACCGCTTCTAGGTGAGAGGTTTTGGGATCCTCTTGAAAGCGAGCACAAAGGCAGACACTAAACATGATATCCGGTCTACTTGCCGTTAAGTATAGTAAACTATCTATCATTCCTCTATATTTAGTGTTTTCTACGGACTCACCCTCTTCATCTCTTGTGAGTTTTACTTCCGTAGACATTGGTGTCTTCATGGGCTTAGCATCTTCTAATCCAAATTTCTTAAGCATTTCCTTAATGTACTTAGATTGATTAAAAAATATTCCATCTTCTAATTGTTTTATTTGTAATCCTAGGAAGAAATTAAGTTCACCCATCATACTCATCTCAAACTCATCATGCATGATTTTGGCGAATTCATCACACATATCCTGACAAGTCGATCCGAATATAATGTCGTCGACATATATTTGGACAATGATGAGATTTGGGCTTTTCTTTTTCGTGAAAAGAGTGTTATCTACCATTCCCATGGAATAATCATGTTTAATAAGAAATGCCTTTAATCGATCATACCAAGCCTTGGGAGCTTGTTTGAGTCCATATAAAGCTTTCTTGAGTTTATAAACATAATCAGGTTTTGCGAAGTCAATGAATCCTGGAGGTTGTGCCACGTATACCTCCTCATTGATAAAACCGTTAAGGAATGCACTTTTTACGTCCATTTGAAATAACTTAAAATCTAAGGCACATGCATAGGCAGGTAGTATTCTTATAGATTCTAATCTAGCTACGGGGGCATAAGTTTCTTCACAATCTATTCCTTCTTGTTGATTATATCCTTGGGCAACTAACCTAGCCTTGTTTCTAGTAACTATTCCATTTTCATCTAACTTATTTCTATAAACCCACTTAGTTCCTATGATGGTCATGTTCATGGGATTTGGGACTAGTTCCCAAACGTCATTAGTCTTAAATTGATTTAGTTCTTCTTGCATAGCCATAACCCAACTTTCATCTTTTAATGCCTCATTTATATTTTTAGGTTCTATAGTTGACAGGAAACAAAAGAAGTTATTTTTATCTTGAGCTTGTGATCTAAGAGTTCTTTGATTTAAGTTTCCTATTATATTATCTAACGGGTGTGATTTAGATTCCTTAACATTTACTATTTTGTCTTCACCTAATATTATATCTTCATTATCATCACCTAAGGGTTTAATTTTACTAACCTCAATAGCTTCTTCTTCAACTAGATCATCATCTTCTAAGGGCAATGTCTTAGGTGGTGGTGGAGTTTCATCAAATGTTACATTTAAGGACTCTTCTACTTTCATAGTGTGTTTATTAAGTATTATGTATGCTTTACTATTTTGTGAATACCCTAGAAAGATTCCTTCGTACGACTTAGGATCAAACTTAGTAAGGTAATCTTTTGTATTGAGAACAAAACATTTGCTCCCGAATACCCTAAAGTAATTTAGATTAGGTTTTCTACCTCTTAATAACTCATATGGGGTTTTTCCTAATATTCTCCTAATTGAGACTCTATTTATTATATATGTTGATGTATCTACTGCATGGCACCAAAATTTTTGTGGGATAGATTGTTCATTTAGCATTGTTCTATTCATTTCTTGTAAGGTTCGATTCTTTCTTTCTACTACCCCATTTGATTGTGGAGTGCGAGGAGCGGAGAAATTGTGAGATATCCCATTTAAATCACAATATTTTCCGAATTGCACTTCATTATCAAATTCCCGACCATGGTCCGTCCTAATTGATACTATAGAACATCCTAATTTATTTTGAATCATTTTACTAAATATTTCAAATTTATTAAAGGCTTCGGTTTTATCACTTAAAAATCTAGTCCACGTGTATCGTGAATACTCATCTACAATTACTAAGGTATAACGATTACCTCCGTAACTCCGCACAGCGGTTGGACCAAAAAGGTCCATGTGTAATAATTCTAGGCATCTAGTAGTGGAGACTATATTCTTAGCTTTGTGACTAGCATGTGCTTGCTTTCCTATTTTACATGCATCGCAAAAGTGTTGGTCATATCTTAGGTTAGGCAAGTTTCTAACTAATTCTTTAGAGGCTAGGGATTGTATTTGTTGCATATTTGCGTGACCTAATCTTCTATGCCACAATGTAGAGTTTTCATCTAAGGTTGCTAGACATATTTTATCTTCCGGTTTATTTCCAAGTTTCATAACATATACGCCACCTTTCCTAACTCCTCTTCCTATGACCTTTCCGTCCTTAACTATTTCGCTATCTTTACTTGTAAAAGTAACCCTACACTTATTATCGCATATTTGTCCTATACTAAGCAAGTTATATGTTAAGTTATCTACATGCTCAACATTTTCAATAGTTAGGGAGTCTTGAGAGATCGTACCTTTGCCAATGATTTTTCCACGAAAATCAGTACCGAAAATAACGTTACCTCCGTTGTATGCCTTGTAGGAAGAGAATAGCTTCCGGTTTCCCGTCATGTGCTTCAAGCATCCACTATCCTTAATCCATTCGTCGGGCTCCAAATTTATTCCTAGACATATTTCATCGGTGGCTTGAGCTACAAGGCACTTTTCGTCTTTTGCTTTGTCCGCTTCATCTTTGTCGCTATCGCTCCATGTTCCACTAACAAATGCGCTTTCGTAATCATAACCCGGTGGCTTTGGACATTCTCCAATGAGATGGTTTTGACTTCCACATCTAAAGCACTTTCTTTTCCCGTAGTTATCATTTCTATTTCTTTGTAGCGATCTTCTTTCATCTCGCGGTTGTCTCGTGAATCTTCCTCGTCTCTTAAAGAATTTCTTGAATTCTCTAACGGCCATTGCATATTCTTCGTCTTCACTTTCGTCACTTGAATCATCGTCATCACTAAGTTCCTTTTTGGCTTTTAGCGCGAGAGACTTGATTTGATCTTTCTTGCTCTTGACCGTTTCCGAGTCCCTTTTTATAATTTCTTCATGAACCTTCAAGTTGCCAATAAGCTCGTCAAGTGATAACGTTATCAAGTTCTTTGACTCTTCAATCGCCGTGACCTTTGCGCGCCATTTCGGATGTAATGCCCTAAGAAATTTCCTTACACAATTTTTGCTAGAAAAAGTCTCATCAAGTGCCTTTAAACTTGTGATGATTGTGTTAAATTTAGCAAATGCATTATCAATAGATTCCTCTTCAGGAATTGTAAATTGTTCATATTGTTGTACAAGAAGATCTATTTTATTATCTTTGACTTGACTATTACCTTGGTGAGTGATTAGTAAAGAATCCCAAATATCTTTTGCGGTTTGACACATAAAAATTCTTTCATATTCTTTGCGTGGTAACGCATTATAAATAACCATTTTAGCTTCATTATTTTTCGCTAGTTTCCTTTTTAAATCATCATTTTTTTTTCAAAAGGTACAATTTCATCTAATTTAGTTAGGATATTATATTGAATAGGGGGAAAATCACCATAGGTAATAACATGCCAAAGATCAAGATCCTTTGATTTCACATAAGTTTCGAATCTATTTTTCCAATAAAGAAAACCATCACTTTCAAATAGTGGTGGTCTTTGCATAGATTGCCCTTCTAAATATTTTAAAGATTCCATAGATCGTTTCAAGTTTTAAAATACAGTTAATTTTAAAAATCTTGTTTGACGTGGCTCTTGATACCAATTGTGGAAAACTAGAAGGGGGGGTTGAATAGTTTTATGTCCTTTTAATAATTTATTGTGAAAACTTTATTTTCTATTTAAAACTTAGATTCGAATTTATGTGATCTCAATTCTTGAACAATATGAACAATACGTATATAAGTAAATATAACTAAGTAATGCAAGTAAGGTAATAAAATGAAATGAAAGCTAGAGATAGAAAGATCTAACCGAGAGACAAGAGATTTATAGTGGTTCGGCTACAAGGACACCTTCCTTGCCCTACTCCACTCCCCGAGCACCTAACTCGAGAGTTTTCTTCACTATGTCAACAAGCTCCCTTATGGCGGAGAAAACCTTTACACAACTTTAGCTTACACCGACTTAACGACACAAAGCTAGATGTCGAGTTCTAATCGTAGCTAGAACCAATCTCACACCTTAAACACGACTTAATCACACCTTCTTCTTCACTACTAGTTCACGACTTCTTCACGACTTCTTCACAACTTCTTCACGACTTCTTCACGACTTCTTCACAACTTCTTCACGACACTTCACGACTAACCACAACCTATGTTCACTACTACTTCTTCACACCTTCACTACTTACACACCTTAATAACACAACTTCTCTACTTACACACTAACCTATCCCAAATAATTATACACACAACTATCTAATAACAATACACAACTTATATACAAATATATGTGATGACACAAACAACTTAGGTATCTAAGTTGCAATACTTCTTCTTTAGTTGTTGAAGGAGTATTCTTCTTTTGCACTTGAATGGAAGAAGCTTGGATCACTTAGAAACCAAAGCTTAAGATTATATGATCAAAGGATTTTGAAGATATGAAATGTGATTTAAAACAGAAAGTTTTAGTGTGCAAAAGGTGAGTAAAAGTCCAGGAGAAGGCTGGTATTTATAGGAGAAAAATTGGACAGCTGGAAGTCTACTGGAGCGGGGGCGGTCCCCTTAAATAGGGGGCGGTCCCCTTAATAATTAAGGGGGCCGCCTAGTAAAATTAAGGGGGCCGCCCCTTCTGTCCGTTGGCCAATTTTGTCCTTTTGTGAGGAAGGTTTTTCTGGAACATTTTAACTGATTTTGGTTAAAAATTTGAATTCATATTTTTATAAAAGATTAAACATTTTTATTTAATGCCAAAAATGTTTTTCAAAAATATATAAAATGTTTTTGATGTTTTATAAAAAATCTAGTTATTAAGAAAATGTTCCTTTGATCATATAATGCATTAAGCACTTGTTTATTCATACCTTAAGTGATTAAGTTGTAGAAGTGAATATTTACAACTAAATACTTGTTTATTTGATAAGTTTATGTTTAATGAGTTTATATTTTGTGATCATTAAAACATAGAGATATGAATAATGTTTTTAGGCATTATTTATGTCAACATAATTCAATACCACCACCACACCTGTCCACCACCTCACTACCTACTCCACCACCTCATCCCTACACCCCTCCAACCTAGTCTACTTTGCATTTAATGCTTTCCCCACCATCGACACCTTTTTCACCTCACATACCCCTGTTTTTGCTACTAACTCTTCAACTTGACCTCTAAACCTATCCTAACATGTCCCCTCCACCTCCACAATCAACCAAAGCTCATTAATTGCAATCAAACTGCCCCTAGCCACGTGGATGAATTTTGGCGCCAAAATCTGTTTCAAAGGCTAGGATGAATTACAATGCATCAATGGTCAAGATTTCAAGTGGGATATGTTCAGAAAGCTAGTGGGACTCCAAAGAGTCAATAAATATAAAGATTGAAGCAGAGGTGAAGAATTATTAGTGTAGGTAGTATAGTTTAGTTTCGTACTTAATGTAATTTATCTTTCAGTATAATTCTTAGTTTACAAATGTTGTACTCAGTTTATTTAATGCAATGAAAACTTTCTTGAACCTTTAATTTCAGTTTTGTTCTTTAAATTCGGATTTAGTGATTTTGAGTGAAATTGACACTTCACTTGGAAATTGTTAGATGTTGTTGTTATTTGTTGTTATGGACTTTTAAGCTCACTTAAGCTCCTCACAAAGCTTCTGAAAGCTTTTAGAAACATAAATTCAGTGTTTATCATTGAAACTCATTGATACTAAAATAATACAAAAAAATTAGTCATAAATCAAAAATGCAGGATCATGAAGAAGATGGCTGGAGCACAGTTGATTAAGGATGGCTGTGGGTTAGTGAACCTGTGGGGGTTCTATAGGATGTGGCAATAGTCCTTGGTTCTCAGTTTTCACTTGGATTCCATTTTGTAAGCTTTTTATCAATTTTTGCATTTTACTGTTGAAGTAAGTTTATTGCTTCAATCTTTGTGTTTTTATGTTTCTATGGTGTGATTAAGTAAGATAAAAGCTTAACCTTGCCTGCTTGTTTGTTAATTTTCATAGTTGCTTCATATTTCATTTACACAGTCAAATTAGCATACTAGTAATTTTAAGGTTATTGTTGTTAGAATTGATGTTTATATGCTCATGTCAGTCTATTTTATCATGTTAAGTCTTTATAAACCAGTTTGTTGGTCTTAATCAGTCTATAGCTTTTGAAATCTCAAAATCATGCTTTTAAAGTAGTGTTTGGATCATCTAGTTTATCTGTGTTCTAGGTTGTTATTGTTGTTGTTTACTGTTGCTACATGTCACAATAGGATAATATTAGATAGCCAAGTCATAAAATTCATAGGTCAGAGTTAAAAAAGTCAAAATCCATTTTAGAACTCTTGTTTTCATTAACTGTTAGTACATTAGTTTGCACAATCACTCATATTAGTTATATAGTTGTTAAAGTTGCTTGTTCTAGTCTTATCTTAACTTATTATTGCAATCTCAGTCCATTAGATAGGATCAAAACTCACCAAAGTCAACTTTTGTGTTTTACTGCAAAAGTCAAAAAAATCAGGTTAAATGTTGATTCTGATTGCTGATCTAGGGCCAAATTTGACTTCAATTGGTGTGTTTGTGATAGGGCTTTTTAGTTTTTAAGATAGCCAGTAGTATAAGCTTGATTTTGCCCACTTCACTTTCCAAAAAAACTGCTTATTACAGTGCTTAAAATTAAGCTAGAAGTAGGTACATTAGGCTTCTTTTATGCAAACTTCTCATTACTCGAATTGGCTGACGGACAGGGCATATCTGAGGTTTTTCAGTTGAATTGAGTTTGTTTTAGTATATTACACTGTACCTGAGCTTTTGGTACATTCTAGTGCTTATTTGCTTATTTTTAGCTTATTTGTAAACTGCTTATTTAGCCCATTCTGCTTATTATGGGTTAGACAGTTCTTATTTTATTTTTCCTATCTTTTAAATATTATTTTAGAATTACTTGAATTTTTTCAGATTTTTCTGTTTTCATTTTCTATTTTTAAATAATTTAATTAGTTTCTAATAGTTTTTAATTCATAATAAAAAATATAAAAGTCAGAAAAATATAAATCTTTTTTCTAAAATTTTATTTTATTATTTAGGATTTAAGAAAAATAATTTTGCACTTGTAAGATTAGATTTCCATATATCTCAGTTTTTAGCCCGTTTTTCACTTTATTCTACTTTTTTCGGTGCTTATTTTAAGTTTTCAAAAATATCGTCTTTTATAAAAAGTGCTTATAATTAAGTACTTTAGCAATTTCGAAAATCAAAAATCCAAAATTATCCCGTTTTTATATTTCCCGTTTAGCTTATTTAATCTATTTTCTTTTATTCCTTAGTATAAATCACTCAAAACCTTTTCTGTTCAATCTTCACCCGATCACACATTCGTTTTATTTCAGTTTACACACATCGTTGGGACTTAACGACCTGGGGATACTCTGTACTCCTTTGGTAAATTGCATCGTGCCCTAGATTGATTGACTCTTGTTGACCCATTTACTTGGTCGATATTAGTTGACCGTTTGGGGCCGATCAACAACTTCACAACTTCTTTACACCACAACTACTTCACAACTTTACAATACTTCTACACTACTTCTTTACAAAACAACTATTTATACACCTTCTTCACTACTTACACACTACACTAATCTAATCACTTATGTTCACACCTAATATACACACCTTATACACAAATGAATGAATGATTTACAAAGTTTACTAAACTAACAACTTAGGTAACAAGATGATACTAAGTTGTAATACTTCTAGTCTTGATTGATAGAAGTATTCTTCTCTTTGCACTTGGATGATTGAAGCTTGAATCACTTGGAAACAAAAGCTTAAGATTATATGATCAAAGGATTATGAAAGAAGGTTTAGATCAGAAAGTTTTTGTGCAAAAAGGTAAGGAAAAAGTCCAGGAATAGTCCAGTATTTATAGGCAAAGCTGGGGAGCTGAGGAGCGTGGCCGGTCCCCTTAATTAGGGGCCGGTCCCCTTAATTATTAAGGGGGCCGCTTTGTTAATTAAGGGGGCCGCCCAATGTATCCGTTGCCCAACTTTGTCTTTTTGTGGGGAAGGTTTTTCTTAAACATTTTTGCCATTTTTGGTTGAAAATTTGAATTCATATATTTATAATAGATTAAACATATTTGTTTAATACCAAAAATGATTTTCTAAAGGATATAAAATGTTTGTGACATTTTATAAGAAATCTAGTGATTAAGAAAATGTTCCTTTGATCATAGAATGCATTAGGCATTTTGTTTATTCATACCTTAAGTGATTAAGTTGTTAAAATAGATATTTACAACTAAATACTTGTTTACGTCATAATCTTTCGTTTAATGATTTTACATTTTGTGATTATCAAAACGTAGAGATATCGAAAAATATTAATAACGTGTTTAGGCATTATTTTTATCAACAATCTCCCCCTTTTTGATGATTACAAAATCTAAACTCATTAAATTAAAAAAAAAAAAATTTAGACAAGTATTTAGTGAGTTTATATCTACTTCTCCCCCTTTTTTGTAGAATCAAAAAGGTTATGCTGACAAGTTTTAGATATGAAATTTGTCGGAACGAGAACTCCCCCTTGATGTGTGCTCCCCCTAGTTTGAGGGCATCAAGGAATCGAGATATGGAATACTTGCAAGAAAAATATTAGAAGCACAAGCATATATGTATCATAATATGAAATATAAGAGTAACAAGCATAACAATCAAATATTAAGGACATGAAACAAAACATACATTAATTCAAAGTGATTATGTGAAAAACATAATCATTGATATAACATTTATTATGCTTAGAGCATACAATAAGTAGAAAATTCTAATTTGCCAAAGAGAGCCATCGGACTTGCTTGCAACATAAAAACTTGAACTATTTTATTTGAGAAACAAGAAATATAAGCATATAGTATGCTTGGATGGTTGATGGTGGAGTGTTTGGAATGGAGGTGGTTGAGTGAGGGTAAGAACGTTGGATTGATGGAGGTATATTTTTGGGTGCATAGATGTTGGAGAGTTTGGTGGTGGAGAGATTGGATGTGGAGAGTTTGGAGCAGAACATGTTGATTGAGGGTTTTGATGTTGTTCAAGTAAGGGTGTTGGATGAGATCTAGTGAGAAGATACTCAATCCAAGTGAAGTCCTCATTCAATGCAATGGTTTCTTTTTGGAGAAAGATGCAACAAGGACAATTGTTGACATGTTTCTCAACTTGATTCAAGTTGTGGGGTGATGGGGGAGAGCTAGATAGAGGTTGATCTAAGTTGCGTTGAGCAAGGTGTAGAGTAAGAAGAGCACTAAGCTCATGGGCTTCCTTAAGTTCTTCAATGAACTTCAAGTGTTCGGAGGAAGGTGATGATGGTGGAGTGTGGTTGTTATTTGGGATGAATGTTTGGACATGCAACATAGGAGTAACATGTGAGTTGGTAGGAGGTGGTGGTGATACTCTTGGTGGTGGAGACATTTGTGAGCTTGGGTAATCATGAGTGGATGAGGATGGAGATATGGAAGAAGAGGATATTCCAAGAGTGGTGAGTGTTTTGGATGGTGCATTGGTAGGTTGAATAAGATGTGAGGTATTGTGAATGAGATTGGGATTATTGTTTTGGGATTGATCATGCTCTTCATATGAATCATATGGGTGAGATGAAGGTGTATTTTTGGGAGCAAGGATGGATGATTGGTTATGTTTGTGAAAGGGTTCATTAGGGTGAGCATGAGGCTTAGGTGTTGGTTGATTTGGAACAACATCATTTGTTGAGTTGAAGTTATGACAAGTGTCAAGCTTTCTTCTCCAAACGGGCCTTACGGAGATTTTAGCAACTCTTGAAGGCTTAGATCTTGGGTTGTTAGGAGATGACATGTTTGGATGGATGAGCATTAATGATGGAGAAAGGTATTTATAGTGTAAGAATGATGTGGTTGAGGAAGATAAATTTTGGTGGGTGGTTTAGGACAAAATATGTTTGTGAATTTTGTTAAGTGCAGGATGAAATGGGCTAAAAAGTGAAAAAGAAAACAGTGACCCCGACCATCAGATGGCCGGTCCCCTTAAATATTAAGGGGGCCGCCTAATGAATTAAGGGGGCCGCCCATCTATTGATTCCTAGGTTACCAGAAATGGGTTTTTGGCAGAAAATTGTAGAAAAGGTTGTGTTTTTAGGTTTAGTTTCAAGCAAGTCCAACTCTTTGAGGCAATTTAGCATTTAATAACTTATGTATGCAAAGCATATTTATTAAAGACATTAAGCATTTTTATCTAGCATGCAACCTACTCATTAAGCAAGTAATATATATATGGACAAGAAAACAATACATAACACCAAGTAATTCATAATATCATTTTTAGGAAGATTAATAAGCTAGTTAATTAATCCAAATGAGTGTCTATGTGCAAAGGAATGGGGAGTTGTGATAGCATGGAATTCTAGACTTGTACCAAGCGAGATCTTAATGGGTAAACCATGATTTTTCAGATTCGATTTAGTTCACTTATAAATGTCATATACACAAATATAGATGACAGATATGAGATCACCATGCATGATTTAAATAAGCGTTTTTAGCATTATTCAACAATGTTTGAGAGTAGGTTTTTATGTGGATGTGAAAATTATTTTAACGAAATAGATATGGGTTTATTTCAAAATGTTTTTATAAGGAAATAAAACAAAATTTTCCAATATTTGGCTTTGATAAACCCATAATTATGGACAAAAGTTGGGAAGAAAGGTGGGATGGTAAAACATGTTAAATAGAAAGGTGGCATAATCTTTTGAAAAATCATTTTTCCAAAATGTGAAGTTTTTTCATATTTAAAAACAAATACCATTAATCATAGATTTAAAAAAATGGTTGTAAAAGATATCATGCTCAAGGGAATTGGTTAAGGCTATTGTCACATGCTACCCCTTTCTACATATTCTGTGATCATAAGGAAGTGATGACTAGATTCTATATGTTTGATGCGAGAATGAGATATATGCTTATATGGCTCCTTTGATTACGCACATTATCTACCTTAATGCCATAGTCTATAAGAGTTTGCTTCATCCATAGGTTATATTATGATATATCTAATCCTACTTCTATGTTGATAATTAATCTACTTTACTTGCTTCATCTACATGAGTTTTCTACTAGTGGACATAGAAGATTTCCATATTCAATTTGAGAAGGCTAGATGAAGAATGAGTTCGATAGTGAGCACTACATTTAATACTTAGATGGCTAACTAAAGGGTTTCTAGTTTATATATATATATATATATATATATATATATATATATATATATATATATATATATATATATATATATATATATATATATATATATATATATATATATATATATATATAATATATAACAGTATGCGCATGACGTCATCAAATGCAGGATTGATGAATAAGCGCTGGATTGATGACTAATCATGCTCTTAATCCACCTAAGCATGCCATGTAGGCAATGTTTGACCAAATTAATTCGGATGTTGACCTTTAATTACGAAATTTTAATAAATGACCCTAGAGGATTCGAACTTGGGTGAATTTAAGGTGTTGGTAACATCAACAAAGTTGATTACCACTAAACCAACACATTTTTTTGATTATATCTTGCAAGCCCAAATCTATAAACCTTAGCAACCAAATAATTATATGAGATAAGTAAGGAGAATCCCTACAACTTAGCTAACCCTAAAAGAATATACGTAAAAAAAAAATCTGCCCCTTCATTCATAATATACTTTCTCTCAGAAACATTAATACGTTGTATCTTTTTTTCTTTTTCCTCACAATCTCTTCTAATGTTATTTTTGTGTTTTCTTCATCACAGGTTTGCAAAACAAACCTACTAAATCATTCACAAAAGCCTAAATGGTGTTCTAGATCATTCACAAAAAACACAGAAAAAAAGGCGATCCAAAAACAAAGCTACTAAACCGGTATGTTTTTCTTTTTAATTTTTATAATCGTTTAAAACACGATTTTTGTTTTTTCTCTTATTTGATTTTCCAGGGCTTCATCATCTGTATCCGTTATGAAGAAATCATCCATCATGATTATTTTGTGAAGGTATTTAAATCATTTAACTACTCATTGTTCTTGGGTACCCCTCTTCTTATTTGAATTATCATTATATATTTGTTTCATTAGTACTGCTGGCTCAAGAAAGTTAATACTGTTAGCTTTATCGGATATGTTATTAGTACTGCCAGCTTTGTCAGATATCGGACAAAGTGCAGATTTGGTAATCGGTTGGTTTAGAGATCTCGGATGACACACATGTAATGGGGTATGTTTTTCTTTTTAATTTTTATAATCTTTTAAAACACGATTTATAGGCGTCGTTTGGAGGAGATTGAGTCTGAATTGAGTCATTCCAGAGATGGAAAGGAAAACGAAAACAGAAATATAATTGTTTCATCATCAATGGAAGGAAATAGTTTTGCTAAAAAACTGATGGATACATATGCTAATGAGGATCCTGGGATGGAAAAGTCCATGGATTTGGATAAATCATTGGATATGGACGTGGGTGGTAGGCATAAAACCAATACTTGCCAAAAAGCATCGCCGGGGCCCGAGAGTAATGTGAATGATTTGGTATTAGAAAATGTTGAGACGATAAAATTCGTGTTGGTTTAAGCGTGTTTTGATCTGATACAGCAATGGTCTTCAGCACGGGGTTTAGATCTAGATCCAAAAAAGAATTTTAATGGAGGTCCCTGCCTAATTCGAAAAAAGTTGGAAAAAAGCAGAAGGTATAATGTGTAATTCCTGTTGTATTATTTAATGATGTTTAAAGGCTAAAAGCATTGAGTTGTAAAGAAATTCAAATTTCATAGGTCATTTCTGAATTTTTAATTAAATGCAGTATCTATAAAAGAATACAGTGATGCTGAGACAGATGGGGAGAATCAATCTCTATTTTTGGCAAGAAGCTCATTCTCACATACTAATAAAGGTAGCAGTTGGATTTTGATTATAACATGGCTTTATGTTGTCATGGTTACTTTATGCTTACTATAATAGTCAATGAGTTGGTTGTCTGGTAGCTAATGTGATTCTATCCTTTTATTAGAAGGCCAATATCGAAAGACAAGATCGTTGAAGAAGATGATGAAGCAGATGACAACGATAAACAGTATGAGGGAAGTGGATGCTTGATATGGTTTGATGAGCTCAGGGATATCACAGAGTTTGATGACGATGATAACATTTATAGAAGAATGGCTGCCACCGAGCTAGCAGGTACACCTATGTATACCAATCCACGTAGTATTTATTAATTCAAGGTTTTTTTAGTGATCCTAAAAAATATTGGTTTTGATTTGTTTCATTTACAATTGGATTTAGCTATGTTGCGAGTAGGGATATCGTTTAATGTTAATTACTAATTAGGTTCGGATGTTGTTCAGAAAAATGATTTGGCTCAAGTGGAGTTATAGGCAGTGTTCGGAATATAGACGCCTAGCTGGACTTCTCCGGTGAAGTTTTGGTATTGCTTCTAGATGTGGAAAAATGAGGGGTTGGGAAATGATCCAAACAGGTTATAGCATGATATTGATTTTTGAGGAATATGTGAAAAAGGCGTAAAGTCAGTTGCACATTTGATGATTTGGTCAGAGAGTAGAATTAGTAAGGTATATCCTAATTTACATACTTGAATCTCGAGAACAGTCTTTTAGATGGGAACCCTGCCCCACAGCTAAAAATTTGTGACTTTGGCTACTCTAAGGTTCTCATCATGTAGCCATGTTTAAGATTATCATGTAAATAAGATCAAAATCGTTATGCTAATATTTAGTTATTGTGTAGTCATCTCTGTTGTAATCGAGACCCAAATTCATAGTTGGCACCTCTGCATACAATTGACATGATATACAATAATCAGATTCTGGATAGAAAAATATTGGTTTTGATTTGTTTCGTTTACAATTGGAATTAGCTAGGTTGCGAGTAGGGATATTGTTTAACGTTAATTATTAATTAGGTTCGGATGTTGGCGAAATATAACCCAAATGGACCCGTATATCTATTCATCCGGTTGAAATTTCCATCTGTATTTGCTTCAATATTCTTGAATTTCTTTGTCTTTAGCATGATTTGGGAACATCAAAGGTATTTATTTATAAATAGAATAATTGTGTAAAAAATGTCAATTTGGTTATCTCTTTCTCACCTTATTTGATATTTATCTGTTTTAACAGGTGCATATATTCACTTATTGGTAGAAAACACCACCACCTGCTCCCTACTCATGAGTTTTGATTGTATTCAGTTTTGGTAGATACACTGTATGACTCACTATCTCTGGGGACCAGCTCACAGTTCACAAGGCAGTGTTTTAGATAGATGAGAAATTGGGTTGGATGCTCTTAGGATTCGTCGAATGTGATTTCTTTGGTAAGTCGAGTGTTACACTTTTCTTCCTCAATTTTTGTTACTCTCATGATTTGTTTGCTTATGCCATTTTACGTATCTTTCATAGATGTTGCACTCCAAATTTTAAAAGACCATCCAGAGCTCTCAACGGATATGTCCTTAGGAGTTATGGCTCGAAAGCCTTATGCATTCAAAAGAGCATAAATGAATTTGATCAGAAGAATCATCCATTCAAGTAAGAGCACAAAAGAATTTGATCAGAAGAATCACCCATTCAAGTAAGAGTAATAAAAAAATTACTGTAATTATTTTGAAATCATTTGGGACGTGTACAATTCATTAACTGATTATGTGGCTGTTGCAATCAGTTATGAGCATGAGATATGCTCATGAAGATGATACTGATGCACTCAAATTACTAAAAAACATTTGGCACCAAACTCTCATACGAAGGGAAAAGTATGAAGTATACTCAATGGGCCTCCTCAGTCGACTCATGAAGGTGTATTATATCGTTATAGAGTATTATTTGTATCTGCAAAATTGGGCAACACCAGATTTGGCATTATGTGTTTCTCATGTTTAATGTTATGTTTCAGTATCAATTGCAATATGCATTGAGATAATTTTGGCCGCTTTTATTGTTGCAGCGTTTTGGAGAAGAATGACAGCAATATTTGGCTCAATGTTTCCGGCCGCTCATCTTCAATCCATCTGATTAGCCTCTTTAAGGTCAGTCATGTTATGTGTAGATGGTAAAATAAAGGGGATTTGGCAAGTGTGAGAAAGTGTAATTATATGGCTGGTTGAAATGGTTAAGACGGGTTTTGACCCTTTGAATATTAGATATGCTAAACTTTGCCCATTTCAGTTACTAATTTTACCCATTATCGATAAACTATAACCCAAAATTGACCAAAATAAGTGTAAATTGGTTAAATAACAAGTTTTTACAATGATCTCCATGATAATGATAAGGAAGAAATATATCTTACTCGAGAAATGACTTATCATGTCTAATAACTCATAAAGACTACAAATAAGCCTCTACATAATCTGCATAAATTGCAGTAACTTCAGCAATATTTTGAAATCAAAATGGTCCTGAACACCGAGCTTAGGACATCCATTAGATAAAGGCAACTGCAAGTTTTCAACAGTCTTGAATGTTCATTTAATCATTTTAAGCTTTTGCTGTAGTCGTAAGGGCCATAAGCTATGTATGGGTTGTCGTTGTAAGTTGTATATAAGTTGTGTTGTGTATAAACTGTGTTCATAATTATGTCGACTGATTTTTTTAAGCCGCTATAATTAGTCATGACTGATAATTTTTTAAATGATATAAGCTGTGTATAGGTCCTGATCATATGGTAAAAACCAACCATTCGATTTATTAAAGTGAAAGCTTATGTATTTGTCTTAATTGTGTCTAATTTTTTGTTTGTAGTATATTTGGCCAAAGATGTCTTCCCAATCCCACCCATGCCTAAGACTGAGAATGTCAGCAGTATGACTGGAGGAACCATATGTCAACCATGAAGTGATTTCCTAAATCTGATGGTCCCTCCCGATAAGCCGGAGTGGCAAAGTATCACTTAAAGGTACGCCTAATCTTTGATGGATTTCACTAACAATTTCTTCAATAAACTCTGTCTCTTTCCTGAAAAATAATTTTCAATGAGAAAAACAAAACTTAAGGTGTAGCAGGATTGGGATGATATCAATAATAATCTTTTTAATCGTGATTTGAAACAAAGTTTAAAGTTATTTAAAAAATATAACACACATATGAGAAAGTTTAAAGTTATTTCGGTACATGTTCCCTGTGTATGTGTATGTGATAACAAAACAAAAATTTGCCCCAATAACAAACGGTAATAAAAAATTAAATCAAATGATACTCTTTGACCGATAATAACAAAACTGAAGATAACAACCTTTCTCGACAGTTAGGAGGCCAAATCTAATTTGTATTATAGGTATCACCCGTTATCGTAGGGAATCTACTATAGGTATGTATGCCTTCCATGCCACCTTTCTTATTTGCTCATATGACTTGCTGTGTGGGGGATAAGGAGATTGCATGCTTGACTTTATGCACGTACTTTATGTTTATTATACGTTTATGTTGCTCTTTAATATGTTCAGATAAGTTCATATCTATTACGTTCTGTTGTACCTATGCTTAGAAGTAGCTATGGTTTCTTTTTAGTTTTCTTGATGTCTGGAACAGATTTTCAGCTTTGTTTCTTGATCTTGAAAGATTTGTTCTATACATAGTCAAGGTAACCAGACCGTTGTCTCCATTCAACTATTCAAGTGTTTGAATGTGAAAGGAGTCTTACAAAAGATTGTAGGCTGCTTCGAAAGTTTAATCTTTCTGGCATTCCTCTGGCCCTAAGGTTTGTTGACGGATTGATTATTGACATCGAGTAAGATAAAATGCATGTGATTTTGTGGACTGATGTGTTTTTGGTTATTGAAACAGGGGAACCCCACAAATTAAAGTGACATTGGAGAATGCCAATGGTATCTTGAATGTGAAGGCAAAGGACAAGGGAACTGGAAAGGCAGAAAAGATCACCATCACCAATGAGAAGGGGCGATTGAGCCGGGAAGAAATTGAGCGGATATCTCTCATTAGGCTGATCAAACACTAATAGCCTTTTTGTAACAATACACAAATGTGTAATGGTGGTTAATGTAACCATACTACCCTTCTATATATATGATGGTTACCAAATTGTATTCGTAAGCTTACGATTTACCTAAAATTTAACTAAATCATTGAGGTTTGAATAGTATCTTCCCAACGTTCTGTTAACATAGGTAAAGATTTATATACATATTTGTATCTTGCTTAAAATGTTACTATGAAATTTTGGATTTTGTCTCCATACTTTATTGAAAATTTGGTTACCAATTTTATTTTTACCTTTTTGTTATCTTATTAAATTCCCAAATCCACATATGGTAAACGTCCACATACGGTGAACATGGTTGAAAGTTCATTTGGGTCATTTATTAACCTATGCTCCACATTCTTTGTACCAATTAGTAAAGTTGTTAATTTTGTCACCAAGGATCCATTTCGCAAACGTAATATATCTTACACATGTGAATGACATTGAGGAAAGATAATGGATGACTAAGATTACAAGGGACCGTGTTAGCACTTACCACTTTTTATTTGTTTTGAATAGAGGCTCCGGTCATCCCACTAAAAAAAACACGGGTCAGACGGGTCACTTTAATATGGGCCACTGAAGTTAAAAGGCACGGGTCAGACGAGTTTTTTGTATCAGGTGAAGCATTTCATTCTATGTTTTTTGTACTCGGTTTAAGTTTGTTTTTTTTCCATCTGTAGTATGCTTTTTTTCGCGGCCATGAAATCAACATCCTTAAAATAATTTTACGTTAACTAACACCATCACAATTATAATTACAAGTCATGCCCGCCCAATGGGCGGGCTTTGAAGTCTAGTATATGTATATATATATATATATATATATATATATATATATATATATATATATATATATATATATATATATATATATATATATATATATATATAGAATCTGGATCGATTGAGAAGGTTTTTATTTTGAGAAGATTGAGAAGGTTTTCAAAAACGATAGATTTTTAACTTTGATTCATGTTTTTCAAGCGTAAAACTCATTTTAATGTGATTAAAATTCAAAATGTGTAAAAAAAATTTGAATCAATGTTAAAAATCTCTCGATTTTGCGATATATGTAGAATACTGAATCATCTGTACAAATTTAATGAATCATCATCATAACTCAATTTTAACAATGATTTGTGAATCAAATTTGTAATTTATAGATTTGATTCACCATAAAATGATGTTTTACTTGTGAATCAAATCAAAAACCCGAATCAGTTTGTTCAAACGAAGATTTCTCAATCTTCTCAAAATAAAAACCTTCTCAATGGAACCGGATCCAATATATATATATATATATATATATATATATATATATATATATATATAATCGTAAAGTGGATATGACTAAAAGTGTAAAGGCAATGCTACCTATCAAACTAAGCATTTCATAAGGCAAGGATTAACTAGACTATATTCATGTATGAAGAAACTACTCATAAATTGTAAAAGGAAAACATACCTTATGTCCAGCTTTTCTTCTATAACCAGAATGGTAAGTGAAATTGTGAATGATAGATGAATCTTCAAGATAGCCAAGGAATGATAGTATAGCATAGCAAATATTTAACGCCTTATTAGACCAAGGAGGCTTGATCCGAACATGTCTTGTGCTTGAATCATTTGATGTCTTAGTTATGATGAGATGATATGAGAGTCCTAAATTGAGATACTTCCTTCCATACTAGCCGAACTAATCAAGTGGTTGTCTAACAAATTTACTTTATTAGACAAAAGAGTTTTAGAAGTCTTTCACGGCCAAGACTTGTTATTCTTCATTTAATTTCGAGATTGAGTTGTCGTTGATAATAGATTCCACTTTATCCATCGAAGTAATTTACTTGTTATTCTTCATTTGTCTTCATGCGCACGTTTCGAATGAGAGTAAGTTAACGAAAAGTGGAGTTTCTTTCCTTTGTGCGTTTATGACCTAATCATGTAAAACAACTTGGTACCCAGATTCTCATGGGTCCGAGATGGTTAGTTGAAGACACCCATTGCATTTGTATGCACATGGTGAGGATGTCGCCAAGAAGTACAAGAATTCCTTAACAGTTTGTCTTAACGTACAAACAATGGATTTCTTGACTTATATTATTTATAATCATTGTAAATAACCTTATTTCTAAATTTTTCTACTAGGTTTTACAAATTTAATTTGTTTTGATTTACTTGTTGATGAGTTATCCGAACTAAATCCTAAACCGGTTTTATCTTCGAATGGCTTTTGACAACTTAGTAGGTATTTAAGAGATTTGGAACTTTCATCAAATTTTGCTAATATTTTTGCTCTTTCATTTAATCTTTTAATTTCATGCTTATATTCTTGACATGTTTTGCATTCTAGATCAATTTCAATATTACTTTCAAGTCTAGACATTTTATCTTCTAAAATTATTTCTTTTTCAAAATTATTTTCAAAAGTTTTTGATGATTCATGTTTAGAAATGGTTTTTAGATCTATGTTGCAAAAATGTTTAAACTCATTTTCTAATTTTGAAAATTCTAAAATGAATAGGTCATAGCAAAAATGTTCGGTTTCGGATTGTACCTTATTTGGAGTTTTATCTAATTTGCATTCTTCACATACCGGATAGTAATCTTCTTCTTCGTCTGTGTCACTCCATGATTTTGAATTGAGTTCACTTCGGAGTTGATTCATGTAGTCTTCGTCATTAATACCTTCATTAAAAACATTTGAACTAGTAGCACATGTATCTATTTTATCTAAATGTTTATCTATTAAATTTTCTAGGACAACTAATTCATGTACAAGATCAAATTCCTCATCTTTGGCTTGACATTTTTCTTGATGAAAGTTTAAGAGACTTTTCCAAATATCATTAGCCGTTTGACAGAAGAATATTCTTTCATATTCAACTCTCGGCAAGGCTTTATAAATAATTATTTTAACTTTATTATTTTTGTCATTCTTTGTTTTGAAATAATCATTTTGACTTTCAAAATCCGTTTTTGTTTGTTGAAAATCACCAATCGAAATGACATGCCAAAGATATGGAAAAGTAAATTCAAGGTACACTAACTGTTAGTGGAAAAGTAAAGTTCACAAAATTTTGCAAAAGAATTTACAAGATTGTGTGTACCGCCGATGCACTAAGTCTTCGCAAGATCACAAGCTGTCAAAACAGTTGCCCGTGTAGTTTGAACCTGATCGGGAGTACAGACTACCTCCGCCGTGTCTTAATCACAAGCAGGATGAATAATCTGAGGCCCGATATCTGAGCCCAACTCTACAGGGTTAAGTAAACCGACTATCTATGGTTCAAGGTCTCCTGGAATCACCCCTTGATCCGTTTACCCTAGTTGTTTCCCATAGAATAGCCGATTACCACCGTGGTGATACAACACTTAGATCCATCGTAAAGACAAAAACAAAGGTTTCCAACACTCGCACTTGAAAATTGTTTTGTAAAATTGTGTAAAGTTTGATTTTCCAAAAACACATTCGGCACACTTAGGCAGATTAACAGTTAGTGCCACAATATATAACTCCTGAAACAGCCATCATCTTTCACACTTAGGCACAATATACAACACATCTAAGTATGTAACAACCACAATTTACAACTCCCAAAACAGCCATCATTTGTCACACTTAGGCACAATATACAAGCTATCTAACTATGTAACAACCACAAGTATGTAACAATAAATAACATGACATACAGAAACACAAACAATTAAATAATCACATAAACTAAAAAAACAATAAATAAAGAGAGCTTAGGAAAAAATAAGAAAAGGCAGACCATAAATATGCAAATATCATATGTCTTAAAGCAATAACACGTAATATGAAACCGAGCTATCAATCCTCATTACAAGGAAGGAGTCTTCCCCAATTGGAGAATCAAAAGGCTCCCACTAGGTTTTCGAGCTAGGTACCTAATGGACCACATACATCATAATAAATGACAGCGTGAGCCTTAAGACTGGAAATAGCAACTTTAAACTAAATTCAAGGTACACTAACTGTTAGTGGAAAAGTAAAGTTCACAAAATTTTGCAAAAGAATTTACAAGATTGTGTGTACCGCCGATGCACTAAGTCTTCGCAAGATCACAAGCTGTCAAAACAGTTGCCCGTGTAGTTTGAACCTGATCGGGAGTACAGACTACCTCCGCCGTGTCTTAATCACAAGCAGGATGAATAATCTGAGGCCCGATATCTGAGCCCAACTCTACAGGGTTAAGTAAACCGACTATCTATGGTTCAAGGTCGCCCGGAATCACCCCTTGATCCGTTTACCCTAGTTGTTTCCCATAGAATAGCCGATTACCACCGTGGTGATACAACACTTAGATCCATCGCAAAGACAAAAACAAAGGTTTCCAAAGCTCGCACTTGAAAATTGTTTTGTAAAATTGTGTGAAGTTAGGCAGATTAACAGTTAGTGCCACAATATATAACTCCCAAAACAGCCATCATCTTTCACACTTAGGCACAATATACAAGCCATCTAACTATCCAACTATGTAACAACCACAGTTTACTCAAAACAGCCATCATCTGTCACACTTAGGCACAAATTAAAGTAACAACTCCCAAAACAGGCATCATCTGTCACACTTAGGCACAAATTAAACTAACAACTCCCAAAACAGGCATCATTTGTCACACTTAGGCACAATATACAAGCCATCTAACTATCTAACTATGTAACAACCACAGTTTACTCAAATCACTAGCAATGAAATCACAACTTTATATACAATCTTCAGGTAATAAACCCTAATTAAAGCTAACATACAGATACATAAACCCTAACACTAAAAAACCCTAATTAAAGAAACACAAACAATTAAATAATCATATAAACGAAAAAACAATTAAATAATCCTCGAACAATTAAACTAACAATTAAATAATCAGATAAATCAACAAAAAAAAAAAAAATAATACGACAAACCCTAACCCTAAATCGAAAAGATAATTACTTACCCTACCCAAACCATTTTTACTTTTGTTAGATCGAATCCAATTACTTTACCGTAACCCTAAATTAGACTAACCCTAAACAAAAACAACGGTTGCTTCAGATCTGTGTGTGTCTAATTGCGGTGAACTTGGGCTTTCGATCTGTGTGTGTCTAATTGCTAGAGTGTATTTTGTGTGTGTAATTGATAGAGAAACCCTAATCGAAAGAGTAAAGTTTTCAGTGAGAGAAAGAAGTGTGTTTGATACACTTCTTATTTTGAATTAAAAGAAGTGTATTAAGAGTAGGGAATACAGCAAACATGAATAAAGAATAAAATATAAAACTATTAAAAGTATAAAAAGTATTAAAAGTATAAAAAGTATAATTTTGTATTTTTGTGTGTATTTTGTATATAAACAGTAAGACATAAGTTTCAATACAATAAAATAATATAAAAGTGTACACTCTACCTAACAAGTCGCCCAAGAATAAAGAATAGTGGGACCCAGTCGCCCAGGACGTATGTACTATTATATAATAAAATAAGATTATACTTTTTTACAAAAAGACAAAAAACCCAAGTCGCCCAAGAAAGTACCTATTGTAAGTGGTACTATCTTAGTATTTGGTAGGGACATGATAGGGGACACTTGACACAATTTTAGCAAATCCGCCCAACATATTCGGGCGACCCTCTCTCATAAGGTATTTGAGGAAAAAAAAATGTTTTTTTTTTGGAGATTTAGGGTGAACACCCTTATACTTGTGGGGTATTTGAAGATTTATCCCTTTTTTAAACATAGCCAAAACCCTAAAATATATTACCAAAATGGAACAACCGATCACTTTTCTTTTAATAATCTTTTTATTTGGTTGTTAGTCGCCATCGGCCGAAGGAATCTTTACTTTAGAGTTAGACTGAAATTTGTACTTTTGTAGAATTGTAGTTATGTAAAATGGTACGATCGTAAATTAAAAAGCTCATAGTAAAATGCATGCTTTTATAGAAAAATAATAAAAGATAAATTTATAACAAAACTATAACTTTACCAGCTCATACTCAATCCTCATATTCTAATTTTTATTGGTATTTCCTTTTGGCAAAGTAGACTTTTGTTGCTCTCGAGTGGTTTTCTCGCATGCATCTTCATGTTCTTTTATTTTATTTTCCCCAACTTTCCAAGACATGTAAAAATATATACTGTGAGTAAAATGAAAATTTGGATTAAACTCTATATTATTTTGCCAACCATTACCATTACCATTATATTATGCTCAAACTTACTTTTATTTTAAATTAAAATCAAAACCCACAAATTCAATAAACATTTAATTTTAATACATGTAACCCATAAAAAAAATACAAACACTTTGCAGCGCGAAAACGTTAATTATAAACAATAATTTGTATTTCCAATATAAAGTGCAAAGAACAATAAGAAAACGTTCTACACAAGTAAAAATTTAAGATTTAAGAGGCTTAAGGGTTAATTTGTTATATCACTGCAAACTATACGATTTTATTATAAAATGTATACAATGTGATTTGTAGCTATAATTTCTTTTTCTTTTTGGTAATAATATACTTACATTATAGGAGCTTAATGCCTTTATTCTAATGGTACATGCATAGCCATCGATCTCGAGTTATCACAGTCTATGATCTAGAGTCCCTAAGAAATTAATGTAAGATGTGAATGATGCTTTTTCTTTCGTCTATTCGGGACGGGGCAGGCAGCCCACATACATGAAGAGATCGAAGAATAGAGAGGGGGTTATCCTCTTAAACTTGTCCCCTCTTCTTTGGAAACCCGCCGCCGCGTATGTCGAAAAAGAGGGAGCGGGGTTAGTGCCCATCAATTAAGTTTTGAGGTTCAAGTTTTATTGAAATATTTATGAAGTAAGTTGCATAAGAGTCTTAAAAATTGTTGTTATAAGAAAAACATTTTAAACAACACAAAATCTCGTAACTAAAATGGAAAACAAAGTTATATCAAAGACCTCCAACCTAATATACATGTGAACATGTCATTTTCCACTAGTTTTGGGTTATGTTTTGCAACTTTTAGTTATTTAATAAGTTTTTGGTTAGTTGTTGATGGTCACTATAGATGAACAGCGCCACCAACATTTGATAAATGTTCTTCTATTTTATGTTCCCAACTTTCCAGGACATCTACAAATATCTACTGCGAGTAAATTAAAAGTTGGGTTAAATTCTATTTTGCCAACCATTACCATTATTACTATGCTCAAACTGACTTTTATTTAACATTAAAACCCACAAATTCTATAAACAATTAATCTTGATACATGTAACCCACGAAAAATACAAACACTTTGCAATTACATCAAAGTTTACCAAAATAAGTTTTGTTAGGGACTTGTGACTACGAAAAGTTTTACTTTGCTTGAGTCTGTGTGATAGTGGATTCAAACTCCGTGAAATAATCAACCAAAAAGTCAGAGAACGTGGTTACCTTAGAAAAAACCTGTTTTGCTAAAACTAAAAGATTAGATTGACCCTATAAGCTAATAATATATCTTATAAGATATATCTACCAATATATTTCAATTATATACCAATTTTGTTATAACACGTAGCTTGTGAAGTGAGTAAGAAAAGAAGATGGAATATACATTAAATGTTTAATTAAAAAGAGTAAACTGCAAAAATCGTCCTTGTAGTTTCAATTGCAGGTTTCGTTTCTAATCTATCGAAAGTGCAGGCACCGTCCCTGTGTGAAACTTTGGGTTGCAATTTTCGTCTTTGGGATACAGTTTTTGAAAAGGGCATTTTAGTCATTTTACTTTAGACAGGGAATAAACCTGCACACCCAAAGTTCTCCATAAAGACGATGTCCATTTTTGAAAAGTTAGAGATTAAACTTGCAATTTGGCTAAACCACAAGGACGAATTTTGCAATTTACTCAATTAAAAATGTTAAACAGTGGCACATCAAAAAGTGAGAGAATGAGGCACGAGGAGCGCACGTGTTAGGAAATCTTTGCGCTATCCCACGTGGCATGATGTTGTTGGATCTATAAAAAGTTGCGGGCCCACTTCACCTGGCCCAAGTGGTTTCGACCCGAATCCATCATAACCTTATGGGCAACCCACGTGCCAAGCTGCTGATCACAAAGATAGCGATCGCTTTTTTGCTTGCAAAGGCCCGACCCGACAATTTACGCCCCACAAATAAAGCCACTTCTATGTTTTCACAAATTATCAACTTTTTCTAACTTGAATGTTTATCCCTTCATATTTTAGTTTTCTATTTCTATAGTTGATAAATTAGAAACCGACCGTAGTTTTAACAACGCCAAACGTGTCTCATTAACCATATTTGGCCGATGTAGTGGTGGTATGGTCATCTTCACTTTAGCGTAACATCATTATTCTTCTTACTGCATTCTTATCACTTTTAACCTAGTCAATGGTCTATTTAAACTGTGCTTTAACTAGATCATTAAACAAATGTTGGATGTTTTGCTATCTAATTAGTGGGATTACTAAACAATCTAGGACCAAAAAGTTCAGTTTAACACTGTTCAATCCTCTTTATATATTTTCTGAAAATAAATTTTCACTTGCTCGATTGAAAAGGCAAATTAATTTATGTCGCACATTGTCAAATTTGGAATCTTTGATCGATTACCTTCAATTTTTAGGAGATTTCTCTTTAAAAAGTGGTAAGAAAAACACACAAACCATATTTTATCGCTATTGTTTATTCATAATCCGTCAACTTAACGGGCCTCAAACATACTCGTATCCAAGCTTAAGCTAGGTGGGCGTATGAATGGTCCGTTCAAAAACACCATTATATACTCTTAAATGAGAGTTAGTTGGTATAAATTGAATAACAGACTATATGTAATTCTTTAAATCAATCATAATGGTTAATCAAGAAATGAAAGATATGAAATCAGCTATATATTTATATGGTTGACTTGGTATATTCCATTATCAAGGATGACATACGAGGATTCCATTGTGAAAGCCAAGATACCCAAGTGATATGCTATTCTGCTCCATTAAAAAAAGCAATATGTAGATTGAATCTTTTGGCCTATTTGATTTAAAAGTTACCTTTCAACAAAGAGATGATTACTAATTTTAATACCGAAAAGTCGCAAGAAAAGCCGTCATCACTTAGGTGAGAAAAAAAGCATCTCCAGAGTTAAGGTCCAGCCAAAGCACTCAATTTCTTCATAATATGGCAGCCTAGTTTAGTATTTTGGAGTCGGGCTGCTTGGTGTTTATAAGGTATTATTTGGCAGGTGTTGTTTAGGGTTAATCTCATATTTCTAGGTGTGCTTGTTGGTTTTTTTAGTTGTTGCATGTATTGAGTTTACTTGTTTATGAGGTTGTTCCGGTGTGTATACTTTGGCATTGATGTCTTTTTATGGTTTTTTAATATTACGGTTCGATACGTGTTCACCTGCTTGTGGTCACGGCAGTCTCATAGGTGTTGTTATATATCTTGTTAACGTTTGTATAATCTAACGTCTTGCTAATTTTTTTATATTTGCCGCTAAAAATAGAAAAGACAACTTATAGTGTAAAGTTATCACATGTATATTGTTTTATTTTTCTAAGTGTTGGATCAGTTATGAAATACTCGTTTTAATCCATTAGATATATAATTCAACCAAATCATATTTATGTTCTTATGAAAATTATGAATGTCAGTTCACTGTGTCTAGATAAAAACAATGGAGCTGAGCAATTTAAATGTTAAAAGCTAGGAAAGGATTAATTACTAGACATCCGACTAGCATTGGTCCCAAATTATGTGAGAGTTAGCAATATATCTATGCATCTTAGCTTCTATAAGTCTGTGACAATGAATTAACATAATCATATCGTAGTTTTAAGTTACCTATAACATATTAACATTTACAGAGACTTCTTTTAGCTAAATCATATTTTACTAGTAGCATAGTTACAAGGGAGAGGTTATTCTCATCCCTCCTTTTTTACAAATGACAACAATAACTTTGTACGTCACACGAGATCATTAGTAGGCAGATAGTTGTAGCCAACCGCAGTAATAAAGTTGGAGCGCTGATGAGTGTCTAAATACTCATCATTTTAACCTAATCTGAGCTGCCAAAACATCCAAAAACACTCAAAAATGCATCATAATACTGAAATTATCCCAGAATTGTGTTTTATATGTTTCAGATGCAAAATGTTTAAAAACAGATGAAAAACGAACAAAGTTTGTATAATTGGCAGTCTCAGTCCCTCAACTTTGCAAAATTTGACAAAAATAGTCCCCGGGTGTTTTAAAATGGAAAATTATATTTTAAACCCTTGTACTATTGGAACTTGGCAATATTTACCCTTGTGATAACTTTGGATAAATTACAGGTTTAGTCCTCAACTTTTCAGATTTTACAAGTTTGGTCCCTATGATTAACTTTAACCAAAATCCGGATCAAACAAAAATACCCAAAATCCAAATCCTTAAACATTATTACCCAACCCAAAATAATAAAACCCAACCCTTATTTACTAACCCAAGCCCAAATCCAATCCCACATAACCCGGCCCACTTTTTTCTTAAATAATATCCAGGGTCAAACCAAGGTTTGACCCGTCTCTTTCCCACTCACCCCGCCAAAACAGAGAAAACCATACCACCTCAACCCCCCAGCTGTATACCTAATCCAACACCTCACCCCTCCTCCTCATACACGTTTCCCCCTCCTTATCTCTTTGCTAAAACCCACTTGCCCACATGACTCAGGAAGAAGCCAAAATCCCACATGTCACATTTTCCCGCCAAAAGTACTTTCAACGATTGAGATCATTTTAATTCAATCAAATGGTGAGGATTTGCTCGGATTTGTTCAAAGAGTCTATTGGGAGTGCTATATAAAGAAGGAGAAGACACAAGAATAAACAGTCAAGTAGTTTTAGACAAAATTAGTGTAGAAATTAGTGTAATGTTATTTCAGTTTTATTTCATGTTATTAGTTGTAATTTAGGTTTAGTTTAAGCAATATTTTACTTTTATATTGTAACAATATTAATTAGTAATAAAATTTCAAGTTTTCAAATTTCTTGTTTAATTCGTATTAATCTATTAGTTAAGCAAATAGCTTATTTTCTGTTTATATAAGCTCATTTAAGCTTCTCATAGCTTTTTGTGAGTTTATCATTAGATTAAATCAGTTCTATTTAAGATTTGAGAAAAAGTGGTCAACGAAAGTCAAAGGCAGTGGAATAAGCTCTTATTGGGGGTTAGAAGCTAAGCTGGATGGGTTATCTGGTTCCTAGCTTGTTGACAACAAGCTAGGAGGGGTTTTTAGTCCCTGGTTCACTTGTTTTGCTCAGGATCAATTGTAAGCCACTTTACCATTTTTTTTAGCTTATTACTGTAGAATGCTTATTAGCTGTGTTTCTTTGTGCTTTTATGCTTATTTGGTATTTGTTAATTAGTTTATAGCTTAAAATCTAGTGCTTGTTCATTTAAATCCATGGTTGCTCATGTTTCACTTTTGACAGTCAAAATAGCAAATTGGTTAATTCTGTGTCTCATGTTGTTATGGCTGATGTATTATGCTTAAATGGTCTTATGGAATGATAACATAGTCTCTGAAATCAGTTACATGGTTTAAATCATCAAGTTGCTTTGAAAATCTTGTATAACTGTGTTGATCAGTAGTGTTTGGATTTGCTGATTTAGATAGGATCCAGTGCATGTTTGTTGTTGTTTGCTGTTGGTATATGTTATACTAGTTCATATTAACTCAGTTGAACTTTAAAAACCTGTGCTTGTTTGCCAAAAAGTCAAAAATCTTGTTTTGACCTCATGTTTTAGTGCACTGTTGGATTAATAGGATCCAATATCATCATTATTAGTTAAATAGTTGTTAAACTAGTTTAATCTCATCTCATTTTAACTTAATACATCATATCCAGTAAGTAGAATTAATCTAAAACTCACCAAAGTCAACATGGTGTGTTCATGAAAAAGTCAAAAACCACAGCAGCCTACCTGTTTTCTTGCTGCTGATCTTGGGCTTAATTAGACCTCAATTAGGAAGATTCTGATAGGGCTTTTTGGATTTTTGGACACTCAGTAGTGCTGAGAAGATTTTGCCCCCATAATATTGTGTTTCTATAGCTTATTTAACAGCTTTAAGCTGTCTGCAAGTCTGCATTATTTTTGAGTTTCTGTCTTAACTCACAGCTGACCATAAGTGCTTAGCTTGCTCAATTCTTGTGCTTATTTGCAATTTTAAGTTGTTTTGAGCTTATTTAAGTATATTAAGCCTGTCCTGATCATTTGGTTAAGTTTCTTGCTTTTTAGCTTAATTTTGGACTTATTCCAAACTGCTTATTAGCCCAAAAGTGCTTATCAGGCTTATGAAACTTCCAATTTTATTTTTCTTATCTTTCTAATATTAATTTAGACTTATCCTGATTTTTTCAGAATTTTCCTAAGTCATTTAATATTTTTTATCTTTTTAATTAGTTTAAAATAGTATTTATATCATAATAAATAGAAAAATAATCAGAAAAATATAAATCCAATTTTCATAATTTTCTTTTGTTAATTTTAATCCAGGAAAAATATAATTATATTTTTAGGCCTTAAGAAAATCAAAAATAGAAATATAGTGATAGCTTCTATTTAATAGAATTTATCTTTTTAAATTTTAATTAAGTAATTTTCATTTTTATAATTTTCTTAGCTTTTTCTCATCTTTTAATATTTTTGGAAAAAGTTTTAGAATTTTCTTTGTCCATTTAGTATTTTTTATAATTTAAAATAGTTTAATTAGTAATTAAATAATAAATAATTAATAATAATTAAATAAAAAGTATAAAAAATATAATTTAAGTTTTAAAATAAGTTTTAAGTCATTTTACATTTTTAGGATTTAAATTTCATAAATTTCAGTTTTTGTCTCATTTTAGCTTTTCCGTTACGCGTTTCAGTTTATTTATTCGCGTTTAATTTTATTGTGTATATTTGTTTTAATTTGTTATTTAGAATTGTTAAAAAGCAAAATCAAAAGCAATCTAAATCATCAATCACTCTAATCCTAGCTTTTCACAGTTTTCCATTCACACCTCGTTGGGAAACGATCCGGGTGATCACTTGCCTGGTTTCACACTACACACGAGTATTCGTTCTGAGGCTGTTTATATTTTATCATTTATTACGGTTGACCATTCACAAGTGGTTGACTTGTGTGATAGAGAAATAAAAGATAACCGGTTTGGGACGGATCAAGCGCACACCATTTAACGGAACTTTTACTATTTCAAAACCAAATAATAATCACTCCTGACCATTCACATGTTATTTGGTTCTTACTACATACTATCTGCAATTCCGGATATTCATATATCTAAACACTTTATAAGCTATTAAGCTGTGAGATCGTCGCATGTTCGGGCCTAGCTAGCCATACTAATTATATTCGATGAAAACGGTTTATCATGTGGTAAAAGAAACTGGAAAAAACAAATTAATATAGAAACAAAACATATAAACTACGCGTTTCTCATATGTCCTATAAGGCATGACAGATACATGACACATAAAGTTACTTCCGATGATAAAGTCAGTGGCGAAACCATAACTAAAATTAATCGGTTAATTTGATTTGTGTTCATTGTACCTTGTATATTTCTTTAAAATCGTAGTAAGACAAAAAAAATATATATATATATGAAAAAATGCGATTTGAATTGAAGTTTTTTACTTCAATAGAAATCGAGTGTATTTTGTACCTACTAGTTAACAAACTAACCAAACAAACACTACAAACACAATACTTTTGGAGTTGCGTTTAAAAAAATTAGAAGTATTTCTTTTTTACAAAAATTAACATTGCTGTGCAAAATTTCATCCGTCACGGTGAGTCTCGTCACACGCCAGGACCCCTACATGTTTATATGTACGATTATTTAGTTCATGAGTCGATTAAATAAGACATAAATCAAATTAAGAGATAATTCCTTTCTTGTAAACAAAGTATTTTGAAAAAGTTGGAAAAACCACTTATTGCCAAATAACGCGATCCGTTTCTTTCAACCCCATAACAGTACAATGGAAATGTACCCTCTTTACAATATTTGACCAAATTACCCATCCACGTCAGCAACCTGATATGTATACACCAAACCCTTATGGGTAAACATGTCATTTCCTAATTCAATGTTGATTGTCTTTTTGCATGGCAACCAAGGGTATATTCGTAACTTTCACTTCAAGAAATGTGTTATATAAACACGAACATGCCTTTGCCACCTTAAATTTCACACACACAAAATCACAATATACAAAACACACACAAAAAAAAAAATGGAAGATGATCAAAGAGAACTACAGCTCTTGCCTACACCACCACACGCCAGAAGCCCGTACTCACGGGCCTCCCCGTGGGCTTCTGATTCGATGAGATATCGATCAGATAGCTTCAAATTTCCTTTAGAAAGTGCTGGCCCATCGCTCGAGTTACAACTATCTATTAGTACTTCTTTTGATTGTAGGGATGCTAAAACCGACAATAACGGACGTATTGAAGCATTGAAATGGCAAGCAGCGGATCAAATTCGGATAGCAAAAATGGAGAAAGCGTATGCTGAGCGTGTGAGGGAAATGACTAAGCGTGAGATGGAACTAGCACAATCTGAATTCTCGCGTGCACGGCATATGTGGGAACGAGCTCGAGATGAGGTTGAACGTGTTGAGAAGATGAAGGAACGAGCTACTCGTAGAATTGATTCGACTTGTATGGAGATTACTTGTCAATCTTGCAGGCAAAAATTTCTACATTGATTTATATTCAAACCATATTTCAGTTAATAAATATGATCTTATTTAAAGTATATTATTCCTTCATTAGAATTGTTCCATATGTTATATCTATATTCGTTAATTGTTTCGATCTCATCTGTATCAAATTGCACGTTGCTCCAAACGCGAGTTTGGAATAGGAATCGGAAAAAAAAATGTGGGGAAATTGGGAGATAAAGTTAGGAATAATTAACGTGACAATGGAACTTCACAAGTAAGATTATTGTTATTTAAATTACTTTACTGATTATTTAATTGCTAATCTGCACATGAGTTTGGTTTCTTTTGCACTTTTTTCATGAGAAAAGAATGAAGCTCACGAGATAAAATGTTTGGAATTGATCGTTCAATTCGGAAACCATGGTAAAAAAAGAGGCTATATATATCATAACTTTAGCATAAGTTCTTGTTCTTTGTTGTAAATAAACAAACCTATAAGAGTATAATCTCGAAAAAATCCATGAATAGGGAATCGGGTGTTAATAAAATGCCGATATGAGATATCACAGCCAATTGTATCTTTGAGTAAAGAATGGAGTAGAAAGCTTTGATATTTCTTTGGGTTGTTTCATGTTGTTGCAATCCTAGATTTATATGTAATCCTTTGTAGTATCTCTTCTCGCATGTTATTAATTATTATAATTTCTGAGTATTGATTGACATGCTTATTTGGTATACTTAAACGTAGCTGATAGTATTTTGTTGGTGACAAAAAAAGTGCTCACTTCCTCACAAACCAATAACATGTTTAGGCATCTCAATCATTTTTCATAATCTCTGCCGTTTAGTAAAAGTATACAATGATTTTTAATTAAGGCAAAACACTCATTTCAATCACTATTTATTCTTTTTTAAGGAATGGTGATGCGTGTGGGAAAAGCAATAATCGTTTTTGGTGAAACCACGAGTTAATTCTAAACAGAGCTGAAATCAACTTTTGTGTCATTCGTATTTTATTTTCGATTTGTAGATTTCTTGATGAAATGAAATTGATATCTCATCATCCCACAAGCTTGATTTAAGGACATCTAAAGTATTGATGGATTTGACCGTTTGATCCATCTTTGACAAGAGAGTAAATATTGGTTTAAAAAGGTAAACTTTCGATGAAAGATATAGACAGATTTGGAGGATGCAAATAAAGTAAAGCGTTAGAAAAGTGTTTTACTATTTAAACCAATATATCTAAAGTTTCTCAATTCGAATCTAAATCCATGGTGTTGCTATAATGAACTACACGAGTTTGTCATTTGATAGGCCAGTAGGCAACAAAATAAACCCTTTTGGATGTAGTTTTCTAAGTCATTAAAAAATATACTTATAAATAAACTATGTTTCTAATACAAGTTGACCTAGATTTGTTTCTATTATAATACTATAATTAAAAAAAAAAACATTCCTTGGCTAAATAAGGGATAATATGGATGACTCTCTTTTCTTATTGGATAGTAGTTAAAGCTTTTGCTGTGAAACTTATTTTTTAAGGGTTTTGCTAAACAACGTCCACTGGGCAATGGTTAAGACACATTAAATAATTTATTTTTTTCATGTTTAAAGTCGTTATTCATTTAATGCACAATAAATAAACATAAAAATTAACTTAAATATATATAATTTTGATTTAACAAAGTTTAAATTTTCTTTTACATTTATATTGATTGTTGCCTTAAGCATTGCCCAGAGACTCAGTCATGCTAAGGCTAGTGAAACTTAAACTCGGTTCAATAGCTTGACTTGTCTTTTAATGCAACAGCGAGTTTTGGCTTGAAAGATTTGTGCTCAATTTAATAGCAGGAATAATCACATTTAAGTTATATTCAGCTTTAGAAGATGGATTCAAGAATCAAAAGAGATCTATTTGTGAAAAGAAAACATTCATATAAAGTATAGCATTTTAGGTTCCTGATGTGTCTTTGGTTGTACGTAGTATCCGTGATATGCATAATTATATCCATTAAATCAACATGTTATGAGTTCAAGTCCCACAAAAGATAAAATTTATTGTATGAGAATGCCTATATTGTAATGTCTTTATTAATAAGACAAGAATATGGGGTAGGGTGATTAAAAGGATCTACGGGAGTAATGGCGGTCTCATTGATAATGGGGTCTTGAGGGAGCTGAGTGGTAGTGGTGTTTGGCGTGATATTGTTAGAGTATGCATAGATTTAGATAAAACTGGAATTAGGTTTTCCACTTCGTTTTCGAAGAAGGTGGGGAATGGTGGGGAGACATCTTTTTGGGAAGATAGATGGATAGGAAATGTTAGGCTTTCTGATAAATTTCTTAGGTTGTATCATCTAGATAGGTGTAAGGAGGCTCGGGTGACTAATAGAGGGAATTGGAGTGAGGGGATTTAGAGGTGGGAATGGGATTGGGTGAGGGAACCTAGGGGGAGGGCTTGTGGCGACTTGGCAACACTTATGGATTTACTTCATAACTATAATCTAACTCGTGATTGTAGGGATTCTTGGCACTGGAATCTTACTGAAGATGGTAAATTCAAGGTCAAAGAGTTATCTCATATGGTGGATGATCTGAGTCTTCAAGTGGCGGATTCAAATCAAGAGACGGTATGGTATAAACTCGTGCCAAAGAAAGTGAATATCTTCATTTGGAGAGCTCTAAACAGGAGAATTCCGGTTCGTGTGGAGCTCCATAAACGAGGTATCGACTTGGATTCTGTTTTATGTCCTTGTTGTGGAGATAATGTGGAAACGTGTGATCATATTCTAGTAAATTGTAACGTCGCAATGAGTGTTTGGGAAAAGATTTTCGGTTAGGGGAGGAAATGTGCGGTTAATGCTTTTTCTTTTAGTGATATGTTGCAGCATGGTGGGTCTGATTCTAATTCTACCTCGGGAAGGTTGTGGCAACTAGTAACATGGGTGACCACGTATACGATATGGAAGGAACGTAATTCTCGTGTCTTCAGTGTGAAAGTGGCGAGCATTAATAAAATTGTCCAAGAAATTCAACTTAAAAGCTTTGATTGGATATCAAGAAGGTCGAACAAAGTATCGTTTCCATGGCAAAATTGTTTCTGTGACCCTTTGAGCTGCAAAGTTTCAAAATGATTTGTATTTCGAGGCTATTTCAAGGTGTTTGGATTAAGCTTCTGTCATGTTTTTTTGGTTAGGCTGTTTGGTTTCAGTGAGATGGGTGTTCTTGGGGATTATGTGCTTGCTTTCTAATTTTGGCAATAGGCATTTAGGTCTCTTGGTCTTTGATGCGGGGTTTGTAAACCTTGCAAGGAAGTTTTACAATCCTCTAGGCAGTGTACCTAATCGCTATAGTATAGTATAGGTAAGTCCGGGGGATTGATCGTTCTCTAGAGGAATAGTGTCGTTAGGTCAAGATGTATGACGAGATAGGTCTAGAGGTGAGGGATGATTCTTTTTGTGTTTTTATGTTTTTTAGAAAGCAAGTAAAAATCTCGGGTTTTGAAAAAGTAGGCGGAATTAGTTACTACTTAACTAAACCAAAACTACAATTAAACTAATTTAAACTAATATGCGAGAAAAGTAAATTTGGTGACTTTTTATGATAGAGAAAAGCATATTCACTTAGATTTAATTACTCCCTAGTTATCTCCTACTGATTTGTCGAATTGTCACGTCCTTGTTTTAATTGAAGCGTTGTATTCCTTAATATTGGTCGTGGGGAGGTGTCGAAGTCTCCAACTCTATAAATCTTAGCCTCCCTTAAAACCCTTAAAGTCTATTAAGTTTTCTAGGATCTACAAGCCGTAATTCACGCAATAAATACAACGAGAAAAACCAATAGTGCACTCTACGGTTGCGTTTTCTAAGACGTTCAAGCTAACACATATAAGAAACTAGCCAGTTTTCTTAGCCTAATGCGAGGCAATCAATTAACAAGAGACGACAAATCAATTATCAACAACTAGGTTTCATTGGATCTAATCAAACACTAATTAATTTAAGCTAGCATGTTAAAGCAAAGAAAAGATAAACACATAATCAAACAATACATAGACATATCGAATGATTGAAGTAATAACTTATCCAGGGCCGTATTTCGGCATGTGCGGGAAGTGCACAGGGCCTCCATTTTTTAGGGGCCTAAAAATTTCTAAAACTTCAATGTATATATACTCGTTTTTTAAGTTTAGTTATGTTAATAGACGATTTAATATAGAAATATAGAAGATTTTTTTTAAAAAAAAAAAAGAAAGAAAGAGTTTAACCTAAACAACAATGGTGGAAACTGGTTTTGCGATTTTTTTGAGAAGACATTGCCAAAAATGTTGTGTGTGGTGGGGCCTTCAAATTTGATTTGTCTTTTGCCCCTATTAGTTTTGAAAGTTATCATTTTTTCCTTTGTATTTGTAACGAGGTTGTTAACCCGCGCTTTGCCGTGGGATTTTTGAATACAAAGTTAATAGAGGTGTAAAATGAACTTAAATGGAAGCACCTTTTTTTTGTTCGCCTCACCGACTTTTGCATAAGTCATTAAATTGGTAAATATAGAATTTAAAAATAGTGGACTACATCTGATGCATCTTTGGTTGCTTGGCGTCACGCCTTAATATTCTCTTGATTCTCTGTATTTGAGTCTTTCCTTGGGCAACCTAAAATGTTGGTCCCTTTACACGATTAGAATTAACTAGAAAGTTAATCTATTAGTGTTAATGACTAATACAATGTTTAAGGATTATTCTAACAGTTATAAAACGTGAATGTAAAAACAACAATATTTTTCAACGTTTAAATTCTTATTAGAAATAATTCCAAGAATCTATACCCAAGTGTTTTGCGGAACAAACACTTGGGATTGAATAGACAAGGGTATGGGGTGTCTCCTATCGAAACTCAAGCTTTGCTTGAGTGGTAACAATATACCCACTGAGCTATCTCAGTGAGTTGTATACTCTTTGTAGGAGAGAAGTTTCTTTGTAAAAGTTCAAGACTTTAATTATACAAAGCACACTTTAACTTCTCTCACAGTTGATCTATTTATACACAAGTATTCTAAGTATAAGTGATTAAATATAATACAAGTTGTTGAGGTTGCGTGTCTGACAATTACAAACAGTAATTGTCATTTCCAAGAACCAATAGGAAAGGGCTAAATAAGTCTTTGGGAGTTGTTGGCTGACACTCCATGACTTTTAGCCGCAATAGGGAAGGTAGAGTCTGACAAGAGAAGAGTGTTGGGTTTACACTCTTATCTTCTCAGATCTTTTCCCTATTGTTCCCGCCTTTTCTTCAGGCGTTGGTTCCTCAGTCATTCAATCACTTTGTTGGTTGAGGAGACTGGGGTTCAGTGAGCTCTTATCCAATACTCACTGAAACCATCATCTTCTTCTTTGGCTTAAGTCCTACTCAGGGAGTACCGCCTTCCTGAGTAGTGAATCCTTCTTCTTGAATTCGCCTTAAGCATCCTGAAGATGACTCACTGAGAGGCTGTTCTCTCAGTGACTTGAATTGTTCTCGGTTTAAGTTAACACTTAGTTAATTTGTGTCCAAATCATGTTCGAAGCATTCTTGGGTTTTACATGACCCAACAATCTCCCCTATTTGGATATAAATTATTCCTAAGTGTTTTTGATCAGATATGAGTGAGCTAAAGACTTCTACTCATACTGAATGTACTAGAATGTAAATAAGGACACTGAAATAATAAAAACATCATCTTATTAATATCATTTACAAGTCCTAACAAAACTAAGTACAAAAAGGGATAGTGGTGGGTGTTCAGGCAGGTCATCAGTTCAATTTGATTCCAAGGGCTTCAAGCTTGGGCTTCTTTGACTGCAGCTCATGTTGGTCAGGATGTTCATTGATTTTTCTTTTCAGGTCATGACAAAACCTTACATTCTCAGGACTCTTGAGTGGAGAGGCCATTATCAGAAAGCCTAGCATAGCTTTGATCCCTGATAGATCAATATCAATCCACCTCTGGAAGGCTTTGTCACCAAACTCATCAATGAAGAACAAACCTCTTTCAGGCTGTTCAATGACCATATTGTTCCTGAAAGGAACACCTTCAGGGAGAGCCCTATTGCAGTCAAGACCAGGAATCTTGATCTCAGGCTCAGCTTCTATCTTCTTTCTTTTCCTTGAAGAAGACTGAGAAGTAGCAGGTTGTGCAGATTCAGGTAGAGGAGATTGAATGCCAAGTTCCTTAGGTGCTGCTGCCAATCTTTCATACCTCAGACTCAAAGACTTCATCAGATTAGGGACCACAACATTTGATTTCTTTGCAATTAATGGACCCAACTCGTCCAATTCAGTGATCCCAAAGTCAGCGAATCTGAAAGGTGAATGAACATCAAAGTTTCTCTTGTCAGCACCTCTGTAGACAGTGACAACGGCAGGATTGGTGTTTCTTTGAATATGAACATCAGTGATTGGTTCTGGCTTTAACCTTTCATTCATGTACCACTGATATTTCTTAATCCTATTCTGCCTGATCTCTTCAGCCCGTTTGGCTCTTTCCTCCCTTTTCTGCCTGAGGGTGGTCATCTCCTCAGACTGAGCTTTCACAAAGGTCATACCACCTTTTCTTCCTGAGAGATCCTTAGCCTCAAGACCAATTTTCTCAGCCTCCTCATGAACAACCTTGATTAAGGCAGACTTGCTTGCCTCCTCCTCTTCCTTCAACTTCTTCTTTGCCTCTTCTTCCTGAAGATAAGTACTGAGTTCATCAGCTGAGAAGTGGTAAAGAACTCCATCAATTTCATATGGGATCCTGAGAGGTGATTCAGGATCCTTTGCAACCGTGATAGGTGCTGGTTGAGGCTCAGGCTCAGTGAGAATGCCTTTGCCTTTATCTTGATGGGAGGAAGAGGCTTCCTCAGTGTGAGAAGGAATCTCCCCCTCAGTGTGAGAAGGAGGTTGTTGGCTTGAGACTCCAGTGTCTTTCTCCCCCTCAACTGTTGCATGAGCCATGGTGATAGCAAGAGTTGGAGTCACTGGAGTAGTAGGACCTTTGAAGGCCTGATAGATCTCAGTCATCATTGATTTGATGTCCGAGGTGTCTTTCTGAAGACTCGAGATCTGATCTGCCAGAGAAGCCTGAGAAGCTTCGATGCCTGACATCCTTGAACCAAGAGACCATGCCAAGGATGTGGAAGATTGTGCCCAAGTACCAAGATGTTTTTCCTGAAGACCCATGGTAGTCCTGATTGAGTCCAAGGAGGTAGTAAGACCCTGAAGTTTAGAATCCTTCAGTAAGCTGAAGAGATCATGGATTTCAGCTGACTGCTTCTGATAAGTCTCAGCAGCTTGAAGGATCTTTTCAGTGAGTATGGGGTCATCTTTAACAGCTGTCTGAATAGTACCAAGGCTTTTGGTGATGCCTTCAAGAGAAAGATTGAACTTCTGGAAATGAAGATCAATAGCTGTCAGGGAATGTTTGGTATCTGATTGGATTTCGATCACATCTTCATGAAAACTTTCAACATCTGCCTTCAGGTTGGCATAGTGAACAGCTGCTTCAGTGTGTTGATCAAACATCTCTTCAGTGAGACCAGTAAAAAGAGCTCTGTTGGTCTTAAGTAGGAATTTGACCAATGTTCTTTCAGTGAGGGGAAGAGAGTTATCATACTTTTGGAGGATGTCCCCAGTATCAGAAGATTCAGGAGACTTCGAACCTGACTTTTCACTTTGGCTTGGAGAGGACTGATGTGATGGTTCAGGTTGTTCAGGTTGTACATCAGTTTCCATATCCTCTCCTGCCTCAAAAATCTCTTCTTCACTCTCTTCCCTGAGCTCTTCATCAGATTCCATAAAAGCCTGATAGTCCCCCATGGACTCAATACCCAAAAAATCAACCGGCTCCTCTTTATAAAAAGATTTGCCTTCGGTTTGGTCAGGTCCTGACCCCTTTGTCATAATAACTGAGTGGGTTTTCTCAGCCTGACTAGCCATAACAACTGGGGTAACACCAGCCTGGCTTTTGGGGCAGTTCCTGAAGGACTGGATCCGCCTGAGGGGTTGATGGGTTCCATATCAGCGGGTTGTTTCTTTCCCTCTGAGTCTTTGTCCCCCTTAGCACCTTCAACTACTGATGGGTGCTTTCCAGTAGTATCACTAGGTACTGATTGTGAAGATTTGTGGACCCCCTTCCCATCAGGATTGTGCTGTCCTTCAGGGGATTTAGGGTCCTTTACTCCCTGAGATCCTGAGGATGATTTCTCAGGAACGTTAACGGGATGTGAATGTTTGTGGGTCCCCTTCTCAGTAAGGTAGTGCTGCCTTACCGAGGATTTAGAACCCTTTCCTCCCTTGGGAACTGATTGTTTTTTGACAGCTCCTTCATCGGGATGTGAGGGGGTGTGGGTCCTCTTCCCAGTAGGGTGGTGCTGCCCTACCGAGGGTTCAGGACCCTTTCCTCCCTTGGGCACTGATTGTGATTTATCAGTACCTTCATCGGGATGTGAGGGGGGAATGCTTCCTGGTCCCTCTGACTTGTTTTTGTCAGTTGAACCATGTGGAATGGGTGTGCCCGAGGTCACTGAGGATGATTGCTCAGTGACTTCCGTTGGCCTTTGTTTTGAGGTCAAGAGGGTCTCAGAAATGGGTGTCTCAGAGGTCTCGGCCTTTTTCAACCTCTTTTTGAGGTTGAGTTGGTTTTGAGGATCAGTCTCAGTGGCGAGTGGCTTGGGTCTAACCACCTGGCTGGACTGACCCTTCTTTGTCTTCTTCACCTTTTTGGTCGGTGAAGGAACAGGAGAGATAGCGTCATTGCCCTGAATGACTGATTGCATGTATTCAGTCAGGGCAATATGTGTAACCTCACTTATGCTACTAGTGAAGTTTGACTTGTGCAGTACCTCAGGCTTCGTACCTTCTGCATCAGTCCTCACATAGTCAGAACCGAGTAGGTCCTGAAGCACACAGGAAACAAATCTAGGATAGGACATGTGCCTTTGCCTATGTTTTCCTGAGAGCTTAGCAACGAGGTCTCGGAAGATTATTCCTCCGATGTCTATTTTTGTACCCTCAAGGAGACTGAACAACATCAATTGTTGTGATGAGTTCAATTGTTCCGTAGAGGATTTATTTCCACCCAGGACCTGAATGACAAATGTCATCAGTATCCTCCAAATAGGGTGGAACCATGTTTTGACTACTGGAGCCTTTTCCAGTAAGCCTCCCACAGACATTTCAGGGCGTCTGGGGTCATGGGGTGCAAGAAAGATCAGTTCATTCTTTATTTCCTGATCAGTAGGGTTTGGGGAAAAGGCTTCAGCAAAGTCAAGGCCTGTGGCTTTGATGAATGCTGAGTAGTCAAAGGAGAGGGTTCTACTCCCATTCATCACCGTGAAGGTGATGATTGACTCTTTGGTGTCTTTGGGGCTGGTTGCCACAGCCGTACACCAGAATTCCCTCAAATAGTCATGATAGATGACTGAGGGGGTATGGGTGAAAGCCTTTGCAAGAAAACAATTACGAAGATATTTCATAACGTTCTTGTAGGCTGGGTAGAGTTGTGGATATGAGAAGTTTCCCACCACATTATTCTTGGTAAGGTCTACACCCTCCATTGTGAAATCCACGTTGGGGGCATATTTTACAGCTTTAGAAGAAGCCATTTATGGGTAAGTCTGGGTTTGACTAGGGTTAAAGTGGTTCTAAAGCTTAAGAATGCACACACAATTTGTTTTTGAGAAAAGAAAATGGCAGAGTTTTGCTTAAAAATTCTATAAAAACGTGTGTGTGAATTCTTCTGGTTGGGGTATTTATAGGAAAGAGGAGATGGGGGTGTTTTGGTCATTTGAGCAAATCGTTATTTATTCAAAAAAAATTATTTGGAAATTGATTTGAATAATAAGTTTTGGGATCCGCATTTAATGCCAACACTCCACTTTCCAGGTTTAGCGCAACAGTCGAGGTGAACAGTTGAGCAGTTCTGCAAAAGTGCAACTTGCAGAGTTGAGTCATCACATATTTGAAATGTGATTGGAGAGGCATTTAATGCCAAGTGGGAATGTGGTGGCCCATAGGTGGAAGCCAGAAAGGCTAAAAGGAACAAATATTCTTGAATTAAATATGTGTTCAGTTACCAACCTCGGACATTTACTAACTAGATACTTAGAGCATTTAAGTTAGTATTTAATGTCCTTTTCAGGGTCCTGAATGACTTTTCATTCAGTGATTGGTTTTCAGGGACTTGGGTTTAGTCACTGATGATTCAGGAATGAGGATTGATTCCTGAGACAAGGATTCAGGAACTTGGGTTTAGTTCCTGAGGATGATGATTCAGTGAGATGTTTTCACTGATATACATATTGAGTCAGGGACCTGAGATGTTTTAAGAATTTACACTTTGGTTGGAAGAGAAAATAATTAGTCAGTGGACTGATTCTCTATATCCAACATTCCTAATTCAGCTTTCAGTCTTGTGAAAGTTGGTTCATCCAAAGGTTTGGTGAAGATATCAGCCAACTGATATTCAGTAGGGATGAAGTGTAATTCAATGTCACCATTCATGACATGGTCCCTGATGAAGTGATATCTGATATCAATATGTTTTGTTCTCTGATGAAGAACAGGGTTGTTAGAGATTGCAATTGCACTTGTGTTATCACAAAAGATGGGTACCATCTTGTACTGAATTCCATAGTCACTGAGTTGACTTTTCATCCAGAGTACATTTGCACAACAACTAGCTGCAGCAACATATTCAGCCTCAGCTGAGGATAGGGCAACTGATTGTTGCTTCTTAGCACTCCAACAGACTAATTTCCCACCAAGAATTTGGCAAGAGCCTGAGGTGCTTTTTCTATCCATGTTGCATCCAGCATAGTCAGAGTCTGAGTATCCTTTGAGATCAAGTCCTGAGCACTTTGGATAGTATAATCCAAGGTTAGGGGTGCCCTTCAGGTACCTGAATATCCTTTTCACAGCAGTGACATGAGATTCTCTTGGGTTAGATTGATATCTGGCACATAGACATACTGAGAATTGGATATCAGGCCTTGATGCAAGTAGATACATCAGTGATCCTATCATTCCTCTAAAGAGAGTTTGATTGACTGGTTTACCAGTTAGGTCAGGACCAAGGTTGTTTGGGGGAGCCATGGGAGTTTTGACTGAGGCACAGTCACTGAGATCATACTTCTTCAGTAGATTCTTTACATACTTCTCTTGACTGATAGTGGTTCCTCTATCAGTCTGCTTGATCTGAAGACCAAGAAAGTATGTCAGTTCCCCCATCATGCTCATTTCAAACTTCTTTGCCATTAGTTTTTCAAATTGTTTGCAAAGTTTGAAACTTGTTGAGCCAAAGATGATGTCATCAACATACACTTGTACTAGTATGACATCATTATTTGTCTTATAGATAAACAATGTGTTGTCTATCTTGCCTCTGACAAATTTGTTTTGGATTAAGAAGGCTGAGAGAGTCTCATACCATGCCCTGGGAGCTTGCTTTAGTCCATAAAGGGCTTTGTTAAGCTTATAGACATGATCAGGAGACTCATGGCTTTCAAATCCAGGAGGTTGCTCAACATAAACTTCTTCTTTCAGTGATCCATTTAAGAATGCACTTTTGACATCCATTTGGTACACCTTGAAGTTCATGTATGTAGCAAAAGCAAGGAAGATCCTGATGGCTTCCATCCTTGCTACTGGTGCAAATGTTTCTTCATAGTCAATGCCTTCTTGTTGATTATAGCCTTTGGCTACAAGTCTGGCTTTGTTTTTAATGACTATGCCATTTTCATCAGTTTTGTTTTTGAATACCCATTTCATGCCAATGACTGAGACATTCTCAGGACATTTGACCAAGGTCATTACCTTGTTTCTGTCAAATTGTTCTAGTTCATCATGCATGGCCTGAACCCAACTTGGATGTTTAAGTGCTTCTTTAACACTTTTGGGTTCAATTGTGGAAATGAAGTCCACAAATAGGCATTCATTGGATGAGGCTGCTCTCAGTTCAGCAGCCATGCTTCTTGTAAGCATGCCTTCAGAAGGCTCACCAATGATATTGACAAGTTCTATATCCTGAGATCTGGTCCAACTATCCTGAGGTCTTGGGAGTGGGTTAGAACTTGTAGAAGCCTGATGGGTATTGTCAGGATTAGACACAGGATTACTATTTCCTTGTGTGTCCAAGTGGGTTGAGTCATCACTGAGATTGTTTGGGTCCTGAGTATTTTGTTCAGACTGAAGGATATCATCAGTACTTGTATGTGCTTCAACAAACTCAGTGATGGTTGGGTTTGGTAGGTTGTGAGGGATAATGTAGTAGGAGAGGTTAGCATCATCTTGATACTGAGTAGAAGGATTGTTTTCAGACAGATATTCATCAGGAGGATATCTTGGAGAATTGTCAATTCCTATCTCTTCTACTGAGGCAGTTGAGAACCTGATTGCATCAGTACTCTCATCAAAGGTAACATGAAATGTTTCCTCAGTCTGCTGTCTCCTTGTGTTGAACACTTTGAAGGCTTTTGAGACAAGTGAGTATCCCAGGAAGTATCCATCATCAGCTTTTGCATCAAATTTCCCTAGGTGATCCTTGTGATTATGAATAAACACAGGACACCCAAAGACATGAAAGTAGCTGATGTCAGGGATTCTTCCTTTGAATAACTCATATGGGGTTTTCCCATGTCTCTTGACAATTATGGATCTGTTTTGTGTATAACAGGCAGTTTTGACTGCTTCAGTCCAAAAATGGTTGGAAAGGACTGATCCACATAGCATTGTCCTGGCAGCTTCAATGAGTGTTCTGTTTTTCCTTTCAGCAACACCATTTTGTTCAGGTGTGTATGGAGAGGAAAAGTTTTGGGAAATACCTTTCTCATCACAGAAACATTCAAGTTCATTATTTTTGAACTCAGTCCCATTGTCAGTTCTAATTTGTTTGATCTTAATGTCATTCTGATTTTCAATGTTCCTGACAAAGGACATGATTGTTTCAGCTGCCTGACTCTTTTTGATCAGGAAGTATACCCAGGTGTATCTTGAGTATTCATCCACTATGACCAGAGTATACTTCTCATGGTTAATAGACCTTGGACTGACAGGTCCAAATAGATCCATATGAAGAAGATGTAGGCAGTTCCTGATGGAAAAGTTGGTTTTGGTTTTAAAGGATGCTCTGTGATGTTTACCTTTTTCACAAGCTGAGCATGGTTTATCCTTAGAAAACACAAGTGATGGTAAGCCAAGGACCTTGTTTTGTTTTACAAGATTGTTGATGTTCTTAAAGTTCAGGTGGGTTAGTCTCTTGTGCCAAAGCCAGTTGAGTGCATCAGTGGCCTTAGCAAAGAGACATGTTCCATCCTGAGTTAGACTTGACATGTCTAGTACATAAACATCTTGTCTCCTAGGTGCAATGAGGACAATTTCCTTATTTGCATTAAAGATGGTTCCTTGCTTATCATCAAACTGAACTATGTACTTTGCATCACATAGTTGACTGACACTGATCAGATTATACTTAAGACCATTTACATATGCTATCCTAGTAAAGACAATACCATTGCAGTTGACTGAACCATAACCTTCAGTGAGACATGATGAATTGTCAGCAAATATCACTTTGGGTCCTGGTTCTTCTACATATTTGTGCAGACACTCCTTAACACCAGTCATGCTCCTTGAACATCCACTATCTAGATGCCAAACAGGATCCCTAGCATGTTTCTGCACAAATAGTAAACTAGGTCAGTTCTTTCTAGGACTCCATTTCATGGAGGGTTTGGTATTGTAGGTCCTTATGAAAGTATTAATTGATTCATGGTCAGTGGTTGAGTGGACTGAGCTACCACATGTTTTGCATTTGGTAGTGGGGGTAGCCTCAGTAGTCTGAGAGGATTGCTTCATTCCTCTTCTTGACTGAATGACCTTGTCTTTTCCTGAGGATTTCTGAGTGGAGCTTCCACTAGATTCACCATGTTTGTCATATTGACAATCGTCAGGATGGTGGTCATTAAATCCACACAAAGGGCAGGGAGGAAAAGGCTTGGCCTTTTGCTTCTGTTTCTGCTTAGAATCAGAAGGATAGTTCAGGCACTGAGCCTTGAGTCCTGAAAAGTTTGACATGACTGAGCATTGTTTATGATCAGAGGTCCTGTGATCTTCCTTTTTGCAAATCATGCAATAAAGGACTCTATAGCAATCATCAGTGAGATGATTTGTATAGTTGCATAGCTCACATCTTTTCAGTGGTTTGGTGGGCTTGGGTTTGGTCTTTGAGGAAGTTGGTTTTTGTTCCTTCTTGGATTGAGAAGATTTCTCAGAAGAGTCAATCTTCTCTCCTAGCTTCCTGACCATTTCAGCCAACTGATCAATTTTTGAGTCAGGGCTTTGGGTAGTTTCTTCAGAAGGGACTGAAGTTGATGAGTCATCAGTATTTACTGAGACATCAAGGTTTGCTCTCTTCAGGATGGTTGTTCCCTTTCCTGATCTCTCCTTAGGAGAGTGTGGTGAGAAGACCATAGGTGGGAGGCCTAGGTTAGGTGTAGCACCCTGAAGGGTATTCAGTGGAGGAAGTGGAGGGTATGATTCTGATTCAGACTCATCCAAGGACTCAGTGAGTGGTTCAGTGAGTTCAAGCTTACTGAGTTTTTCAGTGAGTCCTAGCATATTTATCAAGGCCTGACTTTCAGGAAGCAAGATCTTTCCAGTCTCAAAGTTTGGTAACTTACTGACTGGGTTGTCCCTGACAATCCAGTCATTTGACTTGGGAAGCATTTCTTGCTTAAAAGATATGCCAGCTGGAACAAAGTTTAATTCATTTTGACACACAATTGGATCAACCATAAGAGGGTCAATGCCAATGGTTTTCTGAGAGATTAATCCCATAGTGTCAAAAACCTTAGGGTTCTTTTTGGTCCAGCTTTGAATGATAGCCTTTTCTTTGTTAAGTTCAGTTTGAAGGACTTGGTTTTGTTTCAAAATCTCAGTGTTCTGAATTTGTAGAGTTATTGTTTCTAGTTTGGCTTGCTTAAGTACAAGCAGTTCATCTCTACATTTGTTCAATTCTGACACAATAATGTTATATTTTGAAAGCAAGTTAAGCCTTTGTTCTTCAACAAACTTTAAATCAACACAAATGTAATTCATGTAAGACTTCCAATCAGAATCATCATCCATAGAAAGTAAAGTATTAACCTTTTTCATGGTGATGTTGACCCACTCTCCATTTCTAGCATGGCCTTTTCCTACAGCCACCTGATCCTCTTCAGAAAGTGCCATCAGTGCACTAACCCTTATTTCCTCATCTGAGGAAACCTCTTCATCATCCCAATCATATGCTTCAGCTAATAGAACCTTGTTCTTTGTCTGAATAGGTTTAGATGTTTGAGCAACCTGAGACAATATGGGGTTAGTTTCAAGAAGTGCAAGTTTAGCTTTGATATTCCTATATTTTGTTTCAAAATCCTTTTGACCCTTGTTTTGGTATTGTTGGGTGGACTGAAACATTTTAGGTTGAAACTTGCTAGTTCCTGAAAATTTGTAAGAGGGTTCTGAGAAAGTTTTAGAATAACAGTCCTTAGCAAAATGACCCTTTTTACCACATTTAAAGCATTCAGTGGTTTCATTTGCTTTTGATTTTGTAAAGTTGGACTGATTTCTTTTGATGAAACGTTTTGAACTAGCAAGGAGTGCCCTCTCTTGGAATTCCAAGTTCAGGTCATTCAGGTATTCCTCATCAGTCCTTTCATCTATTTCATCTTCAGAAACCTCTTGAGTATCCTGCACAACACCATTAGAATAGAAAGCAGTTGATATGGGTGTTGAGGTTAAGGCCTTTTTGGACTCATGTGTCTTTGAGTCAGGGTATCTCCTTGAGATCAAGTTGTCTTCATAGACAAACTTCCCATAAATTTCAGGGAGCTCGAGGTTCTGAATGTGGTTAGCATTCCTCAGGCCTTGTGAGAAGTTGAGCCACTTCTCAGGGAGACTGTTGACAAAGCCAACATTTGTCTCATGTTTGGTCAGTACAACACCATCATTTGATAATTCATTTATCAAAGTTTTGTATCTGGTGTAGGTCTGTGAGAGACTTTCAGAGTCCTTTGCCCTGAAAGTATTATACTCAAGTTTAAGGTCCATGACCCTATTTTCCTTGGTATCTGAGGGACCCTCAAAGCTGTTTACCAAGTCATCCCAAGTTTGCTTGGCTGTTAGACAGTTGATGACTGATTCCATTATATCGTCAGGAAGACATGATATAAGGATGCTTTTCAGGCGTTGGTCTTGATTGACCACCCTCCTCTCATCTATGGTCCATTGAGCTTCAGGCTTGTTTAGCCCTGTGCCAGTCTTAGGGACAAATGGGCCATCCCTGATACAGGTGATGTAGTAGGGTTCCATACCAGTAAGATAGCAAATCATACGCTTCTTCCATTTGCTAAATTTCCCAGTTTCAAGTCTGGGTGCAACAGCTGAGTAGCTGCCACCCTTTTTGTCGACTAGCTGGGGTACATTGATATCAGCCATAGTAGGATCTTGGTTTTAAAAACCTAGAGCACTCTTGGTTAGTTTAGAAGATTTTATAAACCAGAGGCTCTGATACCACTTGTTGGTCCCTTTACACGATTAGAATTAACTAGAAAGTTAATCTATTAGTGTTAATGACTAATACAATGTTTAAGGATTATTCTAACAGTTATAAAACGTGAATGTAAAAACAACAATATTTTTCAACGTTTAAATTCTTATTAGAAATAATTCCAAGAATCTATACCCAAGTGTTTTGCGGAACAAACACTTGGGATTGAATAGACAAGGGTATGGGGTGTCTCCTATCGAAACTCAAGCTTTGCTTGAGTGGTAACAATATACCCACTGAGCTATCTCAGTGAGTTGTATACTCTTTGTAGGAGAGAAGTTTCTTTGTAAAAGTTCAAGACTTTAATTATACAAAGCACACTTTAACTTCTCTCACAGTTGATCTATTTATACACAAGTATTCTAAGTATAAGTGATTAAATATAATACAAGTTGTTGAGGTTGCGTGTCTGACAATTACAAACAGTAATTGTCATTTCCAAGAACCAATAGGAAAGGGCTAAATAAGTCTTTGGGAGTTGTTGGCTGACACTCCATGACTTTTAGCCGCAATAGGGAAGGTAGAGTCTGACAAGAGAAGAGTGTTGGGTTTACACTCTTATCTTCTCAGATCTTTTCCCTATTGTTCCCGCCTTTTCTTCAGGCGTTGGTTCCTCAGTCATTCAATCACTTTGTTGGTTGAGGAGACTGGGGTTCAGTGAGCTCTTATCCAATACTCACTGAAACCATCATCTTCTTCTTTGGCTTAAGTCCTACTCAGGGAGTACCGCCTTCCTGAGTAGTGAATCCTTCTTCTTGAATTCGCCTTAAGCATCCTGAAGATGACTCACTGAGAGGCTGTTCTCTCAGTGACTTGAATTGTTCTCGGTTTAAGTTAACACTTAGTTAATTTGTGTCCAAATCATGTTCGAAGCATTCTTGGGTTTTACATGAGTCTTTCCTTGGGCAACCTAAAAAGTTAAAGTCAAAGTCAAAGTTTAATCGAGACAAATCTAAAAGTGACAAAATCTAGTGAAGGTGCATACCGTATTTAAAAAAAATAGATTCTTAATATTTATTAGTGAACATATGAATAAACTGAATTTCAAGCATACAATTAATTAGAACAGCCTGCATTTTCACAGGTTTAAACCAATGCTAATATTGTATTTCACTCTATATAGCCCAAACCACGATAAAAAGTGAAGGATCAAAGGTGCGCTATTGATCTTGGACTAACTAAAATTTGCAAACTCATTATGAACCAATTTTTAAATATCTAAAATATCGGGATAAAAAATAATAACATTAAACCATTTATATGTTTAATAATGTCCCATGCTTTTGCACTAAACCAATCCATAACCGTGCTTAGGTAATGATGCAAATTGACCCACCAAAGAAAACAATTATTCATGGTAAAACTGAAATCCGAATGTTGGCAACCGATCACTGGAACAGTTGTCAATGCCTGCTAATTTTTTAAGGGACAGGCTGGAGAAAACATTCTCAATCTTACAAACCTTAGAAGTCTTGAATAAGGGTGTTTGGATACACACTTTAGACTCGCATTGGCACATTTTTTTCCTACGATAGCCTCTTATTTAACCCATAACATATAATACAAAATACAAACTAACCTGTTCGAACACAGTACATAAGAAATTGGATATATAAAAAGGTGGCTCACTTCGATTAACTGTGTGATTATGATTGTCACCTATACGCGAGTCACCAACAAATGTAGCTTGCGATTGCGTCCCGCCTAAATGTTGTCATTACTAAAATGACCATCCCTAAGAACGGCTGCACTAAAATCCAGGACCTTTGGACCAGGTTCACGGCCTACAAAGACAATACAATAAGGCATAAACATGATACTATATATTATTTAAATTAGTAACAGCCACCAGTACATGTTGTATAATAGAAATGGCTGCGCCATAAAGTGATTAAGAACAAACGGGAAAAAAAGAAATGAAGTTAACCATGATCTAGACCACTTGCAGATATCTGTTTTTAGCAGTTGGTGCTGGCAGATGTCAGTTGAGTAGAGGTGCCGGCCACGAACGTAGATAAGCAACCATCAATCGAATCTGCATCAACGTAACATTCTCTGTTATGCATCCCTCTTGATTTGGCATATATGTTAGTTACTTGAAAATATATCATTTTCTATAGTAAAACTTACTGATTAGGTACCGAAAGAAAAATCTTCTCATGACCATATACACCAACCTGCGCTATAAAATATACCCATCAGGTACTCTGGAAGAAAGGCACTCCTTACACAGAACTCGGTTAGCTGATGTTATAGGTTTTTCCACTCTCTCGTCAACTTCTGCAAATGACACTGATTTCTCAGCTATATGGATGTATTTTAGCATTGAGTTTTAATCTATAAATATAAAACCAATTGAATTTACTGATTAAAATCATCAACTTCATTTCTGAATGACAGAATACAGTTCCCATTCCACCTATTCCAAATATCCTATACACGAAATTTAAAGGTCACTAACCTGTGCGGATCTAGGAGCAGGAATTCTAGAGGTTACTTATGGTTTTACGTGCGGCATTACTTTATCAAAGTCAATCGTCTCAGCACCTGAAGGGATAAAAAAAAAGTCAGTACTGTATCCTAACAAATCATGGAAAACGTATAAAATTAATAATTTAATGACAATGCATTATAATATTTACTAATCCATTAACTACACACTAAACCCAACGAAACACACACATTGAAACCTTAACATTTACTAATCCATTAACTACCCCCAAACTTCTTTGGGACAGTCACTTACAAATAACACATCCTCCATCTTTCTTCTCCTCTCTCATTAGCACATATCAATTTATATAATTCATGAATTGCCGATTTCACAAAGGCGGAACAATCGCCATGGCTGCGTTAATATAAATGCCCCGCCAAGATACGGCTGCTCTCAGAGCTCGAAAAATTCCAATAACGTAACCCATAAACAAACAAACAAACAGAACCTACTATGATAAAATGAGGGTCAGATCTGCCTTTCCTTGGGTGACTTGATACACCCATCATGGCTGCACCCACGTAGCATTCGTGGCTACCCCGCCAAGATACGGGAATGTGTCAGCCACACTCATGGAAGAATTAATTTGTACCCGAACTTTACTTACACCGAACTTTGTTTGTTGAGGCACTATACGCATCTGACATGGCTGCAACCACATAAGAACCTTGGTAGCCCTGCCAAGACACGGGAACGCGTAGGCCACACTCATGAAATAGAAACAACCCCACCGAATGTAATGTCTAACTGTCAAAGTGTTACCCAAAACCTGTCATGCCTGCAACCACATGGCTATCATGCCAATATAGATGATTTGGAAAACGACGCTTAAAAAACAGGTGCCAAATACTAGAACAACTTGCCGTTTTGAACAGCCTTTAGAATATACACCATTAGTGATGGCAAACATACAACTGTTTCTATTTTGTACAACCGAGGCTCAGACAGATTAGTCAAAAAAGCGGGCGCACCTGCCATGGTTGCAACCCTAGCAGGTTGTCATGCCAATAGGCGGGCACCCTGAGCTTTAATCGACCCTATTCATACTCATCATAGCCAATCAGCATATCACTCTACAGCTTGTAAGATACGGGGCTACAAACGTAGCTGCAAAGAATGAATAGCAGCCTATGGCTGCAACTACATTATAGCACAATAGTTGTACCAAATACCCTGATTGTTTCCTTTTTGTACAACCGAGGCTCAGACAGATGTCTCAAAAAAGCAGGCGCACTCGCCATGGCTGCAACCTTAGCAGGTTACCATGCCAATAGGCGGGCACCGTCAGCTTGAATGGACCCTATTGAGACTCATCATAGCCAATCATCATACAACTGTACAGGTTGCAAGATACAGGACTGCAAACATAGCCGCAGAAACACCAATAGCATCCATAAGCCTACAAATGAAAGACCAAAAAAAAAGTTAGAAACTACTTATACTTGTTACAAACATTTTGACCTAGTTTCAACCAAGTCCCTATAAATATTATCTAATCAAAACATAAAGCAACTTAAATCCCATTCCAATTTATCTACAGGGGAAAAATGAACTAAATAACAAAAAATCTGATAAACAATTTATTTAATCATCATAATAAAAAGAAATAATGAAACACATAATAATCATAATCACATATACTAAATACCAATTTATATAAAAGTAAATAAATAAAAAAATCATACATGAGTTCGCAGGAAGCAACACAAATATTCCATCAGGAAACCCAAAATCAGAAACCACTAATCTCTAGCAGCACAACAAAAAGGAGAAAACCCTAACATCGTATCCTTCTTCCTCATCTTCTTCATCCGATCATTTGTGGGTATGTGGGGGTTTTTGTGGGCTGTGGAAAATGAGAGAGGGTTCTGGAAGACCAAATGGCAGTGGGTATGTGGGGGTTTTTGTGGGCTGTGGAAAATGAGAGAGGGTTCTGGAAGACCAAATGGCACAATAAGATAAGAAAAGTGGCCAAGCGTCTATTATAAAATTAATTTTGGGGGTTCTGTAGATACACTCAGAGGACGCACTGTAGATATAAGGGATGGTGAACAGTAAACGCTCTTTATACTATAGTAGTGTGGGGGTTTTTGTGGGCTGTAGAAAATGAGAGAGGGTTCTGGAAGACCAAATGGCAGTGGGTATGTGGGGGTTTTTGTGGGCTGTGGAAAGTGAGAGAGGGTTCTGGAAGACCAAATGGCACAATAAGATAAGAAAAGTGGCCAAGCGTCTATTATAAAATTATTTTTGGGGGTTCTGTAGATACACTCAGAGGACGCACTATAGATATAAGGGATGGTGAACAGTTGATAACGCCTAAATCTAACATGTTTTTGATAGCGTTATTGGTAGTTTTATATATGTTTTGTGGTTATATTTATATGCTTTTGTTACTAAATCGTACCAAAGTGTGTTTGCAAAGCATTTGCAGCCAAAGACAGGAAAATGGATGGAAAAGATGCAAAAATGAAGAAAAAGGAAGTATTTGAGATTTCATGTGAATCTTGTGTCAAGTTCCGCTCCGTAAGGTACTTCAATGAGTTAAAGTCCAAGTAGTCAAGTTCATAAGCTTAAGGATAAAGAGAAAGACCAAAGAATCAAGAGCTACGACCGAGAAACAAGTCATTTGCAAAAGCTCAAGAAAAAGGTTCAGCAGCCATCGCCATCCGATCGGTCGCCGCCCGCAACCGATTCGGATGGAGTGAATGTGGATTTACCGAGAAGACCAACCGATCGGTAGACCATTCCATCCGATCGGTTGGAAGTCGCTGTTTTACCCAAGACTTCTTTATTAAGGATTGTGACTTTATAACTCCGGTTCTAGGCCCTTCTTGTCATTATTCTAACCATTCAATACTACTTGGAGAGCAAGAGAAGCATTTATGCACTTAGACCCTTGGGGAGAGCAATTTATGGAACCATTTGTTGAGTATTTATATACCAATCAATCTAGAGAGATGGAGAGATACACAAGTGCTAGAAGAGAACCATTCATAGAAATATACTCAAAAATTCGTCCATAAGTCCAGGAGAAGGGAGAAAGTCGAATATACCATTTTCATTGCTTGTGGAATCATTGTCTTTCACTTGTAATCTTATTTCCAAATCATTGTAAGACTTTCAATCATGGTTTTTAATGTTCAAATTATTGAGTTTACATTTATGCTTGCTATGAGTGGCTAGTGCCTTTGTGCACTTGCTTAGATGATGTGTATTATTCATTGATTTGCATATGATTGTGATAACATGTTTTAATTCAATTTCAAGTCAATTCTAAGAACCAATTGTGATAAAGTTTCATAGTGACATTTGGGAAATCAAGTTTAACTAGTGCTAGTAATCTTAAGGGTTGAAAGAACTATTGTTATTCCACTAGTTATAATCATTTGTCTATGAATGATTGTTGTCTACCACTATTCTTGATTAACCGAAGGAACTTAATTGTGATTGTAATGAAAAAGCTTTTGTCTATCAAAACGGATTGATTGTAAACCACTTTAAAGGTCGAGAGATTAATAGTTTGCTTTCAATTGTGACCTTTTGTCTATAATTGGTTACCTTTTGTATTGACCATTTCCTAAGCTTGTTTGATTAGACAAAAGATTGTTTTTGTGTTTGAGGAACACCAACTCATGAACCTTGAATTGATCTTGAATTGATTGGTTAAACGTAATGCTTGTTTTTATAAACCAAAATCTTGACGAAGGTTTAATTTGTAGGAACAATAGATTAGTGTCAACACTAATTATCACAACCAACATGTTATCCAAAGTTATCACAATCATATTAGTCAATTGTAGTACACTAGTCTAAGCAAGTGTAGTTTTTAATCATTTGAATTTTCATTATATTATTACTGCTTATTTGAGATTGTTGCTTTTAACTTACAATTCGATTCACTACACAAATCCCTGCGAACGATCCCGACTTACCATCAAAATCTTGCTACAACGGACGAGTATACTTGCTCGTATGTGTTGTTATTAGATTCGGTAATTCACCCTTTATAAATTTAAAACTTGCACCGAACCGGGCACATCAAGTTTTTGGCGCCGTTGCCGGGGATTTTGATCGTGTTTCTGTAAGTTTTAGTCCAATTCTCATATAGTTAGTTTTTGTAAAAAAAAAAAAAAAAGTTTTACCGAGCTGCCCATCCGATCGGTTATTCATCCATCCGATCGGTTTTCCAAAATTTTCATTTACCGAGAGAACCATCCGATCGGCGGACACTTCCATCCGATCGGATCCTTCAAATCAAATTTACCGAGAGATCTATCCGATCGGTAGACTGTTCTATCCGATCGGTTAGACGATTCTGAACTTTTCAAATTGTTTTCATTCTTTGCTCGTTTGTTTAGACATTGCCTCGATTCGTTGGGGAATTGTATGAACACTCGATCAACTGGAGTAGAACCAATTCCACCATTTTCAGATCCCGAACGTTTAGTCCGAAGACAAAGAAGAAGAAGAACACCCTTTGTTCCACTAGCCAATCGTGTACCAAGAGTACCAAACCCAACTTTTGATAACCTTTTTGAAGCCAAAGTCGTTTATAACCCATTCACTGACCAACCTTTTCCCATGGCTGACGATAGACCCATGTGGGAAGCAAACCGAGCCGTAGCACCAACTCCTGGAGCTGCTATTGTTGCTGTCAACTTAGGTGACAATTTCACCGTGAAAGGTCACCATCTTTCTATGATCAAAGACCGTCAATTCGATGGCCGTTCGAGGGCCGATCCTCACAAACACGTTGCCGAATTCATTGAAATTTGTGGCATGTTCCGATATGGTGATACAAATGTAGATGCCATTAAACTCAAACTTTTTCCGTCATCACTTGCTGGAGATGCAAAAGTGTGGTATAACGAATTAACACCAGGAATCATCACTACTTGGGAGGAGATGAGGCAAGCTTTTGTAAGCCGATTCTTTCCACCTGCAATGTTTGATCGACTCATGGGAGAAATTCGTGCTTTCACACAAAATCCTAACAAATCACTCGTCGAAGCCTGGCTTCGTATGAAGGATTTACTTCGAAGTTGTCATGGACATGGTTTAGGACGAGGAACCATTATTCAAATCTTTTACCATGGACTTGATGAAACATCTCAAGGAATTCTTGATGCTGGAGGAATTTTTCTTTATAAGACTCCTAACCAGGCATATCAATTGCTTGAAGACCGAGTTCTTCTCAAACTCGACTGGTCAAAAGATGCCAAGACAAAACCCTTAAGAAAAACCGTTGCTTTCGCCGAAAGTTCTGATTCATCTAAACTCATGGAGAAAATGGAAACTTTGGTTTCCAAAATCGATTCGCAATACAAAGATCTTAGAGGAGAGATGAAAGAAATGCGAGATGGTTGTAACAACTGTGGAGGTAACCACCCATCATCAGAATGCGATGATCAACCTATGGACCAACCAAAAGAAGGAGAAGCTAATTATATCCAAGGAGGATACCGAGGAGGAGGATATCGAGGAAATTATTACGGACGAAACTCTGCTAGTTGGCAAGATCGCCGACAAAGGGATAACAACCATGATTCCCAACCAAAAGTAGAGAACCAAACCTCACAAAGTTCCGACAAGAAACCTGAAGAAACAGATTTTGAAAAAATGATGAGAGAATTTGTCACTGCCCAAAAATCAACCAACGAGTTCGTTAAGAATCAATTTTTCAATCTCAAGACCAAAGTTGAGCAAGGTCAGAAAAATCATCAAGCATCTATCCAAGATCTTGAAAACAAATTTGGGAGACTCTCTGATCAAATTTCTTCACGACCATCAGGTTCGTTGCCTAGTAACACCCAAACCAACCCAAAACCATCATCGAATGATAAGACTTATCGTCCACCACCAACCAGAAATGAGCATATCAATGCTGTATTCACAAGAAGTGGCTTGTCTTATGATCCACCACGCAACCCAAACAACACCACAACTATCGATTTCGATAGTGAGGATGAAGATGAAGAATCCAAGAAGGAAAATACACCAAAAACACCACCCAAACCCAAACCCAAACCACCAGTTAAGGCTTACACTCCAAAAATTCCATATCCACAGAGCCTTAAGAAAGAAAGAATGGAGGAGCGTTATAAGAAGTTTGTTGAAATAATCAAAGAAGTTAGACTCAATGTACCTCTCATTGATGTTTTAGCTGGAATGCCCAATTACGGGAAATTTTTGAAAGAACTTCTTAACAACAAAAACAAGTTGGAGCAAATATCCGCTACCTTTCTCAATGAAGAATGTTCAGCTATTGTTCAAAACAAAATTCCACAAAAACTCGGAGATCCCGGAAGTATTCTGATTCCATGCATATTAGGAAATAACATCACATGCGATGCTTTAGCCGACTTAGGTGCAAGTATCAATTTGATGCCTTATTCGCTGTATACGAAACTTTCAATCAATACCTTGAAACCCACAAAGATGAGTATCCGATTAGCTAATCATACTTACCAATATCCTGTTGGTATTGCTGAGAATATGCTTGTCCAAGTAGGTAAATTCATTTTTCCCGTGGATTTTGTAATTCTAGAAATGGAGGAAGATAGTAGAGTACCACTTATTTTAGGAAGACCTTTTCTAAACACCGCTGATGCGATCATCAAAGTAAAAGGAAGAGAACTCAACCTTGGAGTTGGAGAGGATAGAATCACCTTTTTAATCGATAAAGCAATGAAATATCCACATTCCAGTGATGACACTTGTTTTAACATTGATGTAATCGATGAAGTCACTGAGGAAGAATTGGATGCATTACTTGAAGATTCTGATCCATTCATGACTATTTCAGAGAAGATTAGTGAAACAACTTTTGATAAAGAATTCGCTGATTTTATGGAAGTTAAGATTGAAGAAGAAGAAGAGGAAGAAGAAGAAGGAGAGATAATAGAAGAAGATTTTGAGGAAATCAGTTTTAATGATCAGATGAGGATCAAAACATCACTTCAAGAACCACCGACTGATCTTGAGTTGAAACCACTGCCAGAAAATCTCGAGTATGCTTACTTGGAAGACAATTCACTACTTCCAGTAGTCATATCTTCGTTGCTAAATGATTTTGAGAAAGAATGTCTGATTTCAGTTCTTAAGAAGCATAAAGAAGCTTTTGCGTGGAAAACTTCTGACATCCCAGGAATCAGTCCTGATTTTTGCAAACACAAAATCAATTTCGAAGAAGATGCCAAACCAGTTGTAGAAAGACAACGTCGACTCAACCCCAACATGAAAGAAGTTGTTAAAAAAGAAATCATCAAACTGCTTGATGCAGGTATCATTTACCCCATCGAGGATAGTCCTTGGGTGAGTCCTGTTCACTGTGTTCCGAAAAAAGGAGGAATGACTGTTGTGACCAACGAACGGAATGAACTAGTTCCTACTAGAACTGTCACCGGATGGCGAGTATGTATTGATTACAGAAAATTAAATAAAGCCACCAGAAAAGATCATTTTCCTTTGCCTTTCATGGATCAAATGCTTGAGAGATTAGCAGGAAACAAATACTTTTGTTTTCTTGATGGTTTTTCAGGATATTTCCAAATTCCTATTGATCCAGCTGATCAAGAAAAGACCACATTCACATGTCCCTTTGGAACTTACGCTTATCGGCGTATGCCTTTTGGATTATGTAATGCCCCCGCGACTTTTCAAAGATGTATGATTGCCATATTCCAAGATATGCTTGAAACGTCTATGGAAGTTTTCATGGATGACTTTTCAGTTTTCGGAAGCTCATTCGAAGCTTGCCTTTCTAACCTCGATAAAATGCTTGAAAGATGTAAAGCTGCACATCTTGTTCTCAATTGGGAGAAGTGTCATTTCATGGTAACTGAAGGAATTGTGTTAGGACACAAAATTTCCAGTGCAGGAATGGAGGTTGACAAAGCAAAGATCGATGTCATTACCAAATTGCCACCCCCAACTAACGTCAAAGCCGTTAGAAGTTTCCTAGGACATGCAGGATTTTACCGTCGTTTCATTAAGGATTTTTCCAAAATATCTCGTCCAATGACGAAACTTCTTGAAAAAGATGCTGTTTTCGATTTTAATGCAGATTGTATGAAAGCATTCGAAGCATTGAAAACACAACTGACTAGTGCACCCATTATGGTTTCACCTGATTGGTCACTACCATTCGAGCTTATGTGCGATGCAAGCAATTTTGCTGTTGGAGCTGTATTAGGACAGCGAGAAGAGAAACATTTTCGTCCTATATATTTTGCCAGCAAAACACTCAACAATGCTCAGCAGAATTACACAGTTACAGAGAAAGAATTGTTAGCCGTTGTTTTCGCTTTTGATAAATTCAGATCGTACCTTGTCCTTTCGAAAACAATCGTGTTCACCGATCATTCAGCGTTAAAATATCTGTTTAAGAAGCAAGATGCCAAACCGCGTCTCATCCGATGGATTTTACTACTCCAAGAATTCGATATCGAAATCAAAGATAAGAAAGGAGCAAAAAATCTAGCCGCTGATCATCTATCTCATTTAGAAAATCCAAATCTGGAAGAGTTAAAAGAAGATGAGATTGACGATTATTTTTCGGATGAAACACTCATGACTGTTGATGCAGATGATGAGAACGAAATTCCATGGTTTGCCAATTATGCAAATTATCTCGTTGGAGGAATTCTAAAGAAAGGATTAACTCATGCCCAACGAAGCAAATTCTTTTTGGATCTTAAACATTATTATTGGGAAGAACCTTATCTTTTCAAAATGTGTCCCGATGGGATGATTAGAAGATGTGTTTATGGTTCTGAAACAAGAAGAATTCTCGATGAATGTCATCATGGCCCAACTGGGGGACATTATGGTCCTTCCACCACTGCTAAAAAAGTCTTTGATGCTAGATTCTATTGGCCGACTATTTTTAAAGAAGCCCATACTCTTGTTAAGAATTGTGATGCTTGCCAAAAATCCGGTAGTATTTCTCGAAGAGATGAAATGCCTCAGAAGAGCATTCAAGTCTGTGAATTATTCGATATTTGGGGAATTGATTTCATGGGACCGTTTCCTAAATCACACAAATACGAATACATTCTCGTTGCTATTGATTACGTTTCCAAATGGGCTGAAGCAGAAGCTTTACCTACAAATGATGCACGAGTAGTTGTTAATTTTCTCAAAAAGCTTTTCGCTCGTTATGGAATTCCTAAAGCTTTGATAAGTGATCGTGGAACCCCTTTCTGTAACAAACAAATGGAGAAAATTATGAAGCGATACGGAGTTCATCATCGTTTCGCTACAGCTTATCACCCACAGACCAGTGGTCAAGTCGAAAATACCAACAGAGCCTTAAAAAGGATACTCGAAAAAACGGTTAAAGACAATCCCGCCGTTTGGTCGAGAAAACTAGATGATGCTCTGTGGGCATTTCGCACGGCTTACAAAACACCAATTGGTACAACACCATACAGATTGTTGTATGGAAAAACTTGTCATTTGCCGTTCGAAATCGAACATCGCGCTAACTGGGCATTGAGAAATTGTAACCCAGACCTCAAAGTTGCTGGAGAAAAGAGATTTTTGCAATTGCATGAACTCGATGAGCTTAGACTACAAGCTTATGAGAACTCCAAACTTTACAAAGCAAGAACAAAAGCTTATCATGACAGAAAGCTAAGAATCAGAAAAGAATTCAAGGCTGGAGACAAAGTTCTGCTTTTTAACATGAAGTATAAGTTTAAAGCTCCCAAGCTGAAACCGAAATGGTTCGGACCGTATACAGTGAAGCATGGATTTCCATCCGGATATGTTGAATTGCATGACAAACATGGTGGAAGTTTCATTGTTAATGGGCACCGAATTAAGTTATACTATGACAAGGAGCAAATGAATGAAGTTTCTATTCAAGAGATTCCGCCCGAATCAGAATATGAAGCTATAACCTTTATGTCACCCTTTCCGGCCGATTTCAAGAAAAACACTCCATGGGCCGATGATTCTGGTTATATCTATGATGTTCTACCAAGACCGTGGGAGAAAGTTAAGTTGGAATACATAGATGAAACTGGAGAGGGAATAGTGATTGGAAATGTGTTGTACGTTCCAAAATTTCCAAAGAAGAAGTCAACACCAACATGAAGAAAGAGAAGTTCGAGTCCGGCTGATGACTCGTTAATAAAACAAGCGCTTCTCGGGAGGCAACCCGTGTGTTTTGCTATGTTTATTTTTCATTTTTTTTATTTTTTTTTATTTTCTAGTGATTAAACCCCAAAGTTTTTTCTAAATTGCTTAGTTGAACTTAAGTGTGGGGGTGTATCACTGCCTTTCGAATAAAGCGAAGAAATATTTCGTATGTGTGTTTCTTTTGTTTTTAGATTACTGCAGATAATGATTTCGAAGCTTGGACGCTAAGATCAAGATTCCTCTTGAGAAGGAAATACGGTTTATTCTCTTATTTCCCTATTTCATTCTTTGTCGTTTATCACATTGAGGACAATGCTTAACTTAAGTGTGGGGGGGGGGGGTGAATAGGAAAATAAGAATAGATTGTAGTTTTGAGCTGAATTTTAAAATTTTGTTTGCCCTTGTAATCTAGTCTTTTGTCATTTTAAAGATCATATTCTAGAATAACTGGATTTATCCACTGGTGAAATCTGTAATTTTGAAAATTCGAGATGTGTCCCGATTAATATTGCAATCCATTCTGGGATCGATAACATTAGCTAGCACAGATTATAGCCCTTTCCACTAAAGTGTGAGAATTTGAGCCTGTTCTATATACAGCATACATCTTTTATGCTTAGATCTTTTGCTATGAGTGTGTCGGTGATTTTATTTATTCTAGAACTTGTGCTTGTAAATCATTACGAGACCGTTGTGAGATCACATTTCGTTTGTGATATAAGTGTATATGCGTGATAAGAGGCAATCTTAGGTTTTATCCCAAATGGCCTTCCATTTTCATATAATGCTATATTAGCTAGCTACATTGGCTAGTTAACCACTCATATGGACCCATTTGTTAGCATTTATCTTTAATGCTAGATACCCCTAGTTACACCCGCCGAGCCTATCTTTTCTTTTGATACAATCCAGAAAAATTCAAAAAGATTTTACACCTTTTTAAGCCTAGCCTTATTTTTAGTCAAGTCTTGGTTGGTTGCTAGCTATTTGGAAAGATGGATGTTATGTGGAAATCATGAAAGTTCAAAGAAAGCATAAAACTCCGAAAGTTGTTATCGAGAAAAGTCATCGCAACTATAAGATGATTAAAAAAAAAAAAAAAAAAAAAAAAAAAAAAAAAAAAAAAAAAAAGAGAGAAAAAAGAGGAAAAGTCATTGCAACTATAAGGTGACAAGAATAAGCCAATGGGCTAATTGAATCAAGTATGAATAAAGGAAGTATGGAGTTTTTCACAAAATGGCATGATATTGGTTTGCAATAGCTAGTAACATTTGGTTCGTAGACTTTGACTATTTTTGTTTTTATTTTCAACCAATTTCATAAATATATCCCATGCCTTATCCTACCCTTTTTGACTTTGTGAAATTATTAAGTGTATGGACATGTAGTAACCATTCGATTTCTTGAGGAATTGACTAACGTTGTTAGCGATCTAGGGAGTATTTTGGCGACCATCCGTTATGCAAGTAACGTCGTTAGCGAACCAAGGTACAATCTAATGACCATCCGTTATTTGGTAACGCAAGAATTCGTTGTTAGGAAGCTATTATGTTTTGCATGAGATAGTGGCGCATTAGTCTTTTATATCCCTTTAAGCCTTAAACCCGAATAAAAGCCCTCTTTGATATGTATACTTGGAGCTCACATCATTTCGGTGTAGTTTTGTTTCTTGTACAAGCTTATGGTAATATTTAGATCATGACTGAGCAAATGAGTGTCATTCCGCTTATATACTCCACCAATCATACAAATGAGTGTTTGAGTGAATCATACTTCATTTCCCTTTCGTGAGGTGTTTAGTAATGTGTTTCATGCAAGAAAATCATTTGGGTATTGTCAAACATCTCGATGATTCAACCATAAAAGCTTAAAATGATGAATCTAGCTTGTACTAGTGCTTGATAGATTTGCATCACATTCTCCTAATCATTGGTGCATACCATGTGGATAATTGTTTTTATTTCTAGATTTGCTTGAGGGCAAGCAAAGTTCAAGTGTGGGGGATTTGATAACGCCTAAATCTAACATGTTTTTGATAGCGTTATTGGTAGTTTTATATATGTTTTGTGGTTATATTTATATGCTTTTGTTACTAAATCGTACCAAAGTGTGTTTGCAAAGCATTTGTAGCCAAAGACAGGAAAATGGATGGAAAAGATGCAAAAATGAAGAAAAAGGAAGTATTTGAGATTTCATGTGAATCTTATGTCAAGTTCCGCTCCGTAAGGTACTTCAATGAGTTAAAGTCCAAGTAGTCAAGTTCATAAGCTTAAGGATAAAGAGAAAGACCAAAGAATCAAGAGCTACGACCGAGAAACAAGTCATTTGCAAAAGCTCAAGAAAAAGGTTCAGCAGCCATCGCCATCCGATCGGTCGCCGCCCGCAACCGATTCGGATGGAGTGAATGTGGATTTACCGAGAAGACCAACCGATCGGTAGACCATTCCATCCGATCGGTTGGAAGTCGCTGTTTTACCCAAGACTTCTTTATTAAGGATTGTGACTTTATAACTCCGGTTCTAGGCCCTTCTTGTCATTATTCTAACCATTCAATACTACTTGGAGAGCAAGAGAAGCATTTATGCACTTAGACCCTTGGGGAGAGCAATTTATGGAACCATTTGTTGAGTATTTATATACCAATCAATCTAGAGAGATGGAGAGATACACAAGTGCTAGAAGAGAACCATTCACAGAAATATACTCAAAAATTCGTCCATAAGTCCAGGAGAAGGGAGAAAGTCGAATATACCATTTTCATTGCTTGTGGAATCATTGTCTTTCACTTGTAATCTTATTTCCAAATCATTGTAAGACTTTCAATCATGGTTTTTAATGTTCAAATTATTGAGTTTACATTTATGTTTGCTATGAGTGGCTAGTGCCTTTGTGCACTTGCTTAGATGATGTGTATTATTCATTGATTTGCATATGATTGTGATAACATGTTTTAATTCAATTTCAAGTCAATTCTAAGAACCAATTGTGATAAAGTTTCATAGTGACATTTGGGAAATCAAGTTTAACTAGTGCTAGTAATCTTAAGGGTTGAAAGAACTATTGTTATTCCACTAGTTATAATCATTTGTCTATGAATGATTGTTGTCTACCACTATTCTTGATTAACCGAAGGAACTTAATTGTGATTGTAATGAAAAAGCTTTTGTCTATCAAAACGGATTGATTGTAAACCACTTTAAAGGTCGAGAGATTAATAGTTTGCTTTCAATTGTGACCTTTTGTCTATAATTGGTTACCTTTTGTATTGACCATTTCCTAAGCTTGTTTGATTAGACAAAAGATTGTTTTTGTGTTTGAGGAACACCAACTCATGAACCTTGAATTGATCTTGAATTGATTGGTTAAACGTAATGCTTGTTTTTATAAACCAAAATCTTGACGAAGGTTTAATTTGTAGGAACAATAGATTAGTGTCAACACTAATTATCACAACCAACATGTTATCCAAAGTTATCACAATCATATTAGTCAATTGTAGTACACTAGTCTAAGCAAGTGTAGTTTTTAATCATTTGAATTTTCATTATATTATTACTGCTTATTTGAGATTGTTGCTTTTAACTTACAATTCGATTCACTACACAAATCCCTGCGAACGATCCCGACTTACCATCAAAATCTTGCTACAACGGACGAGTATACTTGCTCGTATGTGTTGTTATTAGATTCGGTAATTCACCCTTTATAAATTTAAAACTTGCACCGAACCGGGCACATCAACAGTAAACGCTCTTTATACTATAGTAGTAATATGTATCATATTGGCCCCTTATCTCAGTTACCATCATAACAAAGAAAACTATATTTTTTCTTTTGTATTTATAACATGTCTAAACAATTTTTTTACCTATGATATATTTTGAAATTAAATATAAAACACTAACTTTATAAAACTGTTGTATTATTTTAAAAGTCAACAGCCGCATATAAAAAGAAAAGAGATGTGTTTAAACTATAATAACATTATGTTTCGAATTTTCCATAATAGTTAAGCTTTTCGTGATTTACGGGGCTTCATTCATAGTTTCGCACCGAGCCACCCAAATCAATGGGACGGCCCTGAACTTATCTTTATTGAAACATGAAGTTTAAGGGCTGTAAAAGCCTCACAATAGCTGCTAAAATCGTTCACAAAACCCTACTCCAAGATGTTACACGAATTATGAAAAACATACGAAAATATATATAGATTTACAACTCTGACGGCGACACTTTATATGTTGTGATTAGGGTTTCGTCTTGTGCAAGTCGCCGTTATAACGATGTTACCTTGTATCTTCTGACGCCGTCACGTTATGTCTGACGCCGTCCTTTAGTAAATGTCTGGGCCGTCTCTTGTTAGCTTAACACGTGACTCTCATCTTCAAATAACACCTGACGCCATCAGGTTATAAAGTCTTCATATTCGTCAGAGGCGTCGCTTATTAATCTTGAGCCAAAAATCCATCTTCAGCAACAAGTGACGGGGTCACGTTGTAGCGTGTGACGCCGTCAGATCTCCATATCTGACAGAATTTCGCGACTTTGTCATTTTCTTCATTTTTTCGTCCAAATACGCCATAAAAGTGCCGATTTCCAGATTTTCTGTCCCAAGTACCTAAAATGCAAAAAGAAACGATTTGAGGCAATATTTGATCATATTAATACGATTTTAGGCTTAAATGACCACTTAAAAAGGTACCAAATAAATCCTTATCAGTCTTCCTGTTTGTTTTCTTTTCTTTCTTGCTGTAACATTTAGTACTAGGTCTTGTAGGTCCCAAGTGTCTTGTTGGGTCTCTGTTAGTGTTTGTGTTGGTTGAACGGTTTTCTCTCTGTCGTGGTAACAAATTTCTGCATTAAAAAAAAATAATAAGACAAGAATATATACATGTGAATATATTCTTTAATAAAGAAGACCAATTTGGATTTACATAGAGGTGAAAGACAAACGAACAACACGTTGCACCGCTAGCTCTTTTTGGATTGCCAAATCGATTCTTCTGAAAACAACATTTGAAGATCTATGTGTCATAACATTACTGCATAATTCGTTGGACTCTGTTGAGGAGCTCCACTGCCTCAGGTGTAAGAAAACCAAAAGTATCAAACGCGAAAGGAATAAAAATATGTTGATTTTCAATGCATGCTTTTTCGTGTCTTGTCACTTTGTATGAGGCGGCTTTCAAAGCAGTTTGTCCCACTGTAAAACCCCGGTTACTCAAACCCACGAGAGGAGAAACCCCGGTTAGATCCACACACGCATGTTTCCCTCCAACCCATCCAAAAATCAAAACTTCTGCTGGTATGAGTGTGGAAGAGATGGTTTGAGGGCACAACATATTTTAGATGTTTTATGTGGAGAGGTTCTGTTACTTATGCGGATCTCTTAAAGGCAATCACCCCAGTCATTAATTTGTGGTTAGCGGGAAGGTGTTCGCTTGTTTTTGCAAAGTTTGTTGTATCTGATCCTCTCACGCCACTCCTTATACTAGATAACGGGATTCGGCCTATTGCAATAGGCACTATATGCAGATGTTTGGTTTCCAAGTTTGATATGAAAGGTGTGGGTAAAGAAATATCAGAGTACCTTAGTGATTTTCAGATTGGAGTTGGGGTGTCGGGTCGCGCAAAGGCTGTTTTACATAGCGCCAATAGAGTGTTGAGTGAATATCACAATGATAGGTCTCTTGCAATGCTTACAATGGACTTCTCGAATGCATTTAACCTTGTGGATAGATCGGCATTAATCCACGAGGTTGGGGTGAGGTGTCCCTCTATTTCTTAGTGGGTGAATTTCTTATATGGGCAGGCAACAAGGTTGTATATAGGAGACACACATATCTGGTCTGCCACTGGGGTGCAACAAGGCGACCTGTTGGGACCTCTTCGTTTTGCTCTTGTATTGCACCCACTAGTACATCAGAGATAATTGCAACCTTCTTCTTGATGCTTAGTATCATAATGATGGGTCCATTATTGGAGATTCAGAAGAGGTGGCTATGGTGTTAGACATTATAAGGGTGAGTGGTCCAGGTTTGGGTCTTTAACTTAATATCAAGAAAATAGAGATATTTTGGCCCTCGTATAATGGTATGAAGCTTCGGGAGGATTTATTCCATGTTGATTTTCGGAGGCCGTCGTTGGGTGTGAAGCTTATTAAGGGAGCTGTTAGTAGAGACGCAAATTATATTAGTGGGTTAGCTATGAAGAGAGCTGTGAATGCTATTGATTTGATGAGTCTTCTTCTATAGTTACATGACCAACAGAGTGAGCTCCTTTTGCTTCGATTATGTATAGGTATTGCCAAACTCATTTTTGGATTAAGGACTTGTCAACATGTACGCATGGAGGAAGCAGCCTTGTTTTTTGACAAAGGGTTTGCGTGGGTCGATCGAGGATATGGTGGTTTGTGGAGGGACTTTCTTTGGAGACTTACAATGGCGACTCACTTCTTTACCCACTCGATTTGGTGGTTTGGGTTTGTACTCGGTAAAAGTGGTTTCCTCTTATGCTTTTGTGGCCTCGAGGGCCCAATCTTGGGTGCTACAAGACCACATCTTACGAGACAGTGGCATAGTGATATGGATGATGATTATGTTTGTGCTCTGGCTTGTCTTCGTGATACGATTCGAAGCTTTGATTTTAGTGGTTTCACTAATAAGGACACCGCCCCCTCTAAACCCAAACAAAAATTGGTGAGTGCACTTTTTAGTGAAATGGTCAAGGATATAGAAGTCCACTTCGACATGACTGTGAGACAGAAAGTAGTTTTTGAGTGTGTACGGACACCACATGCTCAAGATTTTCTACTAGCTATCCCCGTAGACGAGCTAAGTCAACATATGTCACCGGTGGAATATCGTACTATCCTTAAGTATCGCCTCATGATGTCTTTATTTCCGGTTGATGAGATATGCTTAGTTTGTCGCAAGGCATGTTTGGATTCTGTGGGAAACTAGAAGGGGGGTTGAATAGTTTACCGGTTTAAAAACTTCTTTTAAAAATCTTGTTTTAAAAGTTGGTTATTGGAAACTTTGATTTGAACTCTATGTGTAATCAATCAACACCAATATGAACTACACACTAAGCTAAGTAATAATAACAAATAAAAGTAAGGAGTAGAGTTGGAAAGATCAAACCGAGACAGAGGATTTATAGTGGTTCAGCTATGAAGCTCTTCTTCGCCCTACTCCACTCCCCGAGCACCACACTCGAGAGTTTCAAGCACTATGTCAACAACCTCCCTTAAGGCGGAGAAAACCGTACACGTCGCTTATCCTATTTCCGACACTAAGCTAGATGTCGAGTGCTAATCTTAGCTAGCACCAATCTACCAAGGTCCACGTGACCAAACACACAAGCCCAATGGCTTCAAGAGATCACCAAGATCTCAACACGATCACAATGATCAACACTCACTTCACTCTACTCAACTAACACTAACCTAATGACCTTTGATCTTCTTGATCAATCACATAAGCCCAATGGCTTCAAGAGATGTTCACTATCTCTATAGATCACACTTGATCTTCACTCTCACTCACAAAAAGAAAATATACTTGATGTATGCTAAGATACAACAAGGTTGTAACAAGTGTTACAAAAACCTATCAACTACAACTCTAGTATCTTCTTGATTACTTGAGTTCTTCTCTTGCTAATGAAGAGGGATGACAACGCCTTGTATCAACTTGGATACTTGTGTTCTTCTCTTGCTAGTGAAGAGGTATGAAGAGGATCACTTGAAGGATGATTGGATCACTCTTGAAACAAAGAAAAACTAATCTAATTGACCCTTAGAAGTGAAAGGTGTGAGAGGATTTAGTTAAGGGATTTTTCTGTGTGTGAAGGGTGCCTAAAACTGTGAAAGAGGTGGGTATTTATAGGCAAAGAAAATCTGAACGTTACAATTCAAAATGGTACGGACGGCTCCACTAAATGACCCACGGCTCCGTTAAATTTAACGGTACCGTGGAGCCGTGGTAGACTAGGACGCTCAAAATTTTGTCTTTTCTGGTGAAAACTTATTTGGGGAAGGTTGGAGCTGATTTTGGGGGGAAAAATAGCTGTTGTGATTTTCAAACTTATTTTTCCATTAAAACATTTCTTAATATTTCAAAAATAATTTGTCATGTGTATTTTTGAAAAAATGTTTTGTCCCATTTAAAATGTGAATTTTCAAAACATGGATTCACTTCTTTGATCACTAGTTCAAGTTGTAACTTTGTTCAAGAGTGATTTACGTAGAAACGGGATCTTCCGATTAAAAACTTGTTAACGTTAATTTTAACGTAACGTGAGTTCACATTTTGTCATCCTCAAAACGTGAAGTAATCGAAAGATATAAATAACGTTTTTAGAACATTATTTGCATCAACAATCTCCCCCTTTTTGATGATGACAAAATATAAACTCATTTTAGGTTAAAATTAGTTTTAACAAGTTTTTTAATGAGTTTACTCCCAATTCTCCCCCTTTTTGTCAAATCAAAAAGGTGGTTAAGGCTCCCCCTTGATGTGTACTCCCCCTCATTTGGAGAACACAAAGGAATCGAGCAATGGATCGTGCTACAAAACAAAGTTAGACGACAAATATACAATATCTAACAAGTAGCACATTTGTGACAAATAACCAATCCCTTAAAAAGAAAAACCTCCACATAGAAGCATTCATTCATAAAACAAATAAGTGTCATAGTAATGTATGACTACATGGAAAGCACTAAGAAAGATAACACTAAGAAAGATAACAAGAAGCTTAAATTCCTAATGACTAGAGACAAGCTTCATTTCCAAGAAGGGTCCTAAGAGTTTATTGTGGAGGACTAAACAAGCAAGTGTTTAGTTGTTTTGGTTAGGAGGTGGTGGAGATTGGGGCCCCATTTGAGGTGGTGGAGGTGTCAAGAGATGTTCTATAAAGTAGAACATGAAATGAATCTCGTCTCTTAAGAAGTAGATGAGATTACGGTTGTGGAGACAACATAGGCAATTAGCATTATGTAACTCCAAGGGATATGGTTGGTTGGGTTGTGCCATGATAGGAGATGGTGATTGTGGTAGGGTTGTTGGAGGTGAAATTGGCATGGCATTGTCCAATGGGGTGAAGGGAGATGGTGTGTATTCCATTGATGATGTGGTGTAATAGGATGATGAAGATGTTGTGTAGGTAGATGATGTTTTAGATGGTGCATAAGGTGGTGATGGTGAGTATGGAGTGGCTTGGGAAGGTGGTGTCATAGCTTCATCATCTCTTGTGAGATCCACAAAGAGTGGTTTTGAGGGTGGTTTTACGGTTATCCTAGGTTTCTTGGAGATTTGAGAGGTTGAACCATGTGTGGAGGACATGGTGTTTGTGTGATGGGAGGTTGAAGGTGAAGTGCAAGATAAGCTTGCAAGGGTGAGGCCTTATATAGGCAAGTTGGGTGAAATTTGAATTAAAGATGATCCTATGGTGTAGGAGGGGAATCCTAGGGTGAATGTGAGGGTGCAAGGTTTGCAGGTTTGAGGTTAGGGTGATAGGGAAATAGGAGGATTAGGAAAAATCCGTTATACAGGGTCACGGCTCCGTTAAATACCCTACGGTACCGTTAAATTTAACGGTGCCGTCCATATTTAGTGGTGCCGTGACACTGTTGGCACGAACTTTTCCTTGCAGGCTAGTTTTGGGCAGCTAGGGGGAATTTTCTAGGGGAACTAATTCCTGGAAATGAGAGTGCCTCAACTCACTAGGTACTTATTTTCCTAATATATCCATACAATGCTACATCTAGCACATAAAGGTGATCATGCATTATACTTAAAGAATCATAAGCATGCAAGCATAAAGAACAAGATAAGGTATCATCCAAATGTCAAATAGAACATTTATGTAAGCATGCAAGATAATTTGGGCATTAATTCCTAATATTATCTATTAGTAATAAACCCTAGTGAGAGATATAAATCTCTTCCTAACTACTTATGACTTGAGCATTCCCCCTTCTTGTCACACTCTCGTCTTGAGTATTTGTCTCATTCTCATGAATAGGATTATCAAAGGGTGCATAGTGGGTGGTGAGTTCGGAAGTGAGGATGGTTGAGACATATGACTCGGTTATGGGTTTCATGACAGGTGTGAATAGGGAGTATTAAGGACCATGAAGGTAAGGGTGAAAGGTTATGAGGTGATGATAGAGACGGGTTAGGAACATCCCATAAGGTATCAATTTATTCTTGTTACCATTGAGATGTACAATTCGCTTAGCGAAGAAGTAAGCAAGATTGTAAGGTTGTTGGGTTAAGAGACAGTAAATCATATGAGCACAACACGCCGGGAGTTGCTCACGATTTCCTGTGAGACTTAGAACATTTTCTCGCAGGATGACTGCCCAAGAAAGTAGTTCATGACGCACTTCTTCCAAACGAATTTTCGTTGGATGTGGGTGAGGGTGAGTACGGATGATTTTGGTTAGTTCTGTTGGAGAGGGTATGTACGAACAGTACGGACTATTCTCCTCACGATAGTGAAAGAAAGACTCAAGACACCAATCTTCAGTATAGGCACATTGCCCATGATTGGGTATACTAAGGATTTGAGCAAATTGCTCAAGAGTTAGAACGTATTTGAAGTTTTTGACCCAAAACCAAAGTGACAAGGATTGATCCTCGTTACGTACGAGTTCAACTTGTCGGAAGAACTCCAACACAAAGCGAGGACAAATGTACTCGTTAATGTGGAGTAGACAATCGAATCCTATATCTCTAAAGAAAGTGTTGATATCCCGGTGGTAAACTAGGGATGGATCAACGACACGGCCTTCATGAAACCGACGGGTTTCAAGATTGACATAGGCACCAATGTGGTTACCGGGTGTAGTGGGTTCACGTGAGATTTCGGGTGTATAGGTATCGGTTAGGAGATGATCAAAATCATATTCATGAGACATTTTTGTATCCTATAAGAAAATAAAAATTTAGAATAAAAATCAGTTGCATACAACACGTGCCTAGTGTGTGCCTATATGCAGACTATGTGGAGGTGCGGTAATCTCGACTCAAAGGAAAAATAATGAGATTACCCAAACACTCCTGATTTCACTTTAGCTCAAACAAATATGTCGAAGAGTACATATTGATTATGTAATTCGAATAATATTTGTGAGATCATGAATGCATGAAAAAGTGTTTTTAGTTTGCATCAACAATGCATGAAAAAGAATAATTTCATGATCCTAATTTTGTGAGATTTCAAAATTGATGGAATTGGGGAGTTTTAGTGTTGATGACTTCTAGTTTTGAAACATTCCTAGAAAAAGGTGAAAATCCCCAATTCAATTTTCATCAATGAACAAACCCTAGACTCAAAATTAGAAATGAATTGGAATGAAAAAACTTACAAATTATGTTGAAAAGGATAAAATGATAGAGGATCTTGAAATAAATGTCTTGAATATGATCTTGAAGAGGTGTAATTGAGTTTTGGGTTGTGAGGTTAGGTTATGACAGCAATTGCTGAGGTTGTGAGGGTTTTGAATGAGTAATGTGGGAAAAGGGGACTGAAATACGAAATGTTCCAGATGCACGGTTCCACGGTACCGTTAAATTTAACTGTGTCGTGCCACATTTAGTGGAGCCGTGATCTGCTGGGACTGTTTTCTGTCCCATTTTGATTTTTGACAACTAAGTCTCGCTGTTTTAGTGAGATCTTATGACACAAGGAAAGAATTTGTACCTAACAAATTCTTATGACTAGGGATTCCTAAACTTGACTAGACGAGATACACGGGATGACTTCAAGAGTCATGAGATTTATGGAATATGTTCCATCATTCCTAGACCTAGACGGAGGTAGTTAAAAGATTCTCGTTTGAGAGGTTTGGTTAGTATGTCAGCGATGTTGTCTTGAGAAGGAACTTTCTCAATGGAAATGTTTCCTTTCTGAACATTATCGCGAAGGAAGTGGTGGCGAATTTCAATGTGTTTAGTTCGGGAGTTTTGGACAGGGTTTTTGCTCAATTCAATAGCACCTTTATTATCGCACATAATGGGAATATCATCTAAGTATATGCTATAGTCGTTAAGGGCTTGTTTCATCCATAGTGCTTGCTGACATGCCTTTCCGGCGCTTACGTACTCGGCTTCGGTAGTGAAGATAGCAAGAGCCGTTTGTTTCTTGGAGAACCAAGAAGTTAGACAACAACCCATGAAGGTACAAACGCTACTCGTGCTTTTTCGATCCACGTAATCTCCCGCATGATCAGAGTCGGCATAGACAACAGTTTCTATACCGGTCCCCTTGGGATAAAATAATCCCAAGTGTATAGTGCCTTTAATGTATCGGAAGATACGCTTAACCGCTTCAAGGTGAGAGGTTTTGGGATCCTCTTGGAAGCGAGCACAAAGGCAGACACTAAACATGATGTCGGGCCTACTTGCCGTGAGGTATAGTAAACTACCTATCATACCTCTATACTTAGTGTTATCCACGGACTCACCTTCTTCATCTTTCGTGAGTTTTATTTCTGTGGACATGGGAGTTTTCATGGGCTTAGACTCTTCTAAACTAAACTTCTTAAGCATTTTCTTACTATACTTAGATTTATTAAAGAAGATACCATCTTCCATTTGCTTAGTTTGTTGACCAAGGAAGAAATTTAATTCGCCCATCATGCTCATCTCAAACTCGTCATGCATGATTTTAGAGAAATCATTGCACAGTTCTGGACAAGTTGAGCCAAATATAATGTCATCAACATATATTTGAACAATGATGAGATGTGAATCTCGTTTCTTTGTGAAAAGCGTGTTATCTACCACTCCCATGGTATATTCATGTTCAATCAAGAATGCTTTCAGTCTATAGTACCAAGCTTTGGGAGCTTGCTTAAGACCATAGAGTGCTTTCTTGAGTTTATAAACATGATTCGGATATTCGAAATCAACGAATCCCGGAGGTTGAGCAACATATACCTCCTCGTTGATATAACCATTAAGGAATGCACTTTTCACGTCCATTTGGTACAATTTAAAGTCTAAGGCACACACATAGGCAAGGAGTATTCTAATAGATTCTAATCTAGCTACAGGTGCATAGGTTTCATCATAATCTATTCCTTCTTGTTGGTTATAGCCTTGTGCTACTAACCTTGCCTTATTCCTAGTCACGACGCCATTTTCGTCGAGTTTATTCCTAAACACCCACTTAATTCCTATGATGGTTTGATTCCTAGGAGGAGGTACCAACTCCCAAACTTGGTTGGCGGTGAATTGATTAAGTTCTTCTTGCATGGCAAGTGTCCAACTTTCATCCTTAATCGCTTCACCAACATTCTTAGGTTCTACAGTAGATATAAAACAAAAGAAATTACTTTTGTTTTGTGCTTGTGACCTAAGGGTTCTTTGGTTTAGGTTTCCTATGACATTTTCAATAGGATGGTTCTTGGATTCCTTAACATTGACAATTTCGTCAACTTCAACTATTTCATCCTCAATGTCATCATCTAAGGTTTTCTTGCCATTAACCTCAATGGCTTGTTCCTCATCTAAGTCATCATCCACCAAGGGTGATGTCTTAGTTGGAGGAGGGCTTTCATCGAATGTCACGTTGAGTGACTCTTCGACTTTCATTGTTTCCTTATTTAGGACAATGTAAGCTTTACTATTTTGGGAGTATCCTAGGAAGACACCTTCGTAAGACTTTGGGTCAAACTTGGTGAGGTAATCTTTAGTGTTTAGTATGAAGCACTTGCTTCCAAACACTCTAAAGTAATCAAGAGTAGGTTTTCTACCTTTCATGATTTCATATGGGGTTTTTCCTAAGATAGGCCTAATTAAAATCCTATTAAGTATGTAAGTTGAGGTGTCCACCGCATTACACCAAAACTTTTGAGGAATTGATTGTTCATTCAACATCGTTCTACTCATTTCTTGTAGAGTACGATTTTTCCGTTCTACTACCCCATTTGATTGTGGAGTGCGTGGAGCTGAGAAATTGTGAGTAATAATATTAGCATCACAATATACTTCAAATTGCACTTCATTATCAAATTCCCAACCATGATCCATCCTAATGGAAACTATTGTACATCCTAGTTGATTTTGGACTTTCTTACTAAAAACCTCGAATTCCTCAAAGGCTTGAGTCTTATTCTTAAGAAATCTAGTCCAAGTGTACCTAGAGTAGTCATCAACTATTACTAAGGTGTAGTAGTTTCCTCCGTAGCTCCGTACGGCGGATGGACCAAATAAGTCCATGATGTGCGTGTCGTTGTGTTCAAGTTTTAAAATTTATAAACACGATTTATCCAATTCTCTAATCACACATACGAGCAAGTATACTCGTCCGTGGTAGTAAATGTGGGTAAGTCAAGATCGTCCCAAGGGAATTGGGGTTGAGGTTTAGTAAATAAGTTTTAGCAAAATGGAGTGTCAATCCAATTTGAAGCAAATTAAAAACAAACAAGCAAGGTTCAATCAATCAAAAACTAATATACTTGTATGTAGTTTCCATGACAATTGTTTAGAGTAACCAATCAAGTTGGGTGTTACTTGTAATGATGCACAACTTAAAATGAATGATTCTCAATCTATGGTTTTTGTCATGAGAAATCATATCTAAGAATTCAATCTCCTAGTTAACTCCTTTCGGCCATTATTAACTATTACGATAATTCTATTAAGTCCTTTTTATTGTTTGAAAGCATGTCTTATCTCAAGAATTCCTACGAATCCTTTCGGCCTTTTTCGTGATGAAATCGTTTCCAAATCCATTTTAATGAGTAAAGGTGTTGCTTGTCACACACCACAATCCATACTAATTCGTGCACTAACTTTTTGGAATAAAAACATAAAGAAAACTCCTTTCGGCCTTGTGAATCTTTGAAAATGTTTTTACCAACCAATTAAGCAAGATTAGATTTTATCTCAACAAACTCATAAAATAAGATATGTTTTCATGCATCACTATGATAAGATTACTCCAACAATTGTCACATCATCCACACACAAGTATAACTAAATTACTCCATAACAATCATAACCAAACACAAATAATTAACCAAACTTTCATTCATCATATAGTAAAAGTAAAAGTAGTTCATGATAACTCAACAAGAAATACCTATCAAGGAATTACAAGAACTAGAATTGTGGAACTATAGAAATCCACACTCCTCCAATCGCCTATTATCACAAGGAAACAACTCCACACACGGACGCAACTCTTGAGACTCGAACTCAAGATCTCCTGGACGTTTTCACAGCAACTACAAGCTTTTGGGCAATAATAATAATAGTGGTGTAGCTTTCTTAGGTTATGTCACTTCCCCAAAAGAACTCTCTTTGCAAACTAACTAAGGGTTCCTTAAATAAGTGAGGAAACCCTTCTTATCCAAGTAAAAACGTCCCATATGATTTAACAGCTGAGAAATGATAAGCCTCAATGATTATGGGGCTTAAATTCACCATTTAATGCAACTTTGTAACTTCAGTGTTGGCCAACCGATCGGTATTTGGCTCCTACCGATCGGTTGGAGCTCTCGATGTTTCCAACTTCACTCCATCCGAATAGGATGCGGGCAGCATCCGATCGGATGGATGATCCTGCCATGCACTTTTATTTTCTTTTATTCATTTCTCGTTACGTGCTTGATCCTTCGCAGTACCATTGATTTCCTTCATAGAACTTGATCTTTTCTTGATATATTAAGCATAGAAGTCTTGGTCTAATCAATTCTTTGAAGTATCATGTGGTTTCTTTCTCGTAATTCTCCTTATGCGCATAATCTCTTCATTTCTTCGTGTTTTCCTCCACTTTTCCTGTACTTGGCTATATTTACTTGCATACACACTTTTTCATCATTTATCAACAAATACATGCAAATATAACCAAATATGATGCACAAAACTAGCAATAACGCACCCAAAAACATGTTAGATTTAAGCGTTATCAAATCCCCCACACTTGAGTTTTGCTCGCCCTCGAGCAAGTCTAATTTTTAGAAAAACTGAACTCAATGGTATTTTCATTATGTTCATGAAAAAAAAATCCTTGAAATGTATGCAAATTAAATTGAGCTTTGTTAACATCACCAAGTACCTCACATAGGAAATTTTAGATTCACACAACTCTCGATAGTAGATTTGATTGTAGATCACTCAATTGCTCAAACGCGATTCATGTCTCTTACCATAAGCTTGTACTTGTATCAAAACAACAAAACAAAACATCAAAGAGGTCTTTTATTTGGGTTTAGGCTTCAAAAAGGGTTTTGATTACCTAGCTAATGTATAGATATTTCATACAAGTACATCATAATTCGCTAACAACGAATCCTTGTGTAGTCAAGCAACGGATGGTCACTAGATCATGCCTTGGTTCGCTAACGACGTTACTTGCATAACGGATGGTCACTAATTTACTCACCAGATCGCTAACAACGCTTTTCAACTACCCAAAAACTCGGATGGTCACTAGAACATACATGTGCTACATATCTAAACAAAGCCATCACTAAATCCGAATGCTTGAATAAAGTAATTGGTAAGGGAAAGGGATAAGACATGGGAATTTGATTTGGTTCTATAAAAAAACAAAACAAGAATCAAGCCCAAATTCAATCCTAACTCTTTACATCACAAATGATTACTCACCAACTTCTTCGATTATTATTCCTCATTTCATATAAGCTCCATCTTCCATAATAGTTCTTTGATTATCTTATTTTCACACATACATAGCTCATTGGCTTTTCTCTTTTTTTTTTTTTTTTTTTTTTTTTTTTTTTTTTTTTTTCACCCCCACACTTTGGGATGAGCACACGCTACAAAAAATATAAATAAGAGTAGCGACCTCCTTCTTCATTGAAACAACATATACACATACAAGGTGTGGTCAATCATGCAATCATCAAAAATAAATAGTTTCGAACTTCATTTGGACTTGATTCGGGAAAGTCTAAGGTGTATGGTGCAATAATTTTCTGGGTTAAATCAAAAGAAAAGATAGGCTCAAAAGGGTGCAACTAAGGGTATCTAGCATATAATGCTAACAAATTGGTTCCAATTACTAAGGACAACTAACCGATGTGGTTAGCAAAAATGTATTGTAAACGGAAGGCCATTTGGTGAAAATCCTAATTTGCCTCTTATCATTTGAATATATTTTATTACTTGAAAGTAATTTTAACCGTAATGCATAACAAGTACAAGTTCTAGAATCGACATAATCACCGGCACACTCATACGAAATATAAGGCATGAATCCTCACAATTTAAAGTGGTGGTAAAATGTACTTGGCAATAGTTACCAAAAACTCTCAAAACTTGACTACATTCCAAAAAAATTTCAAAATAACCTTATTATTTACCATTGAATCAATTTGTCTATCAACTAGAAAAATCAAAGGCGAATAAATTCACACATTCTAGTCCTTGAAATCCAAAAATCCAAAAAAAAAAAAAATTAAAAAAACAAAAATCTTTCCTATTTACTTCCCTCCCCCACACTTAAGTTTTGCATTGTCCTCAATGTAATAAAACGAACTTCAAAGTAAAGGAAATGGAAAGAAAAATAGAAAGAAAAAAAAAAAACTACCCGGAAAAAAATTAGCATAAGCCTAGTTGATCACAAGTAATCTCATGAGTTCTTCCAACTTCAAAAATTGATCCACACTAAGCTTCCGTCAATTCTTCCCCTGCAAATACTGCAAACTATGCTCGAAACAAACAAACAAAATACCAAAAACAAACAAAAATAATAACAAAAATAAAAAAAAAATCCCAACAAACCAAAATTAAAACAAATAAATCCTACAAGAGTAAAAGTTTAAAGTAGTAGAAAATAGAAAATAGAAATAGTTCAACCATTATTGTTTTGAAACCATAATCATAAACCATCATTGATCACTCATAATCCATATCCGGATCAATCCTCTCATCTTCACTCTCTTCATCTTCATAATTCTCATCACCCTCAAAAATCGTGTACCTTTGTCTTTTCTCTCCAGCACCCCTTGAAGAACCGCCCACATCAAAACTCGAACTCCCAACATTAGGAACTCTGCCATACACCGGCACTGGTTCAGGAAATGGTGCGTACCCAGGATATGGGTAAGGGTATTGGCCAGGATACGGGTCATACTCCAATGGGTAGGGTGGAACATTTGGTGGGTTGTAAGGGGGTACCTCATAATCGGCTTGTTGAGCCACATGTTGAAGCATCGGCATTGAATAATCATAGTTGTAATTTTGCCTCATCATCATTGAATCTCTCCACACATCCCTTTTCTCAATCTCATTTAGCTCACGGTTCCAATCTCCCCATCTCGAGTCAAAACTACCCGGGGCATGAATATTCCCAACAGGAGGTGGTGGTTGATATGGTTGTTGTTGGTAAGGCTGCTGTGGTGCTCCATGAGGTGCAACCATTTGAGGCTCAATCCAAGCTCCCAACTCTCGTGTCTTCCTATTTAAGGCCGTATTAAAACTCCTCTCATCCCACGTCTCACAATTCAACATCTCTGAACACTTTGCTAACTCTATATCCATATAATAGCCCAATCTTTTCGCCAACTTGGTCACATAGTGACCACCACAGATTGCACTATTGTCCTTGATTCCTGGTGCTCTCCTTGAAAGATACTCGGCTATTATCCAAGCCGCATTTCCATTCTTCTCCTCTAACAACTTCATAACCCAAAGATCCGGTTGATTGCACTTGTCTCGGCTCCCTGTCCTATGCAAGACACTCCAAGCTATCAATTTTTGTAAAATTCTCAACAACGGATTCCTTAGTTTTGATGAATTCCTTCTCGTACAACTTGGGTCACCAACACTATTCCAATACTCAGCTAACCCGGCATAATCATTATGCCTCCTTACTAATCTCACAAAATGAGATGCAAACAAACGATCCTTGATCTCATCTGGATCGTACAAGCCAAGAACCACGGCAAACTCCGGCAAAGTAAACTCGTGCTCTCTACCACAGAGCCTAAACCAAATGCATTTGTCATTCATAAGATCCACAACCTTCCTCTCAAAGTAAAACGTGGAGAAAAACTCCAAACACCATTCACGGTTAACATTCTCGTGAATGCTAAACGCATTCTCCCACGAATAATCCTCAAAACTAGAACCATCTCCTTAATATACATATGTCATTCTCATCAAATTCCTTAACTCCATCTCACATTCATACTCATGAAATAAACTCCAATCAGCTAACCTTGGTTTGGCGATTTTCCTCCCTTGTAACTTCGATAGACGCTCACGAAAAGCGTGCCTCTCTTCGTTGCTTAAGCCACTAAACTTCAAATTCTCGTTACGCTCTGGATTCACAGTATACTTAACCTTCTCTTTGATATTCCTATTCACAAACTTTTGCACAATTGGATTACTAACTTCACGCGATGAACTCGATCCTCCTGCAAGAAATCTCTGTAGAAATCATGATTATTTGTTAGTATAAGAGTATAAGAAACAAAGTTAGATGATTAAGAAGTCCAAAATGTGGAAAACTAGAAGGGGGGTTGAATAGTTTTTACCGTTTTAAAGTTTTATTTACTTTGTTACTATATGTTAATTCAAAGGAAACAATCACAAATAAATAATCACACAATATAAACAAAAGATAAAGAGAGGAAAGATCAAACCACACGACACAGTTGTTTATAGTGGTTCGGCTACAAGAACTCTATTCCTTGCCCTACTCCACTCCCCGAGTTTCCTACTCGAGAGTTTATCTTTCACTAAGAAACAAACTCCTTTCCTAGGCGGAGAAAACCTTTACACGTCGCTTACTTCCTTTTCCGGTACTAAGCTAAACACCGGGTTCTTTCACAAGGTAGAACCAACCTGACGTCGCCTAATTACTTTACCGACACTAAGCTAGATGTCGAGTTCTTTACAAGGGTACAACCACTCCCTACACTCTTTGTACTTTAAGGACTAAAGTACTAACCACACTCACTGATTACAAATGATAGATATGATGTGTGAAACAAACTACAAGATCACACAGTAATGCAACTAAAGGATTACGGTTCTGTAGATCCTTGAATGCTTGATCTCCTTTCTACAAAATGGATGATCAAAGTGAAATGCAACTATGAATGATGTTAGTAAGATATGTACTGAATGAATATATGTGTTTAAGCTATATGAGTGATGAGAGAGCCAAATGATCAGCTTCCTATTTATAGGCAAGCTGATCTTCAGCTCACGGATCCGGCGGATCCCTCAAAAGGGATCCGTCCTTTATAGGACTTGGATCCGTCCTTTATAGGACTGGGATGTGACAGCTATGTAATAGTTGTCTCTTACCATATCTTAGTTGTATCTTACCATATCATCCAAGATCTTCAAATGTCAACTATGTTGCTTGCATATCTAACTAAGATATTGTATGTGATGCATACAATGATGTCATGGAATGTTTTATGAATTAAAGTTTCCTTTTAAGGAAACAAGTTACTAAACTTGTAATTCTTAGTTAATATGTGAAGTGTAAAGTGTGTACTTAAGAGACTAAGCTAGTATTTATTATTTGCTAAAAGATATTCCTTATATTTGTCATTAACAAAACTAATGAAAGATCAAAGAATATAAATAACGTTTTTGGGACGCTATTTGTATTAACAATCTCCCCCTTTTTGTTGATGACAAAACATAAGATATATTTTTGAGCAAGAGAATAAATATAGCATGAGTTCTTTAAAAATATATATTAAGTTTGTTTATTAAAGAAAAGTTTTGTAAAAAATGTATGTACTGTGATGATTCACAGTTGATGCAAACTTAGTCCTTTCTCCCCCTTTTTGTCGAAACAAAAAGAGTAGCGAAGCGGAATGCGATTTTGAGAACTTTAAGAGCTCCCCCTTGTTTTATACTCCCCCTAAATGGAGTAATCAAGTAAATGATGCATGAATCTACAAAACAAACGGTTAGTATATGAGATGCTTATGAGATGCTCCCCCTCGATGTATACTCCTCACTTCTCGAGTACCAACGTATACTATTGAAGGGTATGATATGCTGCAAAAGAAGTGTTAGTTATGAAATGACTTCAATGAAGAAGTAGAATGCTTGTTAAGTGTTCTTCCAAACAAGCTTTTCAATATGTTTGACTTTAAAAAGTCAAACTAAGTGTCTGATGTTAATTTGTACCTAAAGTAATCATATGCAAGATATAATGTATGCAATATAGGAATGTTAGTGCATAATGATAATGATAATATGCAATATGTTGATCACTCATAAGCATAAAAACATTCATATAGATTGAAAATTTTGTGACAAAAGTCACAATAGTGAAATGATGTTACAAATAAGAAGACATCCAAAAAAGATAAAAAGGTCCTAAACAAACAACTAAAAAAAATAAAAATCCAAACAACTAATCTAAAGAGCTCCTATTGAGAAGGATGAGAGATTGCGTTTAAACGTTCAAGAACATGGTTCAAGATGAACCTCATCTCGTTTTGAAGCTCATGGACCAAGATGTTGGTCCTTTGGGCCAAGTGAGCCGTTCTTTCACAATGTGCGCAATCATGAGTTGAGAAACCGGGCGGAAGACTAGGGTCCAAGTTTTGTGGTGGTGGTGGTGATGGTGGTTGGGTGTTGTTGTTGTTGGATGGTTGTTGTGGTGTTTGGAGGGAGTTCATGAGAATGTTTTGGATGTCCATTGCTTCATGAAGGCGATGGTCAACCATACCCGAGAGAGTGTAAAGACGATTGAGCTCTTCACTAATCTCTTCTTGGGTGTGAGGCATATTCATCCACATTGCCTCGTCAATGGCAACTAGAGTGGATGTGGGTGATAGAGGTTTTTGTTGAGGTTGGGATGATTGTGCATCATGGTATATAAAGGGCCATGGATATCCGGGTAAACCGGGTGAAAAAGCATGGGTTGTTGACCTTCAAAAGTCATGGGTGGAAGATTGGGTAGTTTTGGTGATAGTTCTTCTAAGTCATCAAGATGTGGTGATGTAGGAGGAGTCCTAAATAATTCCAAGGGTTGGAGTTTAGGTGATTTTGGTGGTGATGGTGATCTGACAGTCTGTGATGGAGCGGTGGTGGAGTAGAGGCCATTGGAGTAATGGTTGGTGGTGGTGTTTGTATAACAACATGTGATGGCGTTGGGGTGGAGAGTGTAAGAAAATTTTCACTAGCAATGGGTGATGATATATTGAGAGGAGAATTTTCCTCAGATGAAGAGTTTGCTAAGTTGATAAAACAGCAAGGTTTAACACTGATGCGGGCTGTTCATCTTGGAGTTCTAGATGTGGAAGAGTTGTGTGACTTGGTCATGGTGAAGAAGGATATCTAAAGTGTACAGGAGAGGAAGTGTTTGTTGTGTGAAGAAATGATCCTAAAGTACTAATTTATAGACAGAAGGTTTGTGAGTCTGTGTGTTTGGAGTTGATGTGAATCCAATAGAGAATGTTGGTTTCTAATGATTTGGAACAAAAATTTGTGCAGGTCATATCAAGGAAGTCAATCCATTTAGCTTTGGTTGAGTAATATGTGTTGGATATGCAGTTAATACAGGAGGATAGTGGAAAATCTGATGATTTGATATTTCCACGGATTTGACGGATCCCTAAAAAGGGTTCCTTCTTTGTATCAGTTTGGTAACTTACACCTAAAATTCAAAAATTTAAATTTTGGTGGGAAATTTTGTTCCTAAGTTTCTAAGAGTTCCTAAATGATTCTAAGATGAATTATGATCAGTGAATAGATCCTAAATGATACTAAACACTAAGATTTAAGAGTCGGGATAAGTCGAAAAAGTTTTATAATTTTACTGGGAATTCTGCGGATCCAAGTGGTTACAAATGCGGAACCTTATTGTTCAATCCGCCAAATCCGCAGGATGGCGTTTGGCGGATCCAACGATAAGCCTTGGCGGATCCTTATTTTGGGATCCGCGGGATCCGCAGACCTAAAACTAAGAAAGTAAACAGAACATATGTCATATTTCGCGTTTTTCGACGAAAACCCGAAAATTCATCTAGACCTTACTTAACATCTAATATGTATAGCAAAACAACTAAATATGATAATATTAACACATGATTGCACATAGTTAAATCCATACTTAGAAATTTACCGTTTTAGGTGTTATGCCAAACATAGGCAATAATCCGGAAAATTGATAACCGTGATGGTTATCTACCTGCAAGTGTTAGTTATTACACATACACAATAAGTATTATCAGATAAATTCAAGACACATAGAAATTTAACAACACAATATCCAACATTGTTTAAAACCAAACACTCCATTAACTCAGCTTCTTCTTCAACTTCTTCATCCCCTTGTGTAATTTCATCATCCAACGCCCCAGATTCTTCACCATTCCTTTGATGTTTCGATACTCAGCGGATTCATGTGGAATTGGAGGAAGATGGCTCAAGTATTCGGGTGGAGGAATCCTAGAATTTGGCATACCATCATCTTCACTCATGGAAGATGATGAGGATGATGTTGGAACACGAGGACGTTTGCCCTTATCAACACTAACCCTAAAATCACTCAAAGGAATGAAGGTGTGTTCAATTTCATTGTAATCCGGAACAAAGCCTAGATGGTTTGGACGAGCGGGTGCAAAGGCTCTATAAAGTCGGGTTAAGAGCATACCATAAGGCATTGCAATCTTGCTTTGAACCAGAATGTCACACATTCGTTTGGCAACATAATAAGCAAGATTGAAGGGTTGACGAGTAGAGATGTTGTACATCATGTGGCATAAACAAGCGTTGATATGATCACGGTTTCCTATGGTGCACATCACATTTGCCCTTAACACATCCTCCATCTTCTTGAATTCGGGTCTTAGTTCGTTAAGTTCCATTGCAAATGGATCTCTAGCAACTTCACGACCACGATACATTCTTGTGGGGTTGTTCTTAGGAATGAAGAGATGTTCCCTAATCACTTCTTTTGATTGGAGAGGAGTGGCATATGGTGCCGTCCTATCGAAATTGGAGTCTAAGATTGTTAAGGACCATTTGTCCGAGTAAATACATGTACCTTGACTTGGTATTCCTAAGACCTCACCAAATTGATCAAGAGGGATGTTGACAAGATTTCCATTAAGAGTGAAATGAAGACTTAAGTACCCTTCATCACTCGAGCTAAGACCTACACTAGCATAGAACTCAAGTATGAACCTAGGAATGATTGGTTCATCTATGTCTAAAAGAGAATCAAATTGAATTGCGGCTAATTGTTCCCTAAGTTGAGTGCCTTCATAAAATGATGCATCTACGGCTCTACCCTCATGAACATACTTTTTCTCTAAGACTTTGAAAATTTCGATTTGGGCATCGGTTAGACCCTTGGTTTTGTGGACTTTGGGTAAGTAGTTAACGGTTTTCTTGTGATCGTAGTTGGTTGCGGGAGGCATGATTTTCCTAATTACAAAAAGTTACATAATTTTAGTTAAAATGATTAAGGGAAGTGTAAGATTCCTAGTGTGTGCCTACATGGGGACGATGTGGAGGTGCGGTTATCTCGACTCCTTTTGATGCAAGAAAAATTAGTTTATGCAAGTTTTGTTTATAAAACGAGAGATAACCCAAACACTCCTATTTCAATGTAGCTACGGTTGAATGTACCCGAAAATACATATTAGTTATGTATTCCCTTTAGCATTCAAGAGACAATATGCAAGTGAAGTCTAAAAGATAACGTTTTTGCATTTGTATGAACAATGTAAGAAAAAAAAATTTTACCTAGTCGTTAGAAGATTTTAGTGAAAAATTTTCATGGGGTTTTTGTTAAATTAAGACAATGTGCTATGAGATGCAATTCCTAACTAAGAAAAACATGTTTTTAAGTACAATGAAATAAATATGCTTCATGATTTTTCAAGAATTATGCATATACCCCAAGTTTTGGTTTTGTGCATGAAATGGAAATCCTAGACGCAGATCAGGAGTATAAATATGATAAGAATACTTACAGTGATGTTAGAAGCACAAATTTGTGGAAGAAAATGGTCTAAAATGTGATGGAGATTAAGTGTGTGTCGAGTATAGTAAGGTGATATGTTTTGGAGTGAGGAGTGAATAGTACTTGTTCTTGTTTATTAAATAATAAACTGAACTTTGCATGCGGCGGATCCGGCGGATCCATACAAAGGATCCGTCTTTGTTGTCGATTGGATCCGCGGATTCAGAACACATGTTTTGGTTTAGTGTCGTGTGTGGCTAAACTAATGTTTATACTAATGTTTCTCCTAATCACTAGGTTCCATTAATCCTAATCCAAGTCTAAGATAGTTGAAAGGTTCACGTTTAAGTGGTTTAGTGAGGATATCGGCAATGTTGTCCTCTGAGGAAACTTTCTCAATTGAGATGATTCCCTTCTGTACATTGTCGCGAAGAAAGTGATGGCGTATTTCAATATGTTTGGTTCTAGCGTGTTGGACTGGATTTTTGCTTAAATCGATAGCACCTTTGTTGTCGCAAAGAATGGGAATGTTGTTGAGTTCAATTCCATAGTCGACAAGAGCTTGTTTCATCCACAGTGCTTGTTGACACGCCTTTCCTGCAGACACATACTCTGCTTCTGTTGTTGAGATTGCGAGGGCAGTTTGTTTCTTAGCGAACCATGATGTGAGACAGTATCCTACAAAAGTACAAATTCCACTAGTACTTTTCCTATCAACATAGTCACCTGCATGATCTGAGTCGGTATACACTATGGTTTCTACACCCGTTCCTTTGGGATACCATAATCCTAAGTGTATAGTACCTTTGATGTACTTAAATATTCTTTTAACGGCTTCAAGATGGGACGTTTTTGGATCTTCTTGAAAACGTGCACATAGACAAACACTAAACATAATGTCAGGCCTACTAGCCGTAAGATAGAGTAAACTACCAATCATTCCTCTATATTTAGTGCTATCTACGGATTCATTTTCTTCATCCCTAGTGAGTTTGGTTTCGGAGGACATGGGTGTTCTCATGGGTTTTGAGTCTTCAAGACCAAACTTCTTAAGCATATCTTTGATATACTTTGATTGGTTGAAGAATATCCCATCTTCTAATTGTTTAATTTGGAGACCTAGAAGAAAAGTTTAGTTCCCCCATCATACTCATTTCAAACTCGTCATGCATGATTTTTGAGAAATCGTCGCATAACTCTTGACAAGTTGAACCGAATATAATGTCATCCACATATATTTGGACTATAATAATATGTGATCCCCTTTTCTTGGTGAAGAGAGTATTATCTACTAGGCCCATGGTATACTTATGGTCAACTAGGAAAGTCTTAAGTCGATCATACCAAGCTTTTGGTGCTTGCTTAAGTCCGTATAAAGCTTTCTTAAGTTTGAAAACATAATTTGGTTTTTCAAAGTCGGCAAAGCCGGGAGGTTGTGCAACATATACTTCTTCATTAATAAGACCATTTAAGAAAGCACTTTTGACATCCATTTGAAATAACTTAAAATCATGTGCACATGCATATGCAAGTAATATCCTAATAGACTCAAGTCTAGCTACTGGTGCAAAGGTTTCATCGTAATCTATACCTTCTTGCTGATTGTAACCTTGAGCTACTAGCCTAGCTTTGTTTCTAGATATAATACCCTTTTCATCCATTTTATTTCTAAAGACCCATTTGGTGCCTATTATGGTTTGGTTTTTAGGTGGAGGTACCAAAGTCCAAACATCATTTCTAATAAATTGATTAAGTTCTTCTTGCATAGCAATTACCCAAGATTCATCTTTTATTGCCTCTTCAATATTTTTAGGTTCAATGGTTGAAATAAAGCAAAAATAATTACTTTCATTTTGAGCTTTGGATCTTAATGTTCTTTCATTAAGTTTTCCTATGACGTTTTCTAATGGATGACTTTTAGTTTCTTTAATATTGACTATTTCTCCTTTTACGGGTTCATTGTCATTTTCAATGTTTTCTATAGTATTAACCATTTGACTTTCAACTAAGTCATCATCTACCAAAGGTGATGTCTTAGAGGGAGGTGGACTTTCGTTGAATGTTACATTTAACGATTCCTCGACTCTTGATGTTTCCTTGTTTAATACAATGTATGCTTTACTGTTTTGTGAATACCCAAGGAATACCCCTTCATACGACTTTGGGTCGAACTTAGTGAGATAGTCCTTTGTGTTTAAAATGAAGCACTTGCTTCCAAAAACTCTAAAATATCCTAATGTAGGCTTTTTGCCTCGATAAATTTCATAAGGAGTTTTATTTAAAAATTGTCTAATTAAGACTCTATTTGGGATATATGTAGAAGTATCTACAGCGTGACACCAAAACTTTTGTGGTATGTTTTGTTCATTTAACATAGTCCTACTCATTTCTTGAATTGTTCTATTTTTACGTTCTACTACACCATTAGATTGAGGTGTACGAGGAGCCGAGAAATTATGAGTTATTCCATTATTATCACAAAAATTTCCAAATTGAATTTCATTGTCAAATTCTCGACCATGGTCAGTTCTAATAGATACTATATTACTTCCTATTTGATTTTGAATTTTCTTGCTTAGAATTTCAAATTTATCAAATGCCTCATTTTTAGTTTTCAAAAACTTTGTCCATGTATATCTAGAGTAATCATCTACTATGACTAAAGTGTAAAAATTTCCTCCATAACTTTGTATAGCCGACGGGCCAAACAAATCCATATGTAATAATTCTAGGCATCTAGATGTAGATACCATGTTTTTAGCCTTATGGCTATTATGTACTTGTTTTCCAATTTTGCAAGCATCGCAAAAGTGTTGGTCATATTTCAACTTGGGTAGGTTCCTAATGAGTTCTTTGGAAGACAAGGATTGAATAAGCCTCATATTAGCATGACCTAAGCGTCGATGCCATAGAGTTGAGTTTTCGTCCAAGGAGGTAAGACATAACTTATCTTTAGGTGTTTTATCTAATTTCATAACATAGACATTATTCTTTAAAACACCTTTTCCTACGGTTATGCCATCTTTAAGTATTTTACTTCCATTTTCACTGAAAAGGACGTTATACTTTTTGCGGCATAATTGACTTATACTAAGTAGATTAAATCCTAAATTATCTACATGAGCAACATCATCAATAGATAGAGAGTCATGAGAGATTGTACCTTTTCCGATGATTTTACTTTTAAGCTTACTACCGAATGTGACATTACCTCCGTCATACACTTGGTAGGTTGAGAAAAGATTTTTGTTTCCCGTCATGTGTCTTGAGCACCCACTATCTTTGATCCACTCATCAGGTTCAAGATCAACTTTCAAGCATACCTAAGTTCATAAAAGACTCAAGCATTTGGTCCCCAATATCTCATGGGTCCGTTTGGGTTAAACATGACATTATCATGGTTTATGTACTGAAAAGGTGGACAATTGTTCCACGGCATATAATTAGTACCATGAAAATTTCTAGACATGTTTTGGTTCCAATTATTTTGATAAGTGTGTTGTGAATTAACTATACTCTTTGGAAAGGGGTGTTTGGGAAAACTCATCTGAGGTCTTTGTTGATCCGTTTTAACTCTATATTCATTTCTAGCTTGACCTCTTCCTAAAGATACTGCTGGTTTGTGTTTATTATTGGTTATGCTACTGTTAGGTTTCTTAGTAACTTTAACAAACTCGGAACGGTCGACTTTGTGAACCTTCTGTTCAACTTCTGTACCCGCGGATCCCTTGGATATACTTGGCGGATCCAAATTTTTGGATCCGTCGGATCCGTGGGTGTCCAACTTGGTTGAATCAGTTTTATTCACAGTCTGTTCCTTATAATCACTTAAGGTTCCTAGTTTCATAAAGCCTAGTCCCGTTTTATCATGAGGTAGCTTTTGCATTTTCATTATTTCATCTGCACAACTTATGTTTTTATCAAACCTTTTAAACTTTGAATTTTGTTTGATTAAATCTTCCTGTGTGGTTCTTAAGGTTTCTAGTTCAAGTTTTAGTTCTTGACAAGACACACATGTTTCTTTACTAACTTTACCTTTTTCAATTCTTATTGCTTTTTCTTTAAGCCAATATATTTCATTTTCTAAAAGTGTTGTCTTTGTTTTCAAAAACTTGTTTTTGTTTTTGATTTTTAAAGTGACATCACACAGTTTGTTATATTCTACTTCTAAGGTTTCATCATCTATAAAGGAGTATGAATCAGAATGTACCTCTTCTGTGTCATCGGCCATAAGTGCAATTTCGTTGTTCTTAGGCTCATCATCATCATCTCCTTCACTATCGCTCCAAGCTCCACTAACGAAGGCTCTTTGAGACTTGGTCTTTGGAGGCTTTGGACATTCTCCTATTAAGTGACTGGAGTCACCACACCTATAGCATTTCCTATCATCCTTACCTTTCTTATCGTCACGATCTTTCCGAGAGAATTTCTTTTCATCACGAGGTGGTTTTACAAACTTTCCTCGTCTCCTGAAGAATTTCTTGAAATCCCTCACGGCCATGGCATATTCTTCATCATCACTGTTTGAACAAGACTCATCATCACTTGACTCGACTTTGGCTTTCAAGGCAATAGACTTAATCTTCTCCTTTTTGCCTTTGACAATTTCCGAGTCTTTTTCCATAATCATTTCGTGAACTTTTAGGTTTCTTATGAGCTCATCCAGTGTCATGCTTGAGAGATCCTTAGATTCTTCAATAGCTGTCACTTTTGCTCTCCATTTCGGATGGAGTGCTCTTAGAAATTTCCTGACAAAATTCTTGCTAGAAAAAGATTCGTCAAGTGCTTTAAGTGATGTAATAATAGTATTGAACTTAGCAAACGCACTATCAATGGTCTCATCTTCAGAGATAACAAATTGTTCGTATTGTTGAACAAGAAGATCAATTTTGTTATCTTTTACTTGTGAGTTCCCTTGATGTGTGATAATAAGAGATTGCCAAATATCCTTAGCCGTTTTACACATAAAAACTCTTTCATATTCTTTCTTAGGTAAGGCATTATAAAGCATCATTTTGGCTTCGTTATTTTTGGCAATTAGTTTCTTTTGCTCATCACTGTGACGAGTAAGAGAAGCTCCTTCATCCCGACCACCCGAAATATCATTACTAATAGGCTTGTAATCACCATCAACTATAATATACCATAGATCTATATCCTTTGATTTTACATAAGTCTCAAAGCGATTTTTCCAATAAATAAAACAATTTGGTTCAAATAGAGGTGGTCTCTGCATAGATTGCCCTTCTTTAAAGTTTTCAAAATCCATGGATCGTTTTAAGTTTTAAAATACAATATATTTTAAAGATCTTAAGTAACGTAGCTCTTGATGCCAATTGTGGAAAACTAGAAGGGGGGTTGAATAGTTTTTACCGTTTTAAAGTTTTATTTACTTTGTTACTATATGTTAATTCAAAGGAAACAATCACAAATAAATAATCACACAATATAAACAAAAGATAAAGAGAGGAAAGATCAAACCACACGACACAGTTGTTTATAGTGGTTCGGCTACAAGAACTCTATTCCTTGCCCTACTCCACTCTCCGAGTTTCCTACTCGAGAGTTTATCTTTCACTAAGAAACAAACTCCTTTCCTAGGCGGAGAAAACCTTTACACGTCGCTTACTTCCTTTTCCGGTACTAAGCTAAACACCGGGTTCTTTCACAAGGTAGAACCAACCTGACGTCGCCTAATTACTTTACCGACACTAAGCTAGATGTCGAGTTCTTTACAAGGGTACAACCACTCCCTACACTCTTTGTACTTTAAGGACTAAAGTACTAACCACACTCACTGATTACAAATGATAGATATGATATGTGAATCAAACTACAAGATCACACAGTAATGCAACTAAAGGATTACGGTTCTGTAGATCCTTGAATGCTTGATCTCCTTTCTACAAAATGGAAGATCAAAGTGAAATGCAACTATGAATGATGTTAGTAAGATATGTACTGAATGAATATATGTGTTTAAGCTATTTGAGTGATGAGAGAGCCAAATGATCAGCTTCCTATTTATAGGCAAGCTGATCTTCAGCTCACGGATCCGGCGGATCCCTAAAAAGGGATCCGTCCTTTATAGGACTTGGATCCGTGGGATGTGACAGCTATGTAATAGTTGTCTCTTACCATATCTTAGTTGTATCTTACCATATCATCCAAGATCTTCAAATGTCAACTATGTTGCTTGCATATCTAACTAAGATATTGTATGTGATGCATACAATGATGTCATGGAATGTTTTATGAATTAAAGTTTCCTTTTAAGGAAACAAGTTACTAAACTTGTAATTCTTAGTTAATATGTGAAGTGTAAAGTGTGTACTTAAGAGACTAAGCTAATATTTATTATTTGCTAAAAGATATTCCTTATATTTGTCATTAACAAAACTAATGAAAGATCAAAGAATATAAATAACGTTTTTGGGACGCTATTTGTATTAACACAAAAGATTCGATTTGAAAATCTTCAAAAAGTTTTACCGAGGGCTCCATCCGATCGGTATCTCTCTCCATCCGATCGGATGGAGTTGTGACATTGTCCAGCCGATCGGTAGCAACTCGCAACCGATTCGGTTGTACTCACTGTATCAAAAACAAAAAATTTTCGACTCCAAATCAATCCTATCTAGTTCCACTCTTCCTTATCCTGCATCAATCACTATGGTCTCTACACATCCCACTTATCTCTAAATCATATCCATAACATACTCACATGATCAATCTTAGAACCTATGAACATATTCAAAATCAAACCTTATTGATGTTCTAATCCACAATGCATCATCCTAGGAACACTAATTAACATCTAAACAACATCTGGAAATCATTAATTTCTACCCAGAATCGATTCAAAGTTTTGACCCTTATGATTCAAAAAATCAATTAATTCATTCTTCCTCAAGACTTAATCAATCCATCTCATTCTTTTTGCAATGACTTCCTCAATCATTTACCCATCTATTCCAGAAAAATCATGCCTTAATTCGAAATATATCAAAAACGCCTAAATTTTGACCTAATTCAATCAATTCGAATTAAAACTTAATTGACATAAATTGATGATGTTACTTACTTGTTTTGGTGCCATTGATGATCCTTCAACTCTCCTGCAACTCTTAAAACTCTCCTAATGGTCGAATTAATGAACCCCAAGTGTGGTGGAATGAGTGTGTGTGTGTTTTTGATTTTTGAAATCTTGGGTATATATACTTCACTCCATCCGATCAGTATTTCATCCAACCGATTCGGATTGAATTTTTGCAAAACTTCACTTTTTCTTTCTTTCTTCAATACTTTGACACTTACAAGAACAAATAGAAAGTACTTTACTCCCTTAAAAAGACTTCACTTTAAGTAAAAATACCACCAACACACTTATTCTCCCAACTTGATATCCAAACTATCTCTACAACTTCTAAAACAAAACTTAACTCTAAAGATAAAAACTTAATAAAACCATAAGGTAACCAAAAGGTCTTAAACTTAAATCAAACTTAAATGCAAAACATTAAACTACTATTAAAAATGCATTAAAAATAAACAAACAAACATTAGCACAAGCCTTGTGCTTTATTCTTCAACTTTTGCTCTTCAACCTTCATCCTTCAAAGTATTCATGCTTCAAGATGTCTTCACTTTGAAATTTACCGGATAACTTTCGGTTAGTCACTTGTGTTTTAAACTTCCTTGCAAAATTTCTTCCATCCGGACAAACTATATCAAACTTCACATGCCACTCTCCATCACCTTCTTCTTTCTTGTAAACACTAGCTCCTTCGGGTCCCCATTCCAAATTCTTCAATTGAACCGGTAAGGATCCAAGAAAATCTGTCAATTTATGGAACACAAAAACATTCTTGAATGGGTTATAGAAAACCTCCATAGCTAATGCTCTTTCCAACTCATCTTCAATACCAAAGTAACTAGGAACAATCGGCCCATATTTAGGTCTTCCCTCCTCATCTCTACCAACTTCAAAACAACCTAAATGGTCTTCTTCTTCTTCTTCTTCATACACTTCCTTAATAATCTTGCCTCTAGGTTTTGGATAATAGGTATGCTTCAAGATCCCATCACTAATAGTCATAGTACCTCTACCCATATCTATAATAGCTCCGCAAGTTCTCAAAAACGTTCTTCCTAACAACAAAGGTAACTCCTTATCTTCCGGGATATTAAGTACAAGAAAATCGGCTAAGAAAGCTTGATATCCTACTTGCACTCTAACATTCTTCACTTCTCCCATTGCTTTTGCTCTTGAATTGTCAGCCATAGTAAGATTATATTGATTTGGTTGAGGATTACCAAGTCCTAATCTTTTGTACAACGGGTATGGCATCACATTCACACTTGCTCCTGTATCGGCCAATGCATACATTGCATCGGTTCCATTCACCTTAATTGGTAACACAAAATTTCCCGGATCGCTCTCTTTCTTAGGTAACCCATTTTCAACTATCCTTTCCCTTGCAAACTCATCAAAATTCTTATCCTCTAGCCTAGCTGTTGCCATCATAACCGCATCTAACTTCTTACGATAAACCATGTAATTGTTCAACACTTCTATAACCGGCTTCTCTTACATAAGCTCCTTAAATTTCATTTCCAAGTTCTCCAAAACAGCTTCTTTTTGTTCTTTAGTCAATGGTTTAACTTCTTGAGGTGATTTGGGTGATGAACTAGATGAACTACTCTCATTTTTAGGGGTGGAGGGTTGGGTAAGTTTGTTAAGTGGTGTTTTCTTGCGATTAGCCTTTCCCATTTTAACAATCTCTCCTCTTCCTTCCTTCTTCTCTACCATATCATCATCAACATCAATTCTCATCTCTCCCATAGCAAAATCAACCCTACATTTAGTTTTCACCATGAAATTTCTACCAAACATAACTTCCGGTTCATCCACATTTCCATATTCCAACACAACAAAATCAATCTTGAAAACATGACCATGAATATTAACTTTCACATCTCTCACTATCTTCCTACCATAATTCTCATAATCAAGCCTAACAAAGCCAAGCTTACTAAGCATTTCTTCCGTAATGTAATTCTCACCATATTCCATATTAAGTTGAGCATCCCAAGCCTTAACTCCTTCCACACCACATGGTGTAGCATACCTCATAAATGGTACATCAAACTCTTTAGGTGGTGCTTGCGTGAACACAACCACTCTTTTCTCCTTGGGTAAACAAACACTGCTTTCGCCAACTTCTTCTTTCCTTTCTAAACCAATCTTAGCTTCATCCAAAATGCTTTCCAACTTCTCCAAAGAATCTCCTGAATCTCTCAACATCTCTTCCAAATGTCTCAAATATTCCGAAACATTGCTTAAACTCTCCATTCTACTTAAGCACTATCATAACATAACCACAAAACAAAGATTCCAAACTATTAGCGTGAGGGTTAGTTATAATCGAACCATATCAAAATATCAAACAAAAATAAGCTAACAAACAACTTCAAATCATCAAAACATCAAAACAACTAAAAATAAAAAATCATAAAAACTTTTACCGAGGCAACCATCCGATCGGTATCACCTTCCATCCGATCGGATGGGAAAACTGCAAAAGATGAAATCTCACCAACCGAATCGGATGCGGGCGGCCTCCGATCGGTTCGATCGAGAAAAAATAATTTTTTTTTTTTTAATGATAATAATAATACTAAACTAAGACTAAACTCTTTTTAACTTGTTTTTGTGTTTTTTTTTATAGAAAAACTAAAAAGAAGAAATAACTAATAACTAAAACTAATTAACATAATCCTACAATTACTTATCAAGCATTAAATTATCTAATCAACTTTTAACTCTTTAACTAATGAACATAAAAACTAATTATAACTCATTCAATAAAAACTATAAAACTATCAAACATTAAAATTAATAAATTAACTAACATTAACTAATATTAAACATAATAAAACTTTCTAATACCCTAAATTAATTAATCTAATTACTCTACTAATTAAACATAACATTAATGAATCATAAAAACTGAAAAATAACAAAAATTACTAAACAAAAAAAATTACCGAGACCACCAACCGATCGGATGGAAATCCATCCGATTCGGTTGGTCCGAACCAAACTTTTTTTTTTACTTTTTAACTTTCTTAACTAAAAAAAAACTTAGACTACTAAGCCCAGCTACCAAGAAAATCTTAACAATTCCCCGGCAGCGGCGCCAAAAACTTGATGTGCGTGTCGTTGTGTTCAAGTTTTAAAATTTATAAACACTATTTATCCAATTCTCTAATCACACATACGAGCAAGTATACTCGTCCGTGGTAGTAAAGGTGGGTAAGTCGAGATCGTCCCAAGGGAATTGGGGTTGAGGTTTAGTAAATAAGTTTTAGCAAAATGGAGTGTCAATCCAATTTGAAGCAAATTAAAAATAAACAAGCAAGGTTCAATCAATCAAAAACTAATATACTTGTATGTAGTTTCCATGACAATTGTTTAGAGTAACCAATCAAGTTGGGTGTTACTTGTAATGATGCACAACTTAAAATGAATGATTCTCAATCTATGGTTTTTGTCATGAGAAATCATATCTAAGAATTCAATCTCCTAGTTAACTCCTTTCGGCCATTATTAACTATTACGATAATTCTATTAAGTCCTTTTTGTTGTTTGAAAGCATGTCTTATCTCAAGAATTCCTACGAATCCTTTCGGCCTTTTTCGTGATGAAATCGTTTCCAAATCCATTTTAATGAGTAAAGGTGTTGCTTGTCACACACCACAATCCATACTAATTCGTGCACTAACTTTTTGAAATAAAAACATAAAGAAAACTCCTTTCGGCCTTGTGAATCTTTGAAAATGTTTTTACCAACCAATTAAGCAAGATTAGATTTTATCTCAACAAACTCATAAAATAAGATATGTTTTCATGCATCACTATGATAAGATTACTCCAACAATTGTCACATCATCCACACACAAGTATAACTAAATTACTCCATAACAATCATAACCAAACACAAATAATTAACCAAACTTTCATTCATCATATAGTAAAAGTAAAAGTAGTTCATGATAACTCAACAAGAAATACCTATCAAGGAATTACAAGAACTAGAATTGTGGAACTATAGCAATCCACACTCCTCCAATCGCCTATTATCACAAGTAAACAACTCCACACACGGACGCAACTCTTGAGACTCGAACTCAAGATCTCCTGGACGTTTTCACAGCAACTACAAGCTTTTGGGCAATAATAATAATAGTGGTGTAGCTTTCTTAGGTTATGTCACTTCCCCAGAAGAACTCTCTTTGCAAACTAACTAAGGGTTCCTTAAATAAGTGAGGAAACCCTTCTTATCCAAGTAAAAACATCCCATATGATTTAACAGCTGAGAAATGATAAGCCTCAATGATTATGGGGCTTAAATTCACCATTTAATGCAACTTTGTAACTTCAGTGTTGGCCAACCGATCGGTATTTGGCTCCTACCGATCGGTTGGAGCTCTCGATGTTTCCAACTTCACTCCATCCGAATAGGATGCGGGCAGCATCCGATCGGATGGATGATCCTGCCATGCACTTTTATTTTCTTTTATTCATTTCTCGTTACGTGCTTGATCCTTCGCTGTACCATTGATTTCCTTCATAGAACTTGATCTTTTCTTGATATATTAAGCATAGAAGTCTTGGTCTAATCAATTCTTTGAAGTATCGTGTGGTTTCTTTCTCGTAATTCTCCTTATGCGCATAATCTCTTCATTTCTTCGTGTTTTCCTCCACTTTTCCTGTACTTGGCTATATTTACTTGCATACACACTTTTTCATCATTTAGCAACAAATTCATGCAAATATAACCAAATATGATGCACAAAACTAGCAATAACGCACCCAAAAACATGTTAGATTTAAGCGTTATCAGTCCATATGAAGGAGTTCTAGGCATCTAGAGGTTGAGACTATATTCTTAGCTTTGTGACTAGAATGGGCTTGTTTTCCAACTTTACAAGCGTCACAAAAGTGTTGATCAAACTTAATCTTAGGTAGATCTCTAACTAGTTCCTTAGAAGCCAATGATTGTATTAAACGCATATTGGCATGACCTAGTCTCCTATGCCATAGAGTGGAGTTATCATCTATGGTTGCTAAGCATATCCTATCCTGAGGCTTATTTCCTATTTTCATGACAAATAGGTCATTTCTCCTAACTCCTTTGCCTATGGTTTTACCATCGTTAATGATCTCACTACCCTCTTCAGAGAATATAACTCTACACTTATTATCTACCATTTGACTAATGCTAAGCAAATTAAATCCTAAGTTATCTACATGCTCAACATTTCTAATAGTGAGGGAGTTATGAGTGATCGTACCTTTGCCAATAATGTTGCCCTTAAGTTTGCTACCGAAAGTGACATTACCTCCGTTGTATACCTTGTATGATGAGAATAGACTTCGGTTGCCCGTCATGTGGTTGGTACATCCACTATCCTTGACCCATTCGTCAGGCTCCAAGTCGATTCCCAAGCATATCTATTGCATAAGATAAACATTCAAACATTTGGTCCCCAATATCTCATGGGTCCAAAGTGGTTAGCATTAAACATCCCATGCATCATTTGCATGTGGTTAGGATGTTGGAATGGTGGGCAAATTTCCCATGGCAAGTAACTTTGTAGTTGACGGTCATTCCAAGTTACGGGATAGTCACTTGGAAAGCTTTGTCTTCTAAAGTTACGTCTCGGTAGAGGAGTTCTTGACCGATGTTTGGGAGTGTTTGTTTTTCTAGGTGGAGGAGTCTTAGACCTAGCGTCGGATTTTACAAATCTAGGTTTGGGTTTTGACATAGGTTTGTAGAATCATTTAACTTCCTCTATACTAGCAATAGAGACTTTTGTACCATTAACAACAATGTGAGTTGGTTTAGGACTTGATTTATTTTTGAAATTTGACTCAGTTCTGTCTCCAGAGTCGGACGGTACCACGGTTCCATTAACTTTAATGGAGCCGTCGGTACCTTTAGTGGTGCCGTCTGGACTTTTGACAGAGTTTGAGATTTTAACAGATTCTGCTTGATTAGTTTTATCTGTCAAAGCATTTTCTGTTTCCTTTTCAAAGCTAGTAATTCTAATTATGTTTTCCTTGAATTTTTCATTTTCTACTTTAAGATTCATGCATGACTCACATCCTATGTCTAATTCTTTATATCTTTCAAGTCCTTTGACTTGACTCTTTAGCTCTAACATTTTCACTTCTAGTTCATGCAATTTTGATTTTAGTAATTTGTTTCTACTTAACATTTTTGAGACAATTTTGCATAGATTATTATGTTCGTCATTTAGTTTGTTATCATCTATTGACGAATTATCATCTATGAAATCAGGGTAGTTGTAACGTACCTCATTTGAAGCATGAGCCATTAGACACGTTTCGTCCTTGGGCTTCTTTTCTTTATCATCACCGCTATCACTCCAGGCGCCTCCTATGAGAGCTCGTTGGTTGTTGAATATCGGTGGCTTGGGACACTCTCCTATGAGATGATTAGGATCTCCGCATCTAAAGCATTTCCTATCACTTGTCCCTTTCTTTTCAACATGGTTCTTTTGTGATGTCTTCTTCTCATCACGAGGTTGCCTAACGAACCTACCTCTTCTCCTAAAGAACTTTTTAAAATCCCTAACCGCTAGTGCATATTCCTCATCTTCACTATCGGAACTCGAACATTCCTCATCACTAGACTCCTTCTTGGCTTTCAATGCTAGAGATCTAACTCTCTCGCCTTTGCCTTTGACTATGTCGGAGTCTTTCTTAATTATCATCTCATGAACTTTCAAGTTTCCTATAAGTTCATCGAGTGACAATGCCGCCAAGTCCTTTGACTCTTCTATGGCGGTGACCTTTGCTCTCCATTTAGGATGTAGAGCTCTAAGAAACTTCCTAACATAGTTCTTACTAGAGTAACCTTCATCAAGAGCTTTAAGACTAGTGATAATAGTATTAAATCTAGCAAAAGCATTATCAATTGACTCATCCTCCGAAATGGAGAATTGTTCATATTGTTGAACAAGAAGATCTATCTTGTTCTCTTTGACTTGGTTATTACCTTGGTGAGTGACTAACAAAGTTTTTCAAATGTCTTTTGCCGTATTGCACATAAAAATTCTTTCAAATTCCTTTTTAGGCAAAGCATTATAAATCATCATTTTAGCCTCATTATTTTTGGCTAATTTCCTTTTAAGTTCATCACTTTGTTTATCATAAGAAACTATTTCATCCTTTTTAGTTTCCGGATTCTTTTGAATAGGTTGAAAGTCACCCTCGGTAATAACATGCCAAAGATCAATGTCTTTTGATTTCACATACGTTTCGAATCTTGTTTTCCAATAAATAAAATAATCGGTTTCGAAAAGTGGTGGTCTTTGCATAGATTGCCCTTCTAGATATTTGTCGGAATCCATTGATCGGTTCAAGCTTTAAAATACAATATACTTTAAAAACTTGACTGACGTGGCTCCTGATACCAATTGTGGGAAACTAGAAGGGGGGTTGAATAGTTTACCGGTTTAAAAACTTCTTTTAAAAATCTTGTTTTAAAAGTTGGTTATTGGAAACTTTGATTCGAACTCTATGTGTAATCAATCAACACCAATATGAACTACACACTAAGCTGAGTAATAATAACAAATAAAAGTAAGGAGTAGAGTTGGAAAGATCAAACCGAGACAGAGGATTTATAGTGGTTCGGCTACGAAGCTCTTCTTCGCCCTACTCCACTCCCCGAGCACCACACTCGAGAGTTTCAAGCACTATGTCAACAACCTCCCTTAAGGCGGAGAAAACCGTACACGTCGCTTATCCTATTTCCGACACTAAGCTAGATGTCGAGTGTTAATCTTAGCTAGCACCAATCTACCAAGGTCCACGTGACCAAACACACAAGCCCAATGGCTTCAAGAGATCACCAAGATCTCAACACGATCACAATGATCAACACTCACTTCACTCTACTCAACTAACACTAACCTAATGACCCTTGATCTTCTTGATCAATCACACAAACCCAATGGCTTCAAGAGATGTTCACTATCTCTATAGATCACACTTGATCTTCACTCTCACTCACAAAAAGAAAATATACTTGATGTATGCTAAGATACAACAAGGTTGTAACAAGTGTTACAAAAACCTATCAACTACAACTCTAGTATCTTCTTGATTACTTGAGTTCTTCTCTTGCTAATGAAGAGGGATGACAACGCCTTGTATCAACTTGGATACTTGTGTTCTTCTCTTTCTAGTGAAGAGGTATGAAGAGGATCACTTGAAGGATGATTGGATCACTCTTGAAACAAAGAAAAACTAATCTAATTGACTCTTAGAAGTGAAAGGTGTGAGAGGATTTAGTTAAGGGATTTTTCTGTGTGTGAAGGGTGCCTAAAACTGTGAAAGAGGTGGGTATTTATAGGCAAAGAAAATCTGAACGTTACAATTCAAAATGGTACGGACGGCTCCACTAAATGACCCACGGCTCCGTTAAATTTAACGGTACCGTGGAGCCGTGTTAGACTAGGACGCTCCAAATTTTGTCTTTTCAGGTGAAAACTTATTTGGGGAAGGTTGGAGCTGATTTTGGGGGGAAAAATAGCTGTTGTGATTTTCAAACTTATTTTTCCATTAAAACATTTCTTAATATTTCAAAAATAATTTGTCATGTGTATTTTTGAAAAAATATTTTGTCCCATTTAAAATGTGAATTTTCAAAACATGAATTCACTTCTTTGATCACTAGTTCAAGTTGTAACTTTGTTCAAGAGTGATTTGCGTAGAAACGGGATCTTCCGATTAAAAACTTGTTAACGTTAATTTTAACGTAACGCGAGTTCACATTTTGTCATCCTCAAAACGTGAAGTAATCGAAAGATATAAATAACGTTTTTAGAATATTATTTGCATCAACAGATTCCTTTGGAGAACATGCGGTCCATTGCAAAGAGCTCCCGGGCTTCAAGTACAAATACGATATGGTTAGGAACGTCCTTTTTGACGTATGTAGGCGTGCCGGGATCTCCGCCAAGAAAGAATCACCTGTGAACTTTTTGACGGACCCGTTGGATGGAAGATCCACACTCAGACCAATAGACATTTTGGTTTTTGGATGGGTTATTGTAATTGTAAATGTAAGTTTTTCTTTACCGATCCCTCCTTCTCAAAATAAATTTTCACTTTCATATTACACAAAGTTTATTGAATTGTGACTAACTATAATTTCCACTAATCAAATATCACTCATACGAACTAAAATCACATTTCATTAGTTGAAACACAAAGTTGACACTTGTTTGAAGACATACCAAACTAAAAAAATGAACATTTATTTTGAGATGGAGGGAGTAATGTTCTTGGTTAAATTTAGTCAAGTGGCGGATAATCAGTTGGGCACACCTCACTACATATTCTGAAACCTTTGATGAATTACATATTCAAAAAAGTACTCTAAATTATGAGCAACTTGTTCTAGTAAAGTCATTTTGAATAAAAGTTCGATAAGATAAATGTAATGAATATTCTAACGAGAGAACAAACATGTGACTGGGATTTCTTTCTCCTGAGAAGTTGCTATAAGAAGTGTGGATATGTAAATATAAATATACGATTCGAAAATATGCATGTAAACAAAGAACGAAAAAAAAATGATAAGTTAAAAGATGCAAATTGGAAAAAAGTTATGGAGTCCACCTGGTTAACTTTTAGGCATTCAAACCAAACACCCACTACCCTTGTCTCCCTTGCTAATTTGATTCCAAACACTAAAGCCAATCATTATCGTCACACTCATCCATGTACGATCCTAGAAGTTGACATCTAAAAAGCATCATCAAAGTGAGGGCAAATCAAAATGCAGCTTTTTATTCAAGATATCAAGAGGAAAATGGTAAATAAAAGAGACAATTACTTTGTATATTCTTACTTTTTACTCTTATATTATCAATCTTTCAATATTCATTTTTGTTTTATATGACTTTATTCGAGGGACATTAAAAAAAATTAAATATATATAGATACTTCCTTTGACGTTTCTCTAGGCAAATGTCCCATAAACCAAAACTAAGATACAATATATATGTTTCTTTATTTAGTATACTAGATATAATGCCCGTGCACGCGCGGGGTTTTTTCTAATCATTTAAATAAATTATTATTTTTAATTTCGAGTTTTAATTATTATAACAGGACCTTCAAAACCATTGTATTTTGATTGAGGTATTGAATTAGGGTTATCTACGAATGTAGTGGGTTTTAATATTAATTAGATTTGGAGGAGATGTTCTTGCGTCAATGATTGTGCGTGAATGAATGATAAGAGATCGAGTTTGATTGATGGAGGAGGAATTTAGGAATGTTGGGACTTCAAATATTTAGTGGGAATGATACTGAATTTTAAGTTTCAGCCCAAATCTTTGAAAAACTTGCTCCACCGTTTTCAAGTTTTAATTTTTTATATTTTGACACATATATTTTTGTAAGTTTTTATTGAATGATTAAAAATCACATTCTTTTTTTTGTAGAATATGGATAAATTTAGAAGTATTTAGGCTTTTCTTATTTAATATTTAAGAAAATAATAATAATAATAATTTGATTATTACTTAATAAGGTATGATTTGATTTTTTTGAAATGTAAAAGTCCCCACTAAGGGTTTTGTTTTATTATATAAAAGATGTTGATGTATACTAGTCTTCAGAAACTAAACATCACTCATGCATGTTGTTGGAGTTTCAAGCATGTGTATGTCAAATCATTGGTTAATGACATTAGGAAATGTTAAAATGGTTATGTAGGTATACCATACGTCGGCAACTGGATGTGGTTTGGTTGAAATAATGTTTTTCAGAAGGGAAAAAAAACATACGAAAAACAACAATATAATACGACATACTCTTAATTTAGGTCACGAAAAGATTCGGCATTTCATTGCAAAGCTACACACAAAATTGCAACCACTTCACTGGCAGTTTTGGAATAAGATGAGACAAAACTTTGTCACATAGTGAAACACACCAACAAAACTAACTTTGCAGTTTCGTAAATGGACTATCATAACTTGATACTCCCCCCGTCTCAAAATTATTGTCCCCTGACAAAAAACACACAGTTTAAGAAAATATAATACTTACTGCATTCTCTTTCTTATTTTTTTATAAAATGACAGTTTTACCCTTATGCAATTAATTAAATCTTTGAATGATCTTTGTAATTTTTAGTATCATTAGGTGCAATATAGTAAACTTGCAACATTCTTTACAACTATATTTGGAAAGGGACAATAATTTTAGGACAACCCAAAATGAAAAGAGGGACTATTAATTTGGGACGGAGGGAGTATTATATTAACTAAACGGTTTTTTGGGTATATTATATCTAACTAACATTCATTGGGCTACTTAGCCCTCTTTTTTTTTGCAACCCGGTCCAGCGAGACTCCGATTAATAAATTGGTTGGTTATTGGGTAACCCGAACTGTTCATCCTCACTCACAGTGTTTATTTTCCTTTGAGATCCGAAACGTGCAACCCCGTGACGTCGACCCGACGGCGATTCAAGTTTTTCCGAACCGAACATATGGGTTTTGTGGCAACTACAGTTGCCCGTGAGGGGGTGTACAGTGCTATGAATAGTGATAATATTTTTTACTGCTTTTGTTGTTGTTCTTATGCCATATGTTATGTGTACAGTATCCCCCTTAGTTATATCCACAACTTTAGATCTAATATAGGTTTACTGGCAATTTTATGATCAAAAAAATTGTTGCCCTTATTCTCTGAAGAAACCCTGTGAAAGCATTCATTGTAGGTTCCAGTTTTTTATTATGTTTGGTTGTGTTTTGTTGTTGTTATTGCTAATTTTATGATGTCAGATTTACCCTGTTGCTGCATTTAATTGTCACTATTATTGTTGTCATAACTGCTTATTATTTTTGCCTCCCAAGTATTGATAGTTATTGCTTCATGTACGAATTTGGTTCATTTAATTGTGAGTGTTGCTGATTTTCTGGTGTCACATTTAGGGTTGTGTTTTTGTTATTGTCTGCTTTAGGGTTTCCCTACATTTAATTGGACACTTTTTTTTTTTTTATTACAGTTGTTGTTTTAGGATTATAAGATTAGAAGTTTTTTTACAATTCTTTATGTTACAATAATTTAAGGAGCCTTTTTTTTAGCCTGCCATGCTACGAAATGCTCAATTGTTACTTTTCCTATGTTTTTTTAGCTTATTTTATGAAGATGTCATTTATTTTTTACAGCAATTTCTAACTTTTGTTGCCTTTTTTTCCTCGCATTGTTTTCCTCTGTCTGCAAATCATCATTTAAAAGTGCATTTGTTGCTCATAATAACTAATTATAAACTCTTAGTGATTGTTCTTTGGTTAAATTTTTTTGTTTGGTTCATCGGTCTTTGTCTTCCTCTTTGTAATTATGAAACCAAATTTTCAACTTGATACTAAAAATGTCAACAAACGAGTGCCTCAAAACCGAAAACTAAACAATGACACGACTATACATGGGTGTGCCAACTCCGAGTTCCAAGGTCACATTAGACACAACATGTCTCATTGTCAGTCAGTTACCAGCTGTTTTTTTAATACTCCTGAGGGTACTCCCTTGACACTAAATATTGTGTGGAAAACTAGAATGGGAGTTGAATAATTTTCACCGTTTTTTAAAATTTATTCGCTTTGTAACTTGATATGATTTCAAAGTAATTGCACACACACAAATAATATAAGTAAATAAGAGAGAAAAGAACAATCAAACCACAACACGGAGATTTATAGTGGTTCGGCTACAAGAACTCTCTTTCTTGCCCTACTCCACTCATCGAGCCTCTAACTCGAGAGTTTATCTTCACTAAGAAACAAACTCCCTTCTCGGCGGAGAAAACCTTAATACACGTTGCTTACACCTTTTTCCGGTACAAAGCTAAATACCGAGTTCTACTTCAAGGAAGAACCAACCTAACGTCGCCTATACAATTACCGATACTAAGCTAGATGTCGAGTTCTTTACAAGGGTACAACTACTCCCGTTTACTCTATGTGTTTTGAGGACTGAAACACTAACCGGACTCTACTGAATAAAGGATATAACAATGATGTATAAATTCTAACAAGTCACACAGTAGCTAACTATCAAGACTTGCAACAGTGTGTTGAAGCTTGTTAATGCTTGATCTCTTTTGCTACAAAAAGGAAGATCACTAAGAATGAAATGAATGATATGGGTTAGTAATGTATAAATGAAAAAATGTATGATTTATGTTATGCAAGTGATAATGTGCCTGAATGATCAGCTTGCTATTTATAGGCAAAGCTGATCAACAGGTGGCGGATTTGGCGGATCCCTTAATTTAGATCCGCCCTTGTACTAGTTTGGATCCGCGGGTACAAGACAGCTAAGACTTCAACAAATCTTCCCATATCTTCCAAAGTCAACTTTGTTGCTTAAGAATCTTTCCAAAATATTTCAGATCTTCCCAAGATTTTCTAATGAGGTATGCCATGATGTCATGTGTTAATATTTATAATTTAAGAAATAAAAGTAAAACATGTAAATGTAAAATGTATGTAATGTGTAAAATGTGTTTATAAAAGACTTGTTACTATAAATTCAAAAGACTTAATCTTATATTTATGCCTTGCTTAAAGATATATTTTGTGATTGTCATTAACAAAATTAAGCAAAGATCGTAAAATATAAATAACGTTTTTAGGACGATATTTGTATTAACAATCTCCCCCTTTTTTGTTGATGACAAAATATAAAGTGTATTTTTAAGTAAAGAGCTAAATAGAGTATGAGTCTTTTAAAAATATAGATTGAGTTAGTTTTATGCAAGTTTTAAAAACTATTTTAAGGTTAAAAATATGTACTGTGATACATCACAGTGATGTAAAACTTAATCCTATCTCCCCCTTTTTGTTGAAACAAAAAGAAGATATGCGTAGCGGAATGTGATTTTGAGAACTTTAAAGCTCCCCCTTGGATTATACTCCCCCTAAATGGAGTGCCAAGGTTATGATGCATGAACCTACAAAACAAATGGTTAGAATATGATATGCTCCCCCTCGATGTATACTCCTCATTGCTAGAGTACCAACGTATACGTTTCAAGGATGTGAAATGCTACAAAATAAAGGTTAGTTATGAATAATTCCAACCAAGTAGAATAATGCATATGAATAGGTCAACCAAGCAAGAAAGTTCAACCCATTTGACTTTAAAAAGTCAAAAATAAGTGTCTGATCAAAAAATATGCACCTAAGTACAAGTGGTCCAACCATACTATAATGTTAGTGAATCAAACAAACTAAGATATTATGTCAAATAGTGATCACCCATAAGCATAAATATAACATCCATTAATTAAAAATTTGTTTATGACAAAAGTCACAAAACATGATGTTACAAAAGAAAATAAAATTTTCCTAAAAAGTCCTAAAAGTTCCTATAAAAGGAAACTAGGAAGAAACTAAAAATGCCTATTGCGGAGGATTGGTTGGGTTTGATGAAGAAATGATGGAGGCAAGCCAAATGGATTCTAAGTTCTTAGTATCACATAAGTTAGAGTCCATTATATTTGAAGAGGCATTGAGAGGATCAAGTTCCTCATTGTTTTGAGTGTTCGGTTGATTGAGCCACATTGATTCATCAATGGTTTGGAGTGTGGTAAGTAAATCATGGGGTTGAAGGTTGAGTGAATGTGGCAGTGATGATGATTTTCTTACTTGAGATGGTATGGATGGTGGTGTGATAGCTACTGGGCTTGTTGTAGGTGATGGTGATCTTGGTTGAGATGAAGTAGGTGATGGTGTAAGACCTATTGGTGTTATGGTAGGTGATGGTGATCTTGATGGTTGAGTTGGAGCGGGTGATGGTATGTTAACTACTGGAGTTATGATGGGTGTTGTAGTAGTAGTGGATATGGTAGGTAAGTTCACATTAGAGATGGGATTTATGAACCAGTATGGTCTGACACTAATTTTAGCTGTCCTTCTGTGTGGTCTGGACATGTAGGAGTTGTTTGATTTATGCATTGTGAGGTTGTTTAGAAATGTGCAGGTAGTGAAAGTGTGAGTTGAGATCATCCTAAAGCTTCTAATTTATAATCTTTAAGGTTCATGGAGATTGGTGTTTAGGTTTGATTCATAAAAGAATGTGGATTACCAATGACTTGGAACAAGAAAAAGATGTTTGTCATTTTATCAAAGTCAATCCATAGAAATGGAGTTGACATGAGGAAGATCAGTCAGTGCAGGAGATAACAGAAAAGCTTGTAATGTGATTGATTCACGGATTTCAAGGAACCAATTAAAGGGATCCTTAGGTGTTAGAGAAAGGTAACTTGATGAAAATTTGAATTTTCAAATTTTGGTGGAAAATTGATTTCTTATTGTTCTAAGTGTTTTTAAACATCCTAATGATCCTAATGATCAGTAGAATAATCCTAAAAACTAAAATTAATAATCTAAGAATCGAGATCAGTCAGGAAAAATTTGAAAAAGATACCGTGGAAGTTGGCGGATCCAACCGATAACAAAGGCGAAACCAAAGTTTTGGTTTCGCAGAATCCGCGGAGTTGAGATTGGCGGAGCCAAATAACACAATAGACGGAACCCGTATAAAGGTTCCGCCATATCCACCGTTCAAAAATGCTATTTTTATACAAAGATCATGTCAAAATTTTTGTTACCCGTTCAAATCCCGAAAATTTTTCTCAAACATATGTAACTATTAATATGTGATAGAAAAATACTAAAAACACAGGTTTTAACATACGTTTACACATAGATTAATCTGATGATAATATCTTACCATAAAAGAGGGTTAAGCCAAATGGTGGCTTAAACATGAAAAATTAATAACCACTAGTGTTATCATCCTGCAATGTTAAAATAGTTCACATGAAAGTAAAAGCATAATATCCTAAGAAATGGACAAGTTCAACACATCATTTTTTGAAAAAGTCTTATACCAAACACTCCTTAAACCTCACTTCTTGTTCATTTTCTTGTGAAGCTTCATGATCCACCGGCCTAAATTTTTCACCATTCCTTTTGTTTGTCATAATTCCTCTGATTGATTATCGAAAGTAGGTAGTTGACTCATGTATTCGGGTGGAGGAATCCTAGAGTTGGGCAAGCCATCTTCTTCACTAGTTGATGATGATGATGATGAGGTTGGAGGATGAATACGTTTTTCTCTTGCTACGGCTACCCTATGATCACTAAGAGGAAAAAAGGTGTGTGGAATTACGGTGTAATCAGGAAGGAAACCACTGGCGTTTCGAAGAATAGGTATAGAAGCTCTAAACAGACTGGTAAGAAGCATTCCGTATGGCATTGCGGTGGTACCTAAGACTGGAATATCGGCCTTTCTTTTGGTGATATAGTAGGCTAAGTTGAATTGTTGGTGGGTCGACACACAGTAGAGCATGTAGCATAGGCTTGCATTCACATGATCCCTATTTCCAATAGTGCTAATGACGTTGGCTCTAAGAATCTCTCCAAGTTTCTTAAATTGAGGTTTGAGTTCATTGAGCTCCATGGCAAATGGATCTCGATTTACTTGTTTACCTCGGCTTGTCCTAGTTGGGTTGTTTCTAGGATTGAAGAGATGTTCATGGATGATTTCTTTGGAAGTGAGAGGTGAGTCGTATGGATGGATACGACCAAGGTTTGACTCTAGGATGGACAATGGCCATTTATCCGAATAAAAGCAAGTTCGTTGACTTAGAATACCTAAAACTTCTCCGAATTAATTTAAAGGAAAACTGAATTGATTTTGGTTTACTTTAAAATGGATGCTCATAAATCCAAAGTCGTCAGAGCTAAGACTTACGGAAGCATAAAATTCAAGTACAAATCTAGGAATAATGGGCTCATCTATGTCGAGGAGACGATCAAATTGGATAGCGGCTAATTGTTCACGGATATTGGTTTCTTCTAAAAATGACGAGTCTACGGTTCTACCCTCGTGAACATAACGTTTTTCTAATGCCTTAAAGATTTTGATTTGATCTTCAGTGAGTGATGAGGCGAAAAGTGTACCGCTTTTAAGGGGTCATTTAAGCCCGAAATCGTATTTATTTGATCAAATATTGCCCTAAATCGTTCCTTTTGTCATTTTAGGTACTTTTGAGGAGAAATCTGGAAAAGGAGGCATTTTGGACGTTTTTGGAGCATTAAAGTGAAGAAAACGGCAAAGTCTCAAGAATCGGCTAAAAGTTACTCTTGACGGCGTCACAATTAACATGGGACGGCGTCATGCCTTGGCAAGAAAAGTTGGATGTGAAATTTACTCATGACGGGCCAGTGAGTTAGCATGAGAATTCTGACGGCGTCACGCTTTAACTAAATCAAGGGCGTCACGGCTTAAATCATAAGGGGACGGCGTCACGTTCATGATCCGACGGCGTCAAGCCTTGATAGGCCAGAATGGATTTTTGAAGAGCTAAAGAGGGACGGCGTCAAGAAGGTCACCCGGGAACCCTAAAAGCGGCGAGGTGACGGCGTCACAATGCATAAGGTGACGCCGTCAGATCCAAAAATCTATATATAGTTTTCTAATTTTTTGTCATTAAGGGAGAGCTTAGTGTGTGGAATTTTGGGATAAAACCCTAAGACGATTTTAGCTACTTTTTCAGGGCTTTTTGCCTTGAGATCTTCCATGTTTCATTGAAAGATAAGTTATCAATTAATCATTCAATATGTCTATGTGTTGTTTGATTCTATCTTATGCTTGTCTTTTGTTTAACATGTTAGGCTAATTTTATCTTGTGTTTGCTTAGATCTAATGAAACCTAGCTATTGATTATTGGTTGTTAGTGTGTTGTTAGTTGTATTGGATGATTGTTTATCTATGTTAGGCTTAAGAAAACTGGCTAACTTCCTATTCGGTAACTTGCTTGAACGTCTTAAGAAACATGAACCAAACGCGTACTAAAGGTTTTTATGGTTGTATTTAATGCACAAGCGAATTCTAGTGATCCCATGTTAGGAGCTTCCTAGCCGGCTCGACATAGGAGTGAAGTAGGAGCTTGTAGAGTTGGGGAAGTAAGTACGCCACCCCACGAATGGTATTAAGGAATACACCCGTCATCCACGCGACTAATACACACTAATTAACCGGTAAAAGATAGTTAGGGAGTAAGGAAATCTAAGTAAACACATTTCTCTACACATAAGTTTCTCACCACATTTCATTTTTGTTATTTTATTTTATTTGCATTCGTAGTCATTTGGGTTAGTTGACTAGCAACTAATTCCGCCCACTCCTTCAAACCCGAGATTTTACTTGCTTTCATAAAACTATAAAAACATAAAAAGAATCTTCCTCAACCCTTAGACCTAATTAGAGTAGCCTTTCATACCTAACGAACACTATTCCCTGTGGAGAACGATCAATCCCCCGTACTTACCACTACACTATACTACATCGGTCAGGTACACTGCCTGGTGGGGTTGTAAGCCTCTTGAGATCCCTCGAGAGGTAAAACCTGTTGTAAGGTTACAAAACCACGCAATCAAGTTTTTGGCGCCGCTGCCGGGGAATAGTTATTGTTTAGGTTGAATTTTTATTTCTATTAGGTCTACTCACTAGATTCCTTTCTAGTGAGATTTTTATTTTATTTTTCTAGGTTTTCTTTAGTCTATCTATTTTCTTCGTGTCTTTGTTCGTAACCATACCATCCGACATCATGGAAGATGGTAATATCCTTAACCCCCACAACCCACCACCACAACAACCACCACCACCTCCTAGAGCCCGTACTTTAGGAGAGTATTCCCGTCCTAGCCACCATGGCTATCGAAACACCATTGAGCTCACTCAAGGAGCCAATATCACACCCTTGCGATCCGACACCATCCGGTTGGTGCAAAGTGGATGCGCATTCCATGGACTTCGTTCTGAAGATCCTAATCAACATCTCAAGGACTTTCTTAAAATCGTTGATTCTATAGACCTTGATGTTGCCACTCGAGAGACGACCCGATTGCGTCTCTTCCAATTCTCTCTGCGGGACCAAGCTAGTCAGTGGCTAGAACGTCAACCCGCAGGATCCATTACCTCTTGGGATGATCTCACCACTCGTTTCCTTGCTCAGTTTTTCCCACCGGGAAGAACTACCAAGCTAAGGAATGATATCTTGATGTTCCAACAACGTCAAGGCGAAACTCTCTACGAGGCATGGACTCGATTCAAGGACTTACTCCAAAAAGTCCCTCACCATGGCATAGAACTTTGGCTCCAAGTCCAAATCTTCTATGACCATATCAATCTCTCCACGAGGCAAACCATTGACCAATCGGCCGGTCGCAAGCTACGTGATCTAAGTGCGGAACAATCATGGGCTCTCCTAGAGGATCTTGCTCTTTATGACAACGAAAGTTGGAGTGATCCCCGTGATTTGAATAAAACGGTCAAGGCAATATCTTTGCCTTCGAACAATTCAAGCACTTCCGACCGTAGGATCATAGAACTTGAAGACCAAGTCAAGTTTCTTATGAAATCCTACGAGGCTCCTAAACCTTCAAACCAAGTGAACAAAATCACTTCTTCATGTGAATTATGTAGTGGTTCCCATGACACTCGTAATTGCATGGAACTCCCCGAACAAGCTTTTGTGGACTACGCATCCTCGCGTACCGACGGAGCGGGAGACAAGTGGTACACTTTCAAACCCGAGCCAAACCATTACGGTGATTCATACAACCCCTCATGGAAAAATCACCCGAACCTTAGGTGGAAGCAAAACCAAAACACACAACAAACCAATTCTTCCAACCCACCTAATCGTTTCCAATCAAGCGGTTCCAACTCGAACCGTACTTTCAGCAACAATCCTTCCGGCAATGGTAGTACCAATAACTTTGAAGGATTGATTTCCCAATTTATGGCATCTCAAGAAGCTCGGATAGCTAGATTCGAGACCGAATTCAATCAACAACAAACTGAGATGACCAATAAAATTGACAACTTGTTGAAAGCCCTCAATAACCAAGTGTTATCACCTCCACATAAGGACGCTAGGAACACAAATAGCGGACCCCAAGTAAAAGACCCCTCTTCATCCAAACACGTCCACTTTGTCAACATTGTCACTATTAAACCAATTGATAGGAATGAGGATAATAGTGAACCTAAGGATGAGGATAGGAAAGTCGAGGTTGATAAGGAAGTTAGGACAAGTGAGATTGAAGAAGTAGATGATGATGAGGACTACTTCAATAGGCTACCCACTAAGGAAGAGCGTGCATATCATACAAACCTATTCGATGACCCCGAGACACCATACTTCCTAGGTAGACCAATCATAGAAATAAGCGACCCTTCTAATCTCAACATACCATGCAACATCGGACATCTACATGTGTGGAAAGCTTACATCGACCTTAGATCGCCCATAAACATCATGACTAGAGCCCACTACAACTTGATAATGAAAAATCAACTTGGGTATAGGATGCTCCCTGACAAGGGTTGGATGAGTAACTTCACGGGAAGAGTTAAGGGATTACCGGTTTATGTAGGAAACTTCACCTATGTCACCGACTTTGTAATTGTAGAAGATATCCGCCCAATAGTCGATGCATCCTTGACTCAAGTGGTTTTTGGAAAACCATTTGTTGAGGTCTCTAGAATGACTTATGAACCTTCCTTAGGGATAGTTAGATTTAAGGATGAGACCGATGAAGTAAGCTACCAAATGCCATATAAGATAGAACAATTCCAACACTTGTCAAATGTTGAGAAGGAGCTTAAGCAAGCGGTCTACTATAGGAATGATGAGGATAGAAGTAAAGGAGTAGACTATGTTATGGAAAGGATATTCGGTTTCTACAAGGATTGTTTGAAATTAGGACCGGAATATAAAACCGGGAAGGAGAATGGCCTAGGAACCGTGACCGATGATGGAGTCACGTAATGTGCGTGACTTTGAGTCTAGCTACAAGACTCGTTAATAAAGAAAAGCGCTTCTTGGGAGGCAACCCAAGCTTTATTTGTTTTATTTGCTTTATGTGTTTATTTATTTGTTTGTTTGATTTTATTTGTTTCCGTATGTATGTTTAATTTTTATTCTTATTGATTCATGTTCAAAACTAAATTGTGAAAATGCTTTATTTTGTTTTTAACTTCGTCTTAACTACATATAAAGATATTTTGCAAAAGATAAGTGTAAGGGAAATCTAAATCGGTTTATTAGAACACATATGAACATGAATCGTAATAATAATAAATTAGCATACATATTAGTATTTGTTTGAGTCAAATGCTTGTATCAAGTCATAATGATGTTTTGCAGGATTTCCAGGAAGTAAGGTAAAGGTTTTTCCAGAAATTTTCCGGAAACTTAAAATGAAAATTTTTGTCAGGTCATTTCTGACGGCGTCAGGGGTTATAACCTGACGGCGTCAGATTTAATTTCCAGAAATTTTTGAAAGTTTTGTTTTCATAAAAAGTTTTTATTAAATCTCCAACTTATAATCTCCAGGAATCTGCAAAATTATCAGTCCACAAGCATTATATCCTTATATATAGATTTTATCCCGCCGATGTTATGCAGGTTTTCGTGTTTGTTTTCTCAGGCTAACAGGTTATTTTGGACAAGGAAATGTTTATGGAATCAAGCTTATGGCGATGCATTAGTCATGGAGCTTCAACATTCTCTTTGGAGGAAGATTTAACCGTGTGATTTCACTATCCAACGAGCGAATCAGGGGAGTATTTGATTTCATTCTTTTACTTTATGCTTTTACATCTTGTTATTTGAACATTGGGGACAATGTTCATCTTAAGTGTAAGGGGAGGGTAAAAGTACGATTTTAGAGAATACAATTGCGCTTGATTTTTGTTTGTTTGATGATAGATGTGTAATAAAACTGAGAGAAATACTTGATTAGGGTAATTTTAGTGCCAAATTTAAAATTTTTTACAACATATAGGAGTGAAACTTTGATCTTAATGAGCGTCTCACGGATAGGAGTTATATGACTAGCACAAAAAACCGTACCACTAAAAAATTTTCCACCCCAAATATGTGAGGTTCGCCCCTAGAATTGGTAGGAAAAGCATTTATGCTATGATGTGTGTACCGGTAGCACTTAGATTCTAGAACTTGCGTTAGGACCATTCCGAGGCCACAAGTGAGACTACATTCGTGTAGTTAGATTTACTACATGATAAGAGGCATTAGGATTAACCCATTGTTTTACACCTGTGTTTTTGTTATAATTACGTTGGCTACATTGGTCAAGTAATTCTCCCACACCCTTTGCGTTGTACTCATTTTTAGTACACGATACCCCTAGTACACCCCTCAGAGCCTATCTTTTCGTTTCGACCTTTAAGCATTTTACTTAAAGGAAGAATTTGTTACACCCCACTAAAATGTACACCCAAATCGCCTTAGCCTACCTTGTATGCACTCATCTTTAGTGCATTATTGTGTCAACATTTGTTTAAACCCAAGTTAATTATCTAATTGATTACATGGTTGCTAAGTCGAGTCATATCCTTGTACATATTGTTTTGGGACGATTGGGACTCATGGGTAAAGTACTAGTATAATGGAGTAATGGGGAGGAACATCATTTATTACCCCCATATGTGCTAAATATTTTAAAAGTACTCCAAGTGTTTCAATTATCTTAATTCGAGTCATTAGATTAGTATTTGTAAAGTTATGTAAAAATTCAAGTGTAAGGGGAATGCAATGCCCCTATGATGTATTATTTTGGATGGTAGGGCAAGAGTGTATGCAAAAAAAAAAAAAAAAAAAAAAAAAAAAAAAAAAAAAAAAAAATCAAGAAAAACACAAAAAATGAGAAAATGAAAAATAGAAAAAACATACGGACTACCATCCCGTTTCATTTTATGTTTATCTTTATGTTTTTGTTATTTTGTTATTTTGTTTCTAGCTTAAAATTGAGTCTAGTCTTGGCTTAGCAACATTGTATAGTACATGTAATTGATCAAGATCTTTAACTCGCCACCAGTAAAATATCCCGTATCCAACAAAACCGTGTTTTCCTTTTCCCTACACCTAACGTTATAACCCATTTAAAAGCCCTCTTTGATAGTTTATCTTAGGTGCTTACGCCTAGTGGAGGAGGTTTTCGATCCTTTCCCAAGCCTATGGTAATCTATTTGCTATGACAGGTAGTGAGAGATATTTTCCGTTTTCATTTATGAGATTTATTTTGATGACACTTGAGAGATGTGAGTATCTAAACACTGCTTGTGAGGTGCTAGTTTGTAATCTCCGTGCTTATTATGATTGAAGTGGAACGATTATTTGTTGTAATTACTTTTATGTTTGCATTAAATGACCCCTAACTTGTATTTTGATTAGAATAAAAGCGCATTTGCTTGAGGACAAGCAAATCTCAAGTGTAAGGGTATTTGATGAGGCGAAAAGTGTACCGCTTTTAAGGGGTCATTTAAGCCCGAAATCGTATTTATTTGATCAAATATTGCCCTAAATCGTTCCTTTTGTCATTTTAGGTACTTTTGAGGAGAAATCTGGAAAAGGAGGAATTTTGGACGTTTTTGGAGCATTAAAGTGAAGAAAACGGCAAAGTCTCAAGAATCGGCTAAAAGTTACTCTTGACGGCGTCACAATTAACATGGGACGGCGTCATGCCTTGGCAAGAAAAGTTGGATGTGAAATTTACTCATGACGGGCCAGTGAGTTAGCATGAGAATTCTGACGGCGTCACGCTTTAACTAAATCAAGGGCGTCACGGCTTAAATCATAAGGGGACGGCGTCACGTTCATGATCCGACGGCGTCAAGCCTTGATAGGCCAGAATGGATTTTTGAAGAGCTAAAGAGGGACGGCGTCAAGAAGGTCACCCGAGAACCCTAAAAGCGGCGAGGTGACGGCGTCACAATGCATAAGGTGACGCCGTCAGATCCAAAAATCTATATATAGTTTTCTAATTTTTTGTCATTAAGGGAGAGCTTAGTGTGTGGAATTTTGGGATAAAACCCTAAGACGATTTTAGCTACTTTTTCAGGGCTTTTTGCCTTGAGATCTTCCATGTTTCATTGAAAATAAGTTATCAATTAATCATTCAATATGTCTATGTGTTGTTTGATTCTATCTTATGCTTGTCTTTTGTTTAACATGTTAGGCTAATTTTATCTTGTGTTTGCTTAGATCTAATGAAACCTAGCTATTGATTATTGGTTGTTAGTGTGTTGTTAGTTGTATTGGATGATTGTTTATCTATGTTAGGCTTAAGAAAACTGGCTAACTTCCTATTCGGTAACTTGCTTGAACGTCTTAAGAAACATGAACCAAACGCGTACTAAAGGTTTTTATGGTTGTATTTAATGCACAAGCGAATTCTAGTGATCCCATGTTAGGAGCTTCCTAGCCGGCTCGACATAGGAGTGAAGTAGGAGCTTGTAGAGTTGGGGAAGTAAGTACGCCACCCCACGAATGGTATTAAGGAATACACCCGTCATCCACGCGACTAATACACACTAATTAACCGGTAAAAGATAGTTAGGGAGTAAGGAAATCTAAGTAAACACATTTCTCTACACATAAGTTTCTCACCACATTTCATTTTTGTTATTTTATTTTATTTGCATTCGTAGTCATTTGGGTTAGTTGACTAGCAACTAATTCCGCCCACTCCTTCAAACCCGAGATTTTACTTGCTTTCATAAAACTATAAAAACATAAAAAGAATCTTCCTCAACCCTTAGACCTAATTAGAGTAGCCTTTCATACCTAACGAACACTATTCCCTGTGGAGAACGATCAATCCCCCGTACTTACCACTACACTATACTACATCGGTCAGGTACACTGCCTGGTGGGGTTGTAAGCCTCTTGAGATCCCTCGAGAGGTAAAACCTGTTGTAAGGTTACAAAACCACGCAATCAGTGAGACCTTTGGTTTTGTGGTTTTGAGGTAGGTATTTGATGGTGTCCTTATGGTCATAATTTGTCGCGGGAGGCATGATTATCCTAGACACAAAAATTTCAAAATTTAGTTAAAACTATCGACAATACGTATATTAATTTCTAGTGTGTGCTTATATGGGGACAATGTGGAGGTGCGGTTATCTCGACTCCTTTTGATGCATAAAAATTTATTTATGCAAGTTTTATAACGAAAATGTGAAATGACCCAAACGCTCCTAATTTAATGTAGCTACGTTTGAATGTACCCGAAAATACATATTAGTTATGTATTCTCTTTAGCATTCAAGAGACATTATGCAAGTGATATTTAAAAACATAACGTTTTTGTATTTGTAGGAACAATGATCAAAAATCGTTTTTCCTAGTCGTGAGAAGATTTTTATAAAAATTCCTCATAGGGCTTTTTTATGAATTATGACAATGCATTATGATAACTAATTCCTAACTAAGGAAAACATGATTTGTTATGCAATTTTAGTAAACGTGCTTCATGATTTTACAAGAAAAATGCATAAACCCCAAGTTTTGATTTTGTGCTACAAATAGAAATCCTAGACTCAGATTAGAAATTAGATATGATTAGGATACTTACAGAGATGAATTAAGCACAAATTGGTTGTGGAGAATGACCTAATTTTTTAAGTTTGGTGTGATAAGCGTCGAATTCCAGTAGGATGTGTGTTTTTAGGGAATATGATGTACAGTAAAAGGTGTTTGTTTTAATTTACTAAAAACTGTCTCAGCAATCCACAGATTCGGCGGATCCAAAACAAGGGATCCGCCCTTGTTGTCGTTTGGATCCGCAGGACCAAACTCAGGTTTTGGTTATTGCCGTGTTTGGCTAATCTAAGGTTTGAGCTAAGGTTTTATCTACTCACTAGGTTCCATTAATCCTAAACCTAGTCTAAGATAGTTGAAAGGTTCTCTCTTAAGGGGTTTTGTGATGATGTCGGCAATGTTGTCCTCTGAGGATACTTTCTCAATTGAGATGTTTCCCTTCTGAACATTGTCACGTAGGAAATGGTGTCGTATTTCTATGTGTTTGGTTAGCGTGTTGGACTAGATTTTTGCTGAGGTTGATAGCTCCTTTGTTGTCGCAAAGAATGAGAATGTCGTTGAGTTCAATTTCATAGTTGAGGAGAGCTTGTTTCATCCACAGTGCTTGTTGGTAAGCTTTTCCTGCTGACACGTACTCGGCTTCAGTTGTTGATATTGCAAGTGCCGTTTGTTTCTTAGCAAACCACGAGGTGAGACAATGTCCTACAAAAGTACAAATACCACTTGTACTTTTCTTATCAACATAATCACCGGCATGATCTGAGTCAGCATACACTATGGTTTCTACACCCGTTCCTTTGGGATACCATAATCCTAAATGTGTAGTGCCTTTAATGTACCTAAAGATCCGTTTAACGGCTTCAAGATGAGATATTTTGGGATCTTCTTGAAAGCGTGCACATAGACAAACACTAAACATAATATCCGGTCTACTAGCCGTGAGATAGAGTAAACTACCAATCATTCGTCTATATTTAGTGCTATCTACGGATTCACTTTCTTCATCCTTTGTGAGTTTGGTTTCGGAGGACATGGGTGTTTTCATAGGTTTTGAGTCATCAAGATTAAACTTCTTAAGCGTATCCTTGATATACTTAGATTGGTTGAAGAATATCCCATCTTCTAATTGTTTAATTTGGAGACCTAAGAAAAAGTTTAGTTCCCCCATCATACTCATTTCAAACTCATTATGCATGATTTTTGAGAAATCGTCGCATAACTCTTGACAAGTTGAACCGAATAAAATGTCATCCACATATATCTGGACTATGATAATATGTGATCCCTTTTTCTTGGTGAAAAGAGTATTATCTACTAGGCCCATGGTATACTTATGGTCAACTAGAAAAGTCTTAAGTCGATCATACCAAGCTTTTGGTGCTTGCTTAAGTCCATATAAAGTTTTCTTAAGTTTGTAGACATGATTTAGTTTTTCAAAATCGGCAAAGCCGGGAGGTTGTGCTACATACACTTCCTCGTTTATAAAACCATTTAGAAATGCACTTTTGACATCCATTTGAAATAGTTTAAAGTCATGTGCACATGCATATGCAAGTAGTATCCGAATTGACTCAAGTCTAGCGACGGGTGCAAATGTTTCATCGTAATCTATACCTTCTTGTTGATTGTAGCCTTGTGCTACTAGCCTAGCTTTGTTTCTAGATACTACGCCATTTTCATCCATTTTGTTTCTAAAAACCCATTTTGTACCTATTATGGTTTGATTTTTAGGTTGTGGGACTAATGTCCAAACGTCGTTCCTAACAAATTGATTTAATTCCTCTTGCATCTCTATGACCCAAGATTCATCTTTTATGGCCTCATTTAGATCATAATGTTCTTTCATTGATTTTTCCTATGACGTTTTCTAATGGATGACTTTTGGTTTCTTTGATATTAACTATTTCTCTTTTTACCGGTTCATCTTCTTTATCATTTTCTATATTTTCTTGGTTTTCAACCATTTGACTTTCAACTAAGTCATCATCTACCAAAGGTGATGTCTTAGAGGGAGGTGGACTTTCGTCGAATGTTACGTTCAACGATTCCTCGATTCTTGAGGTTTCTTTGTTCAAAACTATGTAGGCTTTACTATTTTGTGAGTACCCAAGAAACACACCTTCATACGACTTTGGGTCGAACTTGGTGAGATAATCCTTTGTGTTTAAAATGAAGCACTTGCTTCCAAAAACTCTAAAATATCCTAAAGTAGGCTTTTTGCCTCTATATAGCTCATATGGATTCTTTTTCAAGAATGGTCTAATTAAAACTCGATTTAGGATATATGTGGATGTATCTACGGCGTGACACCAAAACTTTTGAGGTATGTTTTGTTCATTTAACATAGTTCTACTCATTTCTTGAATTATCCTATTTTTGCGTTCTACTACCCCATTAGATTGAGGAGTTCGAGGAGCCGAGAAATTATATGTTATGCCATTAGCATCACAAAAAGCTCCGAATTGGATTTCGTTGTCAAATTCACGACCATGTTCGGTTCTTATTGACATAATGCTATTTCCTATTTGGTTTTGAATTATCTTACTTAGAATTTCAAACTTATCAAAAGCCTCATTTTTAGTTTTCAAAAACTTAGGTGCTGTTTATTTTTTGATTAATGAGCCTTTAACTAACAGATTCCCTCCCACCTAGGTTTATCTTGGTGTTTCTTTTTTCACTTAATCTATTAGAGAGTCTTGTTGTGGAAGTGGTTAAAAAGTGCAGTCTCCCCAACCAGACACAACACCAGTCTCTTTTGACCCCACTTTGACAAATCTACCCCAATTCATTTTGGCGCCAAGTCTTTTGTTTTTTCCCTCCTTACCCACTTTAACAAATCTACACATTATATAATACACATTACTTTTCTCACATGAACATCTCTTTCTTCTCTTTTCAATCCTGATCATCACATGTATTGAAGGTATTATTTTTATTAGTGCTCATATTGGGTTAAAGGTATTATTCTTCTCTTTTCAATCCTGGTCATCAACATCTCTTTCATCTCTTTGTAGATTAAAGATATTATTTTTGTTCATTCTCAATTTTTAACATCTAGTCAAATACACAAGGTTTCAAAGTTTTTCATTAGTGCTCATATTGGGTTTTGAAATCTCACTGTTTAGTTTGTCAAAACATAATATTTTTTAGTTTTATGGGTTCTGATTATGAAGAAGCAAAAACAGTGTTCATCAATTTGGGTTTTCATCTATCTAGCCTTTTTTTCCCTTTTTGGGGCAAATTACTAACTTTGGGTATATTTTTAAGATATGGAAGATACAAGTAACTCAAAAAGAAACATGGAAGACAACAACAATTCAAGTAAAACAAAAAGAATCAGGGTTAGTTGGAAGCCCGTTAGCATAGTGAAAACATTTCTTGAAGCATGTCTTCACGAGATTGCTATTAACGGGAGAGAAGGCGCAGGTTTAAAAGTACTTTCATGGAAGAAAGTTGCGCAAGTTCTTAAGGATAACCATAATTTTGAGGTTGACCAAAAACAAATGAGAAATCACTTTGATTATCTCAAAACTAAGTACACAGCATGGTTGTCACTAAGAAACAAGACAGGAAACATCTATGATGAATCAACAAACACATTTAACCTTTCGGAAGAGGAATGGAAGCTTGAAATTCAGGTTAGTTTATATATTCTTGAATCTATACCTAGCTTGTTTCTTCATTTATTTATATGATAATACCTTCTTTGTTACAGAAAAATAAGAATGTCGAATCACTAAAAACAACGACATTACCATTTCCAGAACTTTGTGCACCACTTTTTGATGGAACTTTATCCACTGGTCTAAAAAGTAATGGACCGAGCTCAACGGAATCTAGGCGGGTTGTTGAGCCCCATGTGGTTGAAGATGATGAAGATATTGAGGTCGTGAATATTAAGTCTCCAACACCCACATGTTCATCTCGCCTTCCTCGCCCTTCGGGTAAAACAAAAAAAAGAGGTAAACAAATGGATGGAATAGAAGAAGAAATCTTGGGTGTTCTAAAAGTGCTAGCTGATAAGATAAAACCATCTCCAACATCCGAATCACCTCCAAAACCACCTTCAATTGAAGATTGTGAAAATAAGTTGAATGACCTTGAGTGGGATGAAACTGACCCCTTGTACGAAACCGCGCTTGCAATATTTTGTGACCCAAATGACCACTACAGGGAAGGTTGGATGAAACTGAAGCAAGAGAGGTGTATCAACTGGGTAAAATTAATTGGCCGTAGTAAAGGGTTCATCTAGTAATTTAAACATGCTTTTCATATGGATGCTAATGTTAACATGGATGCTAATGTTATAGTCTGTATTTTGGATAGATGTAGTCCTATGAACATGTATTTTGTATTGGCAGTAAGCTTTTGTTCTATGAACATGTCTTTTGTATTGACATGGTGCCTTTTGGTTTATGATTGTTATGTGATGAACATGTTATTTTGTATTGACAGTAAGCTTTTGGTGTAGATTATCAGTGATTATGAGGTATGTATTGGTGTTTCTTCATTAAACATTAACATGAGGTAAAAGGGTAAAAATGTCAATTGTTGTAGCTAGAGGTTTATACAAAAAAGAAAAAGAAACAACATTTTATGCTATTGTGCTTGTTCCAGCCAACCATGTTATATCCACAAAGATTCCTTATCTAGAGAGATAAAAAAAAGAAACAGCACCTTAGTCCATGTATACCTAGATTAATCATCTACTATTACCAAAGTATAAAAGTTTCCTCCATAACTTTGTATAGCGGATGGACCAAACAAATCCATATGCAACAATTCTAGACACCTAGATGTAGACACCATGTTTTTAGCCTTATGGCTATTGTGAACTTGTTTCCCAATTTTGCAAGCATCACAAAAGTGTTGGTCTTATTTCAACTTGGGTAGGTTCCTAACGAGTTCCTTAGATGATAAGGATTGAATTAGCCTCATATTGGCGTGACCTAAGCGTCTATGCCATAGAGTTGAGTTATCGTCCAAAGAAGTGAGACAAAGTTTGTCTTTAGGTGTTTTATTTAATTTCATAACGTATACGTTATTTTTTAAAACACCTTTTCCTATGGTTATACCGTCTCTAAGTATTTTACTTCCATTTTCACTGAAAAGGACGTTATACTTTTTACGGCATAGTTGACTAATACTAAGCAAGTGAAAACCTAGGTTATCTACATGAGCAACATCATCAATAGTGAGAGATTCATGAGAGATTGTACATTTTCCGATGATTTTACTTTTAAGCTTGCTACCGAATGTGACATTACCTCCGTCGTACACTTGGTAGTTTGAGAAAAGGCATTTGTTTCCGGTCATGTGTCTTGAACACCCACTATCTTTAATCCACTCATCTGGTTCTAACTCAACTTTCAAGCACACCTAAGTTCTAGAAAAACTCAAGCGTTTGGTCCCCAATATCTCATGGGTCCGCTTGGGTTAAACATAACATTATCATGGTTCATGTATGAAAATGGTGGACAAGTGTTCAATGGCATGTAGTTGGGACCTTGAGAGTTCCTAGACAGTTTTTGATTCCAATTATTTTGATAATGATGTTTTGAGTTAAAGTTACTCCTTGGAAAGGGGTGTTTGGGAAAACTAGTTTTAGGTCTCTATTGAACCGTTTTAGCTCTAAATTCATTCTTAACTTGACCTTTTCCTATAGAAACTGATGGTTTTTGTTTGTTAATAGTTGTACTAGTGCTAGGTTTTCTAGTGACCTTAACGAATTCAGTATGATCCGAATTACGAACTTTCTGTTCATCAACAGTACCTGCGGATCCCTTGGGTATAACTGGCGGATCCAAAATTTTGGATCCGTCGGATCCGTGGGTGTCTGACTCAGTCGCAATAGTTTCTTTTACTTTTACCGTTTTCTAATCTTATAGCTTTCTCTTTTAACCAATGAATTTCGTTCTCTAAAAATTCCTTTTTGGTTTTTAAGAACTTATTTTTGCTTATGATTTTTAGGGTGATTTCACACAGTTTGTTATATTCTATATCTAATGTGTTATCATCAATAAAAGAGTATGACGAGTCAGAATGTACCTCTTCTGTGTCATTAGCCATGAGAGCAACTTCGTTGTTCTTAGGCTCGTCGTCATTACCTTCACCGTCACTCCAGGCTCCAGTAACAAACGCTTTTTGAGATTTGTTCTTTGGAGCCTTTGGACATTCTCCCATTAAGTGACTAGAATATCTACCTTTCCTTTCCTATCATCACGGTCTTTCCGGAAGGATTTCTTTTCTTCACGAGGTGGTCTTACAAACTTTCCTCGTCTCCTGAAGAATTTCTTGAAATCTCTTACGACCATGGCATACTCTTCATCTTCGCTATTCGAACTTGACTCTTCATCATCACTTGACTCTACCCTAGCTTTCAAGGCAATGGACTTCATCTCCTCCTTTTTTCCTTTAACTATTTCGGAGTCTTTTTCCATCACCATCTCGTGAACTTTGAGATTTTTGATGAGCTCGACTAGTGTCATGCTTGAAAGATCCTTGGATTCTTCAATAGCTGTCACCTTTGCTCTCCACTTTAGATGATGTGCTCTAAGAAATTTCCTGACCAAGTTCTTACTAGAAAAAGATTCGTCAAGTGCTTTAAGAGAAGTAATTATAGTATTAAACCTAGCAAAAACATTATCAATGGTCTCATCTTCAGGGATAACAAATTGTTCGTATTGTTGAACAAGAAGATCAATTTTGTTATCCTTGACTTGTGAGTTCCCTTGATGAGTAATAATTAATGATTGCCAAATGTCCTTAGCCGTTTCACACATAAAAACTCATTCATATTCTTTCTTTGGTAAAGCATTATAGAGCATCATTTTAGCTCCATTATTTTTGGCAATCAACTTCTTTTGCTCATCACTGTGACGAGTAAGAGAAGTACCTTCATCCCGACCACTTAATATATCATTACATATAGACTTGTAATCACCCTCTACAATTATATACCATAGATCTATATCCTTTGACTTCACATACGTCTCAAAGCGATTTTTCCAATATATGAAATAATTTAGTTCAAATAGTGGTGGTCTTTGCATAGATTGCCTTTCTTTAAAGTTTTCAAAATCCATTGATCGTTTCAAGTTTTAAAATACAGTATATTTTGAAAATCTTGAGTAACGTAGCTCTGATACCAATTGTGGAAAACTAGAAGGGGGGTTGAATAGTTTTCACCGTTTTTAAAATTTTATTCGCTTTGTAACTTGATGTAATTTCAATGTAATTGCACACATACAAGTAATATAAGTAAATAAGAGAGAAAAGAACAATCAAACCACAACACGGAGATTTATAGTGGTTCGGCTACAAGAACTCTCTTTCTTGCCCTACTCCACTCCTCGAGCCTCTAACTCGAGAGTTTATCTTCACTAAGAAACAAACTCCCTTCTTGGCGGAGAAAACCTTAATACACGTCGCTTACACCTTTTTCCGGTACAAAGCTAAATACCGAGTTCTACTTCAAGGAAGAACCAACCTAACGTCGCCTATACAATTACCGACACTAAGCTAGATGTCGAGTTCTTTACAAGGGTACAACTACTCCCGTTTACTCTATGTGTTTTGAGGACTGAAACACTAACCGGACTCTACTGAATGAAGGATATAACAATGATGTATAAATTCTAACAAGTCACACAGTAGCTAACTATCAAGACTTGCAACAGTGTGTTGAAGCTTGTTAATGCTTGATCTCTTTTGCTATAAAAAGGAAGATCACTAAGAATAAAATGAATGATATGGGTTAGTAATTATTGATATAAATAATGCCTAAACACGTTATTAATATTTTTTGATATCTCTACGTTTTGATAATCACAAAATGTAAAATCATTAATCGGAAAATTATGACGTAAACAAGTATTTAGTTGTTAATATCTATTTCTACAACTCAAATCACTTAAGGTATGAATGAACTAATGCTTAATGCATTATATGATCAAAGGAACATTTTCTTAAACACTAGATTTTTTATAAAATGTCAAAAATATTTTATATCTTTTAGAAAAACATTTTTGGTAATAAATAAAAAGGTTTAATTCATTATAAATTTATGAATTCAAATTTTCAACCAAAATCAGTAAAAATGTTCCAGAAAAACCTTCCCCACAAAAAGACAAATCTGGGCAACGGCTAGGGAGGGGCGGCCCCCTTAATTATACTAGGCGGCCCCCTTAAAATTAAGGGGACCGCCCCCGCTCCAGTAGCTCCCAGCTGTCCAGTTTTTCTGCCTATAAATACCAGCCTTCCCCTGAATTTTTACTCACCTTTTGCACACCCAAACATTCTGTTTTAAATCTTGTAAATCCTTTCAAAAACCCTTTGATCATATTCTCTTAAGCATTGGTTTCTAAGTGATCCAAGCTTCCACCATCAAAGTGCAAAAGAAGAATACTCCTTCAACTAGAGAAGAAGTATTATAGTTTAACTCATATCATCATTGTAGTTGTGTAAAGTGTTGTATAGTTGTGATAAGTAGATCTAAGTGTAAGTAACTAGCTGTGTTGTAAAGAAGTAGTGTAGAAGTAGTTGTGAAGTAGTCGTGAAGAAGAAGTCGTGAAGAAGTCGTGAAGAAATCGTGAAGCCGTCGTGAAGAAGTCGTGATTAAGTTGTGTAGAAGTTGTGTACAAGTCGTGAGATTGGTTCTAGCTACGATTAGAACTCGACATCTAGCTTTGTGTCGTTAAGCCGGTGTAAGCTAAAGCTGTGTAAGGTTTTCTCCGCCATAAGGGAGTTTGTTGACATAGTGAAGAAAACTCTCGAGTAGGTGACTCGAGGAGTGGAGTAGGGCAAGGAAGGTGTCCTTGTAGCCGAACCACTATAAATCTCCGTGTTGTGGTTTGATCTTTCCATATCTTTCTTTCATTTCATTATATTTACTTTACTTGCATTGCTTATCTATATTTGTTTATATTTGTTCATATTGATCAAGAGTTGAATTCACATAAAATAGAATCGAAGTTTTAAAAAGTAAACAAAAGTTTTCATAAATTAAAAAGACGTAAAACTATTCAACCCCCTTCTAGTTTTCCACAACTGGTATCAAGAGATAGGTCAAACAAGATTTTTAAAATAAACTGTATTTTAAAACTTGAAACGATCTATGGAATCTGAAAAATATTTGGAAGGGCAATCTATGCAAAGACCACCACTATTTGAAAGTGATGGATTTCTTTATTGGAAAAATCGATTCGAAACTTATGTAAAATCAAAAGATCTAGATCTTTGGCATGTTATTACTAATGGTGATTTTTTACCTATTCAACATAATCTTGAAACTAAAAAGGATGAAGTTGTACCTTTTGAAAAACAAAGTGATGATTTAAAAAGAAAACTTTCTAAAAATAATGAGGCTAAAATGGTTATTTATAATGCGTTACCACGTAAAGAATACGAAAGAATCTTTATGTGCGAAACCGCAAAAGAAATTTGGAATTATTTACTAATAACTCACCAAGGTAATAGTCAAGTCAAAGATAATAAAATAGATCTTCTTGTTCAACCATATGAACAATTCACGATTCCGGAAGAGGAATCAATTGATAATGCGTTTGCTAGGTTTAACACAATCATCACAAGTTTAAAGGCACTTGATGAGAGTTTCTCTAGTAAGAATTTTGTCAGGAAATTTCTTAGGGCTCTTCATCCAAAATGGCGAGCTAAAGTTACGGCGATTGAAGAATCGAAGAACTTGTCAAATATTCAACTTGACGAGTTGATTGGCAACTTGAAAGTCTACGAAGCAATAATCAAGAAAGACTCCGAGATGGTCAAAGGAAAGAAAGAGCAAAGCAAGTCAATCGCGTTGAAAGCTAGGAAAGCATCAAGTGACGAAGATAGCTCAACCTCCGAAAGTGATGATGAAGAATATGCCGTGGCCGTAGGAGACTTCAAGAAGTTTTTCAAAAGACGAGGAAGATTCGTTAGACAACCACATGACGAAAGGAAAACACTCCAAAGAAACAAAGACGAAAAAGGTAGCAAGAGCGAGAGGAAGTGCTTCAAATGCGGTGATCCAAATCATCTCATTGGAAGATGTCCTATGATGTCAAAGGAGCAAAACCAAAAGGCATTCATTGGAGGAGCATGGAGTGACAGTGACGAAGACGAGAAAGAAACCACAAAAGAGGAGAAGTGTCTTATGGCTAAGACATCAAGTGAGGTACGTTCCGAAACCGAATACTTTAGTGATGAAAATTTATCATTAGATGAAAAAGACCTAGATAACGAATATAATAGGTTATGTATATTAGGTCAAAAAGTAATGACTAAAAATAAATCACTAAAACACATAAATAACCAATTAGAAAAAGAAATACTAGAATTAAAAATTAAACTACATAACTTAGAAAAAGGCAAAGAAGTCTTTGAATGTAAAACATGTCAAGAAACTAAAAAGGAAAACGAAATACTTAAGGAAGAAATTTGTAGACTTAACAAATTTGAAAATAGTAGTAATTCACTTAGGGATATAATAAGCATTCAAAGAATATCAGGAGATAAAACCGGATTAGGATTTAACTCAACTAAGGCTACAACTAGTGAAACTAAAAATGTAAAGTTTGAAAGTGAAACTAGTAATCAAAAAATATTAGAGTCAAAGCCTAAATATATACTTATAAAAGATAGAAAAATACCCATAGCTAATAATGAGGAAATAAAAGCTTTCTACAAACCATATTTAAAAACCGAAGTAGAATACTCTAAACCAAAGCTTAGGTCAAAAACACCTCCTCCTCCTAGAAGACCACCTAGTCCTCACCCTCGGCCTAAAACACCTCAACCTAGAAGAAACCAAAATAGACCAAACCGTCAAAATAATACTCACCCAATGTGGAATTATTCAAATCCACCAAGTTTCAATCCTTGGGGAATACTTCCACCATACATGCATCCTAGTCAATTGCAAACCATGTTCGGTCCAAACAACTATGGACAAATTGGACAATGGGGACCAAGTGGCAAAAGTGTTCACTCATCGGGAATTTCGGCATCTCTCCATTGATTGACTTCTATGAGTCAACATAAACTTTTTGAAGTGCTTGAAGACTACTTATTGAAGACTAAAAGGTACGCCTTTCTTTCATGTCTTACTCTATGTTATATGCTTAGGACTAAGGAACTAGCAAATTGCATGCCCCCGTAAGTTTTAATGCCTAGTTTAGTTGGTTCTTGCGTGTTAGTTAGAAGATAATCTCTTATACATATATCTAATATAAATACATATATAAATATACTATATACATATATAAATATATCCGCACATAACCTAGATACGTCATTTGTTGACTATCTAGAACTAAAAGAAATTGTTCGTCCTCGAACCTTTTCTTCCCCCTTTGCCTCTTTTGAACTTTAACGTTCAACACGAAAATCTTCCGTGTCCACTATCACATAACTCATGGTGATGAAGAGAAGTGAGTTAAGTGGATTAACGTAGAAGTAGCACTTCGACCGTCGAGTCAAGAAAACTATGGATGAAACAAACTCCCATCGCCGTCAACACCTATCTCCTTCATTACCTCATCATTTCTCGACTCTATTCAACATCCCACGTTTACACACAATATATATATATATATATATATATATATATATATATATATATATATATATATATATATATATATATATACTACTTATAATGGGTGTATGGTCAAAGGTGAAAAATGAAAAGTCAATGTTGTGGAATGTTGAAATTAATGTAATCCCCATTTTGCCCTTTCTATTCTTCCTTCGTACGCTTCTTCAATCTATAGGCCGGACATTCTCTCATCTTAAAAAAAACACACGCAACACATACAAAACACACCATCTCTCATCTCACCAATCACAACCTCCACCATGCCACAACCCACCACGTCGTCGCCTCCAACACTTCACAGCCACCACCAAGTCCGAGCCACCATCACCTCGCCGGAAACTCGCCATAGCCGAAAAGCTTTTCAGGTAATGATGTTGTTTTGGTGTTTTTTTTAAAGATCTATAAATTAAAGAATTTTAATTCGGTTTTGAAAGGTAATTTTATAGATTTGTAGTTGTTCTTTTGTAGATCTAGGTTTTCATAATATTTATTAACTTTTTTTTTGTTATAGCCGTTGTCGTCGCCACTTGCCGGAAAAATCAGTTTACACAAGTTCAACTTCGTTCCCTTAAATCCAAGGTTACCTTGTTTTATATATTTTTTTAATAGATTTTTAGATTTTATGTATACCCTTTTAATATTTTTTGTTGAAATGTGTAGTTTATTGCATCAGTTGATCAAAATGGTCAAGTTAGTGGGCAGGATTTGCCTATATTGCTTGCAAAAATCAAGACTTTTAATGAGATGTTTAAGGAGAAAGTAATTAGGGACTTGTTGGCCGAATCGGGGTTTGATATGACCAATGGGATTGATTTCGAAGGCTTCCTTAGGGTAAGAAATAAAAAACTGCTGTTTTACATTTTTACTTATGTGGTTGTGTTACAAGGCTTGAATTGATGACATTGTGTAGATGGGCAGGCTTACCTGAATTTACATTCGCAAGCTGCTGCAAAATTGGGTAGTTCAAATAACTCGTCTTCGTTTCTTAAAGCAACTACCACGACGCTTCTTCATACGATTGTTGAATCTGAGAGAGAGTCTTATGTCGCTCATATTAATTGCTATCTTAGAGATGATCCGTTTATGAAGCAGTTTCTTCCCATAGATCCGACTACCAATGCCTTGTTTGACCTTGCACGAGATGGAGTCCTTCTATGGTATTTAAGCTTTACTTTGTTTGAGCTCACTTAAATAAAGCGTGTTGTTTTGTGGTGGTTTTGATGTATTATTATTGTTGGAATGTAGTAAACTTATCAATGTTGCGGTGCCTAATACGATAGATAAACGTGCGATTAACACGAAACGAGTACTCAATCCATGGGATAGAAATGAAAATCATACGCTTTGTCTTAACTCTGCTAAGGCGATAGGATCTACAGTAGTGAATATTGGTAACCAGGACCTTGTTGAAGGAAGAGTAAGTTTTTACGATTTAATTAAAGTTTTAATGATGCTTTAGTCTAGAATAGAGAACCTGACTTGTTGCGTTTTCTGATTTGCAGCCTCATCTGGTTCTTGGCCTTATTTCTCAGATTATAAAGGTGAGATGTTTGCTATTTTTCCTCCTGTATATGAGGATTCTATTTTTGTTGCTAACAAGTTTTAGCCACAAAAGCAGAGATAAGTATACCTTTTTTCTGATTCTTTATCTCGTGTTGCGTGTGATTTTGGTACCTACAGATCCAACTACTTGCAGATCTTAACCTTAGAAAGATGCCTCAGCTTGTGGAGTTGGTGGATGACAACAGTGTAATTATTTATCTTTCATTATATATCCTCTTAAAATGCTACGGACATTCATTTGTGAGTCGTTTGTATGTACAGAATATAATGTTGTTATAAATCACGTGCAGGATGTCGAGGAGCTAATGGGACTAGCACCTGAAAAAGTGCTTCTAAAATGGATGAACTTCCATCTTAAGAAAGCTGATTAAAAGAAACCTGTTACGAATTTCTCTTCTGATCTGAAGGTAACTGTGCCATTTCCATTGTGCTTATGAAATTAGTTTTCTAATATCCATATTTAATGAGCCAACAAGGTACTGTTGTGTTATTTGCTTTGGGCTGGGGGTGCCTATAAAATGTAGATGGTCAACTTAGAATGTATAGCTTTTTGCAATGGTGAATAAGCATTCAATCATGTTTTAAATGTATACATCTAGATAAGGCACTTTTGGTTACAATAAGACATGTGGTGTTGGGCATTCAAAATTCTACATATCATTTTGTGATATGATGGTGTCTACAAAATAAAGAAATAGATTGAAAGATCTTAGGTCGCTAAGTTTTTTTCCGAGCTTCTTACTTTATTGAAAATCCTAAGTTAGCCGTGTATCCATAGTAAGATGATAGTGGTCCCATTTTGTTAGGAACACGTTTTAAATATTTTACAAGTCTTGTTCATTTAATTAATGTTGCACAATTAGGACTATATTGTTTGTATTTATGGACCGGTTCAATAGTAGTCCTTGGACCGGTCATGTTAATTAATTTATCCTTATCACATGGAAGGGAATATTCTTAGAATGATTCCCCCTCCCATTGCCTATAAATACAAGGCAAGGGATTCATTTGTATTGTTGGTTTTTCATGTCATTGTGCGGAAGCTATGTTCATGTAACATTTGTGTAATTGAAAGCCGACCATTCTTATTCTTCTCTTCTTATTTCTCTTCTCTAGTTTAGCTTATTAGCTTATTGCTTTTCATACGTAGCTTATTATAGATAGTAGTTCGTGCGTCTTTTCGTCTTAACGTGAGTGTGTTTGAGATTATTATCGTGACCTACACATTTTTATGCTTATCTTGCATTTGTCATTGCCTTGTGGACTTGTTACAAGGGTTTGTTTGATAGAACTAAATAATGAAGTGCTGAGTAAAACTTAAGGGTGCCTTTAGTTAGAGAAAAAAAATTTTGATTTTCTATTTTCAGATTTGTAATAAAAGGAGGGGATTTAATTTTCCAAAAAACATAGAAAACGCTTTCATATGATATTGTTTTCTATTCTCAAGAAAACAAGGGGGTTTACAAGGGAAACAAGGGAAAAAAAATGTTTTGTAGTTTCCCTTGTTAAAGTAGGAAATGCAAATTTTTCTGTTTTGTAGATAATTTTTCTGTGGCAACTGACTCGCCGGAAAAAAACAGCAGCTGACTTGCCGGAAAAGTTGTCGGAGCTGCTGCTGTCTCGCCGGATTTTGGTTGCCGCTACTGAAAGCTTGTTTATGGTTCACTTTTAAGCTTTTGTCAATATTTTTCGTCGGGTTTGTTATACATTTGTCGTTATACATTTTTTTGTGTTTATTGTTGATATTTTGTTTGTTACGGTCACCACTCGCCGCCGACTGGTTCTTTTTACAGTATTTAATAGATTTTGTTACAAAATTTATTGTTATTGTGCTTTTGTAAGTTCATGCAAAATTTATTGTTATTGTGCTTTTGCTGTCTCACCGGATTAATGTGTGGAATAGTTGAAAATAAATAAGGAAACCATTAAAAATTAGCTAGGCTGTAATTGCATATGCTAGGCTGTACATTTAAAAATAGTAGTAATAATTATGGAAACGATTTGGTTATTCGGCTACACATCGAGTCAATAAAATCGGATTGTGGAAATGGTTGATGACTTAACAAAAATATCTTGAACGGGTTTAATGACATTAAATGTGATTGGTAACTTATTGTGGTAATCATATCTAATGCAGTAACAACAAACGATAAACACGAAAACAAAAAAGTCGACACTATCAACAACGCAATCCCGTGAAAACGCACGGGCCACCACACTCGTTATCTCATAATTGATGTAATGTTTTATTTTCCGTTTCACTAAATGTTTTTATATGTTCTTTGATATATGTTAAGAATTTTTGTTTGAGTTGAATTATCGCATGTTACAACCATTTGCAATTACATTTTGATATTTTCGCGTTCTATTTTGAATGTTACACGAAACTCTTACTACAATATCGCATATCGTTAATTGTCTGCCGCTAGGAATTTCCGTTGCTATGCACGGGTACTCGCCTAGTATATATAAATATGCACATTTACTCTCACTCCCTAAAGCCTTTGTCGACTTGACATCTTGATCATTTTATCCAAAATTCTCAAGAAATATTTTCTTAACGAAATGTAAATAAAATGTCAAGTATTCCTTCCTCGTGCCAATAAAACCCAACGTATTTTTGATATATAATAAATCTATCTATATACATAAAAATATTTGGTTATCAGAAACTAAACCCGACAAAAAATCCATTTTGGCAGGCGGCCCCCTTAATGTTTAAGGGGACCGGCTAGTAAACGGGGGCGGCCCCCTTAATGTTTAAGGGGGCCGGCCATCTGATGCTACCAAAATGGTTTTTCCTTCTAAAACTTCTGCCAAACATCCCATTTCACAAAACACTCTTTCTCTCCCTTTGCTGTGAACGACCAAAACCTCAAAAACCATTCACCAAATCACCTCTTCTGACTAATTTCGCAAGGGGCAAACACTTGTATCTTGATTAGCAACACATTTTGTAAGTTTTCCAATTCACATTTCATCTAATTTCATTCAATTTTGAGTCTAATCATAATTAGGTCTTTTACTCAATTTTCTTTTAACCCGAATTTTGTTAAAATTAAGTCTAGAAATCTTATAACCAAATGCTCCCCATAGGATTAGAATGCTTAATCAACCTAGAAACTAAGTAATTAAAAACCATTATGTCAAAGTTTTGATAAACTAATCACTCCTTTTCAAAACTAATCACATTGTAGATTTATGCCATAAACACTTGTTAAAACTAATCACATTGGTTATTACAACTCACAAATCCTAAAAATATATTTTTTTTGAATCATAAAAATGTTTTTAAATATAAGAGAGTGTTTGGATTAGGAGCTAGAATCATCAAAATTTAATCAAAATTAAGTTCACAACTACTTGTCAAGTTTATAAACACGCAATTAGTTGTTTTAAGTCATCAAGATACATAATTCATATGTATATTGAAATTTTACTAGTTATTTTTATATTTAAAGGAGCGTTTGGCACAACATTTTGAAAGAAATTTTTGAGTCAAAATCTACGTTACTTAACATAAACACTCGTAAGAAATAGCTAGATATACAATCTAATGTTTGTCTAGCCACATTTCGAAGTAGTTTATGACATATAAAGGAGCGTTTGGATATTTTTGATTTCTTGTCATAATATCCATGTAACTATTCTTTAACATCATAAAATACATTTTAAGCGAGTTAAAAATTAAAACCAAGGAACATTGTAAAATACTTCTTAGGATTAAAGTTTTAGAGTCGAAGTATGTTTACGTCCCACATAAGTAGCATATATAATTATATATGCATGCCATTTTTTTTTTTTTTTTTTTTTTTGTATGTTGTTTTCTTGTATAGGTGAAAATGCCTAAAGCTACAGTCGGTGATCTTTCCAAAACCAAGGCCTACATTCCAAAAGTCTCCGAAACTCCCGGAATATCTCCTTCTATTGCATGTTTCTATCGACCCATCGAAAATAGAAACATTCACGAAGGTAGAGTTGTCGATCCTTCTTTCTATCAATCCGATCAAATCGAGCGAATGTTCTCAAATGTTCGTCTCGATTGTCTCTACAAAATAAATGAGCCAATCATTCCTCGCTTCGTTCTAGACTTCTATAGCCAAGTGACGGTGCAAACCGATTCATATGGTTATATTCTTATTTCCTTTATGATCCAAAACGAATTTATCACTCTCGATCTAGCTCAGTTTGGTCAAATTCTCCAAATTCCTTACAACGGTCAAGCCGTTTTCTCAAATGAATGGGATCTCTCATCTCTTGAGAAAAATTGGCCTCAGAATGGTCCGTACTATTCTGATATTCCTTCTCCTGACCAGATTCGTGGACTTCTCGAGCTAGAACGTGGTACGACTAGCTGAAGGATCAAGTCAAAAAATGTCGAAATTCAAGAAAACCAAATCATTCTTAAAGAGCTAAGCCCCGACATGAAGCGTTGGGAAGAACTCATTCGTGAGAATGCGTTCGGTACCGGTGGTCACCGTGATCATCTCACGGCGAGCATTGCTCACATGTTGTATTGTATTGTTGCAGAAGAACAATACAATTTGGCTTACCTCTTTGTCTATCGCATCATGTCAGCCAAAAACACTCCCAACGCCAACCTTCTCTATGGCATGTTCCTCACCCGTCTCTATCGTTATGTCATAGAACATTTCCCTCATCTTGAGAGTGATGCTTATCTATTTGTTCATCCCGTCCTACGCCCTCTATCTCGTAGCCAACTTCGTCGATCTCGTAGTGACAAGGGCAAATCTAGATGCCCTAATATCTACGCACCTCGTAGTTCCACATGTCATCGGGGAGATGATGATGAGGAGGAGGAAGGCACATCACGTGTCAGTACTCCATCTCCCACGAGGTTCGTGGACAATCTCCCGGAACTTAACTATTCCGATTATCAAGTTCCTCGTCCTTCCGAACAAACCGAACAAATCCTATTTGAACGACAAACCACATTACTCAACACAACTCAACAGATGCATCAAGAAGTTAGAGGTGGTTTCAAGTCGATAGGAAAAGCTTTCAAGAATATTTTCGGAAAGAAGGAGAGATGAGATGTGGAAGTTGGCTTCTTTGAACAATATTATGTTTAGACATTTTTTGTATTTGAGAATTATTTATTTCTTGCATGTTATAGTATGTTAGTATCTATTTTCTTGATTAGTTTTTAAATGCTATGCTTAAATTGATATGCTTGTTAATGATTAAATAACATGCTTATTCTATAATAAGATTATTTTTAGTCTAAATGTATACATGCCTATTTAAACATGTTTATGCCACTATATAATAATTCTTCTTGTACATGATCCAAATGAAGCTTGCTGCAAATACACCCTAACAATGACCCTTTTCTGGAAAATTTTCAAATTTGGTCGCCTGGGAAAATAGCAGATGGGCGGCCCCCTTAATTCCCTAGGCGGTCCCCTTAATTTTAAGGGGGCCGGCTAGCAATTAAGGGGACCGGCCATCTGGGAAGCAAAATTCACTGTTTTCTTTTGCATCATGTGACCCCTTTTATCTAGTCCCAGCTACCATTTCTCCTTATGGACGAACTGGTATTGGAATCTTCCTACAAAACCTCAAAAATTAACCTAAACCAACCACATTTTCATATTAGAAATTCCCTCCATAGAATCACCTCTCATTCCATCACCCTTCACCATCCAAAACCACCATGTTATCACCAAAATCCTCCATCTCTAAGAATCCAAGGAAGCAAAGACTTGTCATCATACCACCAAAACAACCTTTCATAGACCTAACCCAAGATGACATCAAAACTCCATCACCACCACCTCAATGTTCATCCCCAAGTGCACCAAATGCTCCATCAAAAACACCCTCTACCCATGGAGCATCCTCTTCCTCCATACCATCCACTTCATCCATCAATGACTACATCAACACTCACCTAACATCATCACCAAGAGCATCATCACCACCATCCACTCAAGAACCTTCATACACCCAACTTGCCATTTCCTTATCACCCATCACAACTCTTGATTCTCACTTCTCACCATCACCAACCCCACAACCATTCTTTCCTATACCTTGGGCATTGCTTGAAGCCCATGGTTACAATTGTCTTTGTTGCATCCATAACCGGACCATAATCTTTGGTCTTAGAGATGAGATACACTACATGTTTTCATCTCTTGAACACATGATTACCAACCCACCACCACCACCACCTCCACCACCTTCACCCACTACACCACCACCACCTCCATTTTCACCCAATTAAGCATATGCAATGCTTAAAAATAATTTTCAAAACCTTTTTGTATGCAAGCTCCATGGAAGATCATGTACTCCTAGGACGATTATGTAGTATCATTAGTTGTTTTTTTTTGTTTGAATGTTTGCATGCCTCATGTTGTAATCTTCTTGGTTGTGTATTCATACACAACACTTTTATTAAATGAATGTTCTTATTCTATATGCTTGCTTATTGTTGTTACATATACTGGTGCTTCTAACATTTTTCTTGCAAGCGTTCCATAGCTCGTTTCCTTGGTGCCCCCAAATGAGGGGGAGTACACCTCAAGGGGGAGTTCTCATACGACACTTTTACACTTAAAACTTGTCGGTTAAACCTTTTTGATTCTACAAAAAGGGGGAGAAATAGATGTAAACTCACTAAATACTTGTCTAAAAACTAATTTTTAGGTTTAATGAGTTTAGATTTTGTAATCATCAAAAAGGGGGAGATTGTTGATATAAATAATGCCTAAACACGTTATTAATATTTTTCGATATCTCTACGTTTTGATAATCACAAAATGTAAAATCATTAATCAGAAAATTATGACGTAAACAAGTATTTAGTTGTTAATATCTATTTCTACAACTCAAATCACTTAAGGTATGAATGAACTAATGCTTAATGCATTATATGATCAAAGGAACATTTTCTTAAACACTAGATTTTTTATAAAATGTCAAAAACATTTTATATCTTTTAGAAAAACATTTTTGGTAATAAATAAAAAGGTTTAATTCATTATAAATTTATGAATTCAAATTTTCAACCAAAATCAGTAAAAATGTTCTAGAAAAACCTTCCCCACAAAAAGACAAATCTGGGCAACGGCTAGGGAGGGGCGGCCCCTTAATTATACTAGGCGGCCCCCTTAAAATTAAGGGGACCGCCCCTGCTCCAGTAGCTCCCAGCTGTCCAGTTTTTCTGCCTATAAATACCAGCCTTCCCCTGGATTTTTACTCACCTTTGGCACACCCAAACATTCTGTTTTAAATCTTGTAAATCCTTTCAAAAACCCTTTGATCATATTCTCTTAAGCATTGGTTTCTAAGTGATCCAAGCTTCCACCATCAAAGTGTAAAAGAAGAATACTCCTTCAACTACAGAAGAAGTATTATAGTTTAACTCATATCATCATTGTAGTTGTGTAAAGTGTTGTATAGTTGTGATAAGTAGATCTAAGTGTAAGTAACTAGTTGTGTTGTAAAGAAGTAGTGTAGAAGTAGTTGTGAAGTAGTCGTGAAGAAGAAGTCGTGAAGAAGTCGTGAAGCCGTCGTGAAGAAGTCATGATTAAGTTGTGTAGAAGTTGTGTACAAGTCGTGAGATTGGTTCTAGCTACGATTAGAACTCGACATCTAGCTTTGTGTCGTTAAGCCGGTGTAAGCTAAAGCTGTGTAAGGTTTTCTCCGCCATAAGGGAGTTTGTTGACATAGTGAAGAAAACTCTCGAGTAGGTGACTCGAGGAGTGGAGTAGGGCAAGGAAGGTGTCCTTGTAGCCGAACCACTATAAATCTCCGTGTTGTGGTTTGATCTTTCCATCTCTTTCTTTCATTTCATTATATTTACTTTACTTGCATTGCTTATCTATATTTGTTTATATTTGTTCATATTGATCAAGAGTTGAATTCACATAAGATAGAATCGAAGTTTTAAAAAGTAAACAAAAGTTTTCATAAATTAAAAAGACGTAAAACTATTCAACCCCCTTTCTAGTTTTCCACAGTAATGTATAAATTAAAGAATGTGTGATTTATGTTATGTAAGTGGTAATGTGCCTGAATGATCAACTTGCTATTTATAGGCAAAGCTGATCAACAGGTGGCGGATTTGGCGGATCCCTTAATTTGGATCCGCCCTTTTACTTGTTTGGATCCGCGGGTACAGGACAGCTAAGACTTCAACAAATCTTCCCATATCTTCCAAGGTCAACTTTGTTGCTTAAGAATCTTTCCAAAATATTTCAAATCTTCCCAAGATTTTCTAATGAGGTATGCCATGATGTCATGTGTTAATATTTCTAATTTAAGAAATAAAAGTAAAACATGTAAATGTAAAATGTATGTAATGTGTAAAATTCGTTTATAAAAGACTTGTTACTATAAATTCAAAAGACTTAATCTTATATTTATGCCTTGCTTAAAGATATACTTTGTGATTGTCATTTACAAAATTAAACAAAGATCGTAAAATATAAATAACGTTTTTAGGACGATATTTGTATTAACACATTGGTTCATCCAAAGGTTAGTTCATTCTACATTGTCCATACAGTTATGACTGGTGTTTTTTATCACATGCATAACTCACCTTACTCATTTTTTACTCATTTTCTACAGATGCTTTTCAGCCAGAAAATTCACGTATTATAGACCGCCAGCTTCGGACAAACCATACTGCTGATGAAAGCGACCTGCCTGCACCATCGACCGGTTTTTTTAGTGGCCAGCGCCTGAAACGGAGTAATTTGAGCAGTAAATTTGGTTTTTATTTATTCAATCAGGGTTACTTTACTAACAACGCTTCTATTTTTATGGTCATAACACCAATTGTAGAACCTCATATTCATATACCTGTTTAAAAATGCAGAGACACGTACGCGCAAACGTATCAGGACCAAAAAAAATGGCAAACAGGATGTCACCACCTTTTCTACAGGCCCTGTTGGTAACAGTAGTTTACAAGCTTCTTCGGTAGGATGTGTAACTGTAACCAAAGATGACTTACTTCATAATGTCCCTCAAGGTAAACTAAGGCAGTCTATTATAAAGAAGTTTACCTTTTAATTTAAGCACCAACTTCTGCCGTAAATGTATTTGATACACTAAAGTAATAACCATCGTCGTTCTTTTCTCTTTTTCACAGCATCAACTCCAATATTTGTGCAGCAAAATCAACACACTCATACACCAAAAAACCAAACTGACGGTCGTAGAATGCAATAAAATTCTGCCAGGGGTACTTTCCAAAATAGTCCCGATCATCCTGTTTTTCCTATTGGTGAACCATCTATGTGTGGTACAAGTGAAAGTACGTCTCTAAATTGTCTTTAAACACGATTCCAACTTAAAATTACCAATTGATGTGGTGTTTTTTGCTCTAATTCTTTTATATCCACGGTAGCGGCTCCAAGAACTTGGTGCGCGCGTGATGTGTCGTTGTGGTTTAGCAGTATTAATACCTACTCAAGTTTTAAATTTATATTTAGCCGACTTATCAATAAAACACACACTTAACGAGCAGTGTACCCGGTCAGTATGAATATAATGGTAAGTAGAGTGTCGATCACTAAGAGTGGAACGTATTATCTAATTATTCTAATCAGTATTTTAATATCTTAAGTTAGCTGTACAACCTAATCTAACGCAAGGGGGTTCAGCCTGAGAGACTGGCACGGTTTGGTTATGATTAAATAGAAAACTAAACTAATGAGCACAAATCAGCGATTAGCACACACGTACACAGATAGATACATGAGACAATAAGAAGACTGATTGCGTGGTTTTGTAACCTTACAACAGGTTTTACCTCTCGAGGGATCTCAAGAGGCTTACAACCCCACCAGGCAGTGTACCTGACCGATGTAGTATAGTGTAGTGGTAAGTACGGGGGATTGATCGTTCTCCACAGGGAATAGTGTTCGTTAGGTATGAAAGGCTACTCTAATTAGGTCTAAGGGTTGAGGAAGATTCTTTTTATGTTTTTATAATTTTATGAAAGCAAGTAAAATCTCGGTTTTGAAGGAGTGGGCGGAATTAGTTGCTAGTCAACTAACCCAAAATTTACTACGAATGCAAATAAAATAAAATAACAAAAATGAAATGTGGTGAGAAACTTATGTGTAGAGAAATGTGTTTACTTAGATTTCCTTACTCCCTAACTATCTTTTACCGGTTAATTAGTGTGTATTAGTCGCGTGGATGACGGGTGTATTCCTTAATACCATTCGTGGGGTGGCGTACTTACTTCCCCAACTCTACAAGCTCCTACTTCACTCCTATGTCGAGCCGGCTAGGAAGCTCCTAACATGGGATCACTAGAATTCGCTTGTGCATTAAATACAACCATAAAAACCTTTAGTACGCATTTGGTTCATGTTTCTTAAGACGTTCAAGCAAGTTACCGAATAGGAAGTTAGCCAGTTTTCTTAAGCCTAACATAGATAAACAATCATCCAATACAACTAACAACACACTAACAACCAATAATCAATAGCTAGGTTTCATTAGATCTAAGCAAACACAAGATAAAATTAGCCTAACATGTTAAACAAAAGACAAGCATAAGATAGAATCAAACAACACATAGACATATTGAATGATTAATTGATAACTTATCTTTCAATGAAACATGGAAGATCTCAAGGCAAAAAGCCCTGAAAAAGTAGCTAAAATCGTCTTAGGGTTTTATCCCAAAATTCCACACACTAAGCTCTCTCTAATGACAAAAGATTAGAAAACTATATATAGATTTTTGGATCTGACGGCGTCACCTTATGCATTGTGACGCCGTCACCTCGCCGCTTTTAGGGTTCCCGGGTGACCTTCTTGACGCCGTCCCTCTTTAGCTCTTCAAAAATCCATTCTGGCCTATCAAGGCTTGACGCCGTCGGATCATGAACGTGACGCCGTCCCCTTATGATTTAAGCCGTGACGCCCTTGATTTAGTTAAAGCGTGACGCCGTCAGAATTCTCATGCTAACTCACTGGCCCGTCATGAGTAAATTTCACATCCCACTTTTCTTGCCAAGGCATGACGCCGTCAAGAGATGATTCTGACGCCGTCAAAGGTAAATTTCAGCCGATTTTGAGACTTTGTCGTATTCTTCACTTTAATGCTCCAAAAACGTCCAAAATGCCTCCTTTTCCAGATTTCTCCTCAAAAGTACCTAAAATGACAAAAGGAACGATTTAGGGCAATATTTGATCAAATAAATACGATTTCGGGCTTAAATGACCCCTTAAAAGCGGTACACTTTTCGCCTCATCAAATACCCTTACACTTGAGATTTGCTTGTCCTCAAGCAAATGCGCTTTTATTCTAATCAAAATACAAGTTAGGGGTCATTTAATGCTAACATAAAAGTAATTACAACAAATAATCGTTCCACTTCAATCATAATAAGCACGGAGATTACATACTAGCACCTCACAAGTAGTGTTTAGATACTCACATCTCTCAAGTGTCATCAAAATAAATCTCATAAATGAAAACGGAAAATATCTCTCACTACCTGTCATAGCAAATAGATTACCATAGGCTTGGGAAAGGATCGAAAACCTCCTCCACTAGGCGTAAGCACCTAAGATAAACTATCAAAGAGGGCTTTTAAATGGGTTATAACGTTAGGTGTAGGGAAAAGGAAAACACGGTTTTGTTGGATACGGGATATTTTACTGGTGGCTAGTTAAAGATCTTGATCAATTACATGTACTATACAATGTTGCTAAGCCAAGACTAGACTCAATTTTAAGCTAGAAACAAAATAACAAAATAACAAAAACATAAAGATAAACATAAAATGAAACGGGATGGTAGTCCGTATGTTTTTTCTATTTTTCATTTTCTCATTTTTTTGTGTTTTTCTTATTTTTTTTTTTTTTTTTTTTTTTTTTTTTTTTTGTTTGCATACACTCTTGCCCTACCATCCAAAATAATACATCATAGGGGCATTGCATTCCCCTTACACTTGAATTTTTACATAACTTTACAAATACTAATCTAATGACTCGAATTAAGATAATTGAAACACTTGGAGTACTTTTAAAATATTTAGCACATATGGGGGTAATAAATGATGTTCTTCCCCGTTACTCCATTACACTAGTACTTTACCCATGAGTCCCAATCGTCCCAAAACAATATGTACAAGGATATGACTCGACTTAGCAACCATGTAATCAATTAGATAATTAACTTGGGTTTAAACAAATGTTGTAACAATAATGCACTAAAGATGAGTGCATACAAGGTAGGCTAAGGCGATTTGGGTGTACATTTTAGTGGGGTGTAACAAATTCTTCCTTTAAGTAAAATGCTTAAAGGTCGAAACGAAAAGATAGGCTCTGAGGGGTGTACTAGGGGTATCGTGTACTAAAAATGAGTACAACGCAAAGGGTGTGGGAGAATTACTTGACCAATGTAGCCAATGTAATTATAACAAAAACACAGGTGTAAAACAATGGGTTAATCCTAATGCCTCTTATCATGTAGTAAATCTAACTACACGAATGTAGTCTCACTTGTGGCCTTGGAATGGTCCTAACGCAAGTTCTAGAATCTAAGTGCTACCGGTACACACATCATAGCATAAATGCTTTTCCTACCAATTCTAGGGGCGAACCTCACATATTTGGGGGTGGAAAATTTTTTAGTGGTACGGTTTTTATGCTAGTCATATAACTCCTATCCATGAGACGCTCATTAAGATCAAAGTTTCACTCCTATATGTTGTAAAAAATTTTAAATTTGGCACTAAAATTACCCTAATCAAGTATTTCTCTCAGTTTTATTACACATCTATTATTAAACAAACAAAAATCAAGAGCAATTGTATTCTCTAAAATCGTACTTTTACCCTCCCCTTACACTTAAGATGAACATTGTCCCCAATGTTCAAATAACAAGATGTAAAAGCATAAAGTAAAAGAATGAAATCAAATACTCCCCTGATTCGCTCGGTGGATAGTGAAATTACACGGTTAGATCTTCCTCCAAAGAGAATGTTGAAGCTCCATGACTAATGCATCGCCATAAGCTTGATTCCATAAACATTTCCTTGTCCAAAATAACCTGTTAACCTGAGAAAACAAACACGAAAACCTGCATAACATCGGCGGGATAAAATCTATATATAAGGATATAATGCTTGTGGAATGATAATTTTGCAGATTCCTGGAGATTATAAGTTGGAGATTTAATAAAAACTTTTTATGAAAACAAAACTTTCAAAAATTTCTGGAAATTAAATCTGACGCCGTCAGGTTATAAATCCTGACGCCGTCAGAAATGACCTGACAAAAATTTTCATTTTAAGTTTCCGGAAAATTTCTGGAAAAACCTTTACCTTACTTCCTGGAAATCCTGCAAAACATCATTATGACTCGATACAAGCATTTGACTCAAACAAATACTAATATGTATGCTAATTTATTATTATTACGATTCATGTTCATATGTGTTCTAATAAACCGATTTAGATTTCCCTTACACTTATCTTTTGCAAAATACCTTTATATGTAGTTAAGACGAAGTTAAAAACAAAATAAAGCATTTTCACAAATTAGTTTTTAACATGAATCAATAATAATAAAAATTAAACACACATACGGAAACAAATAAAAACAAACAAACACACAAAGCAAATAAAACAAATAAAGCTTGGGTTGCCTCCCAAGAAGCGCTTTTCTTTATTAACGAGTCTTGTAGCTAGACTCAAAGTAAGGCTCATCTAGTGTCGCTTATGCTCACGTATCCGAGTGTGAGCCATCTAATTGTTGCCTCATCTTTCTTGTATTCATCATTTAGCTCCAAACATCCATGATAGTATCTCTTATTTTTCTCATGTGGATATTTGAGCCCCTTCCCCTTATCATTCTCACTTAACAAGTCGATAGGCATAATTCTATTGCAAGCTTCAATGGGGTAGTTCTTAAACCTAGGATGTGCTCGGGGCATTTGATAGACAAAATCTTCATCCCCATCCGAGAATGTAATTAACCCGTCCACAAGTTTTTCGTCAAGGTTGGTCAACCTCTTGAAGGGTTCTCCAAAAATGACTTGGGTTAATTTGTCATCGATAAATTCTCCTAAGTTCTCCATAACCATAAAATCCACCACATACACAAAACTTCCTACGAACACGTGTAGTGGCTTAATCCTAGCAACAATGTTATCTCCTTGATATTCAAGCTCATCTACCATGATTTTATTATAATTAGCGCGAGAAATAATGTTCATAGGCAAAGACGAGTTAAGATAAGCATAAAAATCATGATAACCAATTTTACACGGGAATTGCATGTTAAAGAGGCTATCCTTTTCGATCTTAGTCCTAGGGTCAACATACTTAAAGGGGTCAATTTCCTTTTTTTCCCATTCCTCGTTAACTACTTCTCCATTACCGATATCCTCATCGGAGTCTGAGTAGTAAAATGGACTGACATAGTCATTCTCATGGTCAGACTCCTCCATCTCAGAATTGTTACCAAAGTGGTGGTCGGGTGAAAGGTTGTTGTTTGCTACTATGGGGGCGGGAACGGGTAGTTGAAAATTTGCACGGCGAAAAACACGAATAACAGGGATCAAATGACCAATGTTACTCATGAGGTAAGTGGAAGGTATCACAAACAAAAGTACAAAGAAATAAGATAGACTAAAGAAAACCTACAAAAATAAAATAAAAATCTCACTAGAAAGGAATCTAGTGAGTAGACCTAATAGAAATAAAAATTCAACCTAAACAATAACTATTCCCCGGAACGGCGCCAAAAACTTGATTGCGTGGTTTTGTAACCTTACAACAGGTTTTACCTCTCGAGGGTTCTCAAGAGGCTTACAACCCCACCAGGCAGTGTACCTGACCGATGTAGTATAGTGTAGTGGTAAGTACGGGGGATTGATCGTTCTCCACAGGGAATAGTGTTCGTTAGGTATGAAAGGCTACTCTAATTAGGTCTAAGGGTTGAGGAAGATTCTTTTTATGTTTTTATAATTTTATGAAAGCAAGTAAAATCTCGGTTTTGAAGGAGTGGGCGGAATTAGTTGCTAGTCAACTAACCCAAAATTTACTACGAATGCAAATAAAATAAAATAACAAAAATGAAATGTGGTGAGAAACTTATGTGTAGAGAAATGTGTTTACTTAGATTTCCTTACTCCCTAACTATCTTTTACCGGTTAATTAGTGTGTATTAGTCGCGTGGATGACGGGTGTATTCCTTAATACCATTCGTGGGGTGGCGTACTTACTTCCCCAACTCTACAAGCTCCTACTTCACTCCTATGTCGAGCCGGCTAGGAAGCTCCTAACATGGGATCACTAGAATTCGCTTGTGCATTAAATACAACCATAAAAACCTTTAGTACGCATTTGGTTCATGTTTCTTAAGACGTTCAAGCAAGTTACCGAATAGGAAGTTAGCCAGTTTTCTTAAGCCTAACATAGATAAACAATCATCCAATACAACTAACAACACACTAACAACCAATAATCAATAGCTAGGTTTCATTAGATCTAAGCAAACACAAGATAAAATTAGCCTAACATGTTAAACAAAAGACAAGCATAAGATAGAATCAAACAACACATAGACATATTGAATGATTAATTGATAACTTATCTTTCAATGAAACATGGAAGATCTCAAGGCAAAAAGCCCTGAAAAAGTAGCTAAAATCGTCTTAGGGTTTTATCCCAAAATTCCACACACTAAGCTCTCTCTAATGACAAAAGATTAGAAAAATATATATAGATTTTTGGATCTGACGGCGTCACCTTATGCATTGTGACGCCGTCACCTCGCCGCTTTTAGGGTTCCCGGGTGACCTTCTTGACGCCGTCCCTCTTTAGCTCTTCAAAAATCCATTCTGGCCTATCAAGGCTTGACGCCGTCGGATCATGAACGTGACGCCGTCCCCTTATGATTTAAGCCGTGACGCCCTTGATTTAGTTAAAGCGTGACGCCGTCAGAATTCTCATGCTAACTCACTGGCCCGTCATGAGTAAATTTCACATCCCACTTTTCTTGCCAAGGCATGACGCCGTCAAGAGATGATTCTGACGCCGTCAAAGGTAAATTTCAGCCGATTTTGAGACTTTGTCGTATTCTTCACTTTAATGCTCCAAAAACGTCCAAAATGCCTCCTTTTCCAGATTTCTCCTCAAAAGTACCTAAAATGACAAAAGGAACGATTTAGGGCAATATTTGATCAAATAAATACGATTTCGGGCTTAAATGACCCCTTAAAAGCGGTACACTTTTCGCCTCATCAAAGACCTGTCCTGATAATTAAGTAGCTTGACACTTGTTTTATTGCTAGTTTTATATGAAGTGTATATAATTAACCCTTTCTCGTTGGCTCTAATCTTATCGGCGAGTAAACCCTTAATGATCACTTATGTCTATCCCACTATCCTAGAAACGATAGAATAAATAGGCGAGGAAGGGGCATGGCGACCCAAGCAATGCTCAGCTAGACACAGAGGTTATCAATGCACTAATAAAAGTCACCAAAGACATCAACATATAAACTTTAATTAATGGGAAAGCAATTTTAAGGGGTGGACATGATATTCCGTAGTCACATGACATCAGCCCATCAATCCTGATGAATTAAAGTGTACTAATACAATAAAACAAAACTACTTAATGAATTGAATACATGCAGGACCTTCTTACAGCTCTTGTATCTTCGTTTAGGGTGTGTCTTGTGCTGCTAATACGTCTGAATTTGGCTTTAGGGTATCTGTCTCTCTCTTCTGAGTTTTTGCTAGTTGTGTGTCGAAATTCGTCTGGCCTTGGGGTATTTATAGTTTCTGTCTGAGGGTTAGATGCGGCGCATAGGATAAGTAGATGCGGCGCATTGACTTAACTTCGCGTGGGGTCCAAGATTAATATATTCAGGAATATTCGTACGCCGCCTTAAGATGCGGCGTAACTCCATTTCTCTATGCGGCGCACGTCCTTTGCTGTCTTGGATTGTAGCTTGTGAAATCTTGATAGTGATACGCCGTATGTAAGAAGTATGTTGCGGCGTATCTGGAGCAGAATGATCTTGATCTTGTACATTTCAGTAGACTCTTAACATCTTGCTTGTTTTGCTCCATAATTAGTCCAAAATCACCAAGTTTCACATAATACTTGTTTTTACCTGAGAATTACAAAAGTAAACATTAACGTATCAATTCTCATATATAATATAATAAAATAAGTCAAATAAATATGACAAATGATAATAATAAAATGTGCTTATTTGAGTTCATCAAATATCCCCCCACTTGAACTTTACTTGTCCCCAAGTAAACCTTAGAATGAATTTTATGAAAATGTATCCTAAAAGATTTTAGGATTTATTTTTATATTTAAGCATGTATTCGTTTTGTCATAATTGCACAACCAAACACTTAACGAGTTAGAAATAAAATAAAATATTTTGATAAAAGCAAATCTAATCGTTTAACTGTCCAGTCGTGACGAATATTCTATCATAAGCTTGGCAAGTATACGCATCTCCCCCACTAAAGCCAAGGAATAACAAGTCTAAAGCGGTAAAAAGGGTTTGTTGGTTAAGGGTTAATCATCCTTTTTAATCTCTATCGATCTCAAATTCCAAAAAAGGCGACAAAATCACAAATACATGATCGAATCCACGACCACGATACTTGCAATTGCTCAAATCCTTAACTCGAATAGGCTAAAGATAGGACCAAGTAATCTTCACCAATAATATTATATCAAAAAGGGCGACAAAATCATAAATACATAGCCGAATCTACGACTACGATACTGAAGATTGCTCAAATCCCTAATCTCAATAAATCAAAGGTTTAGATAAAGAATGATATAGGGTATGGATAACATTTGGGATACAAATTGGTGTAAAATGAAAAATAAACAAAACAGATAAATTAAAATCCTAAGTGTGGTAAATTACTTTCCCAACCATCCCATGAATAAGACTCATATCATTGAATAACTCACGCTTTAACACTTGAAACACACGCTTTAGGTAGACACGAATTATACTCAACAAGATCTCAATCAAAGAATAACCTTAGTTGGCGTTCCCATAACGGCCAACTCCCATTCAATCCATAAATATAATATACAACAACTAGTGGTGATATCGACCACTTAATACAAAACTTTACATAAGTTGGTTAAAACAAACTTCCAACTTTTCCTTTTTCTTTTTCTTTTCTCTTTTTTTTTTTCAATTTTTTTTTTTTTTTTTTTTTTTTTTTTTTTTTTTTTTTTTTTTTTTGACATTAACATATATGCGTAAAATTTCACAACTTTTCTATCACTATTTTTCCGGATAATTTTTTTCATACTTTTCATACTTTCAGAAATAACTGTAATAGCGAAAGTAGTAAACACACGAAAAATAAACTCAAAGTTATACAATATTTACTTTCATACCAATTGCATTGTGCAATTTCCTGACTCAACCAAAGATAATGAATTACGCACGCGAACACAGGTAATGTAAGGAAACACACTTTGCCTAAAGCAATTAACCAACCACGGATTTTAATCTACAGGGTTGGCTAAGGCGTAAGGGTGTAACGAAACATTATAACAAAGGTGTAAGAAACGAAAGGAATGGCTCTGAGGGTTTTTTCTAGGGGTATCTTACTCTAAAAGTGAGAGTAACAAAAGATTTATACGGGGGTTAACTAACCAATGTAGTTAGTTAATATCACATAACATATAAAGGCTATTTGGGTGTAATCCTAGAAATTTACCAATTTAGACAAGTCATTCCAATTATATAGATAATACTTATTATGGTGGTCTCGAATAGTATACAAGCCAAGTTCTAAAGTTTACAAGTCACCGGCACACTCATAGATTTGTGAATTTTGAAAAGTTCACAATTTTTGGAAATAATGTTATGTGTGCAGCTATGTAATTAGACTTTAAACAAAAACATGCTAAAAAATTTTAAATTTTGATATATTAAGCGCATTTTAAGCATATTTTGAAAACGTTTAGGACAAGTAAGTGTTCTAATTCTCCAATCCCCCCCCCCACTTAAGTTAAACAACGTCCTCGTTGTTTGTGTCAAAGGTTAAAAACTGGAAAATAAAAGAATTAGAACAGAAAAACTCCCCTGGGATTTGCTCGGTATGATCCTCCATTATTTGTATAAGAGCAAAAATCAACTTCCTTGTGGATGAGAACGTTTAAGCTTCAAAGATGATGTATCCACAAAAATGCAGGAATCTATAATACCATTAAGACTTTAACACACCTGAATTAAGAAGGTTCAAACTTGCATAATACATTAGTAGTTAGTAAAAACAAAACATAAAAAATTAAAACGAAAATCATCAGGTCAGTCGATACGCCATATCTTATGGAAAAAGATACGCCGTATCGAGCCTGGAATAAATACGAATCAGAATAAAAGATGCGTCGCATCCTTAACCAGGGATGCGCCGCATTAAATAAACTGACAGAAAGTTTTAAAGTCAAAAATAAAAATGCAGAAAATTAAATAAGATATGACCAGTGCAGGCGATGCGTCGCATCTTAGGATTGAGATGCGCCGTATCTGCAGGTCTGACATACTCGACATAGAACAGAAAAGTAAGAAATTCTCCGGGTTGTCTCCCGGTCAGCACTTGTCTTTATTCTAGAGTCTTCAAGTTAGACTCACGTTCAGCTCCTTATTTTGTTCTATTGATCCCCACATGTCCGTGCACGATGTAGTTGCGAATTACTTCGTCACGAACATATTCCGGCCCCAATTCAAGTACACCTTTGTAGAATCCTTTCATATTTTGGTACGGATATTCGATCCCTTTCTCAGCGTCATTTTCATCTACAAAAAGAAATGGTGTAAATTTGTAACAAAATTTGTTAGGGGCATGTTTAAACCTTGGGTGAGCACGAGGCATCATGTAAGTGATAACGTTGCTTCCACTTTTAAAGGTGATCTTTCCTTTAAATCTTTTAGCGTTAATTTTGACCTCCTTACAAAATGGTTTCCCAACGATCACGTCACCCATCTCAACATCACGATAAGCATCCATGTTTTCCACCACGGTGAAATCTGTAACAATAGTTAAATTCCCAACAAAAATAGGTACATTCATGAACATTCCAACTACGTTTTTCCCTCTATACTCAACTTTGTTTTTCATTATAGAATTATAGAAATCTTTTGACATTACATTAATTGGTAAAATAGGGAAAAAGTTGGCACTAACCTGTTTAAATCCTATCATGCAAGGAAATTGTAAATTATAAGCACAATCTCCATGGATCTTTCTACCATAATCACAGAAACTAGGATATCCTTCAAATTCATCATAATTCTTAGTGTTGATCATATTAATTCTAGGTATATCCATAATTTCTCCTTTTTCAATTTCGGGTTCTAAATCCTCCATAAATTGATCATTGATTCCTAATGGTAAATTAAGATCATTTAATTCAATGTAGTCTCGACTATAGGTCTCAAGTGATTCATTATTTATCAAGGTTTCTCCCATAAACCTACCTTCAAGATCGAGTTCCATACGTTCTCTTAATCCTAGCACATAGACGCCTCTAATTATGCTTTTAGCAGGATTTTGGCACTTATAGACTAGTTTATTATTCCCTACTTTTAATGAGATTTTTCTTTTAAACACATCAATCTTAGCATGGGCGGTAGACAAGAAAGGTCTTCCAAGGATTAAAGGAATCTTAACATCCTCGGGCATATCTAATATAACAAAGTCTACGGGGAAAACAAACTTCTCAATCTTAACTAGCACATTTTTAGCAATCCCTTCAGGTCGTTTTACCATTTTATCAGCCAATTCAATAAGCAACTTAGTTGGTGCTAATTTTCCTAGTCCTAGGGTAGTGAATGTCTTAAGGGGCATAACACTAACGCTAGCTCCTAAGTCAGCTAACACATTATTGAAAGATATATCATTAATTGAACAAGGTAAAGTAAAACTTCCTGGGTCCTTTTCTTTATGAGGCAAGGCATGTAAGTCGGTTGCAGAGCTCTCTTCTTTCATTGTGGCCTTGATCTCCTCTTCAATCTTTGTCTTCTCTTTTAGTAGTCTCCTTAAACTGATTGAAGAATTAAAGAAAAATTCGGGCTTTGCAGCATCATTACCATTCATCAATCTTCTAGGAAAAGGTATGTTAGGCGTGACTTCTTCAGTGGTGCTTATGGCCTTGACATGATCTCTTGGATTAGTTTCTGTCGAGCTTGGTAAACTTCCGTATCCCCTTTCTTGAAGAACTTTGCTCATTTGTCCAATTTGTTGTTCCAATGCTTTGATAGAAGCTCCTTGATTTCTTGTTATAGTATCCGTTGAGGCTCGGATTTCCTTGATCATAGCAGTGTTCTCTTCATGTCTTTTAGCAGCATCGGCCATAATTTGCTTTAGAGTGTCATCCAAAGTCTGCCTCCTTTCTTGATAAGTGGGATTAAAGTTGTTCTTTTGATTGTATCCCGGAGCAGCTTCCCTAAATCTTCCTGAAGGTCGGAATGGTTGTCCAAATTGTGTGTAGTATGCTTCTTCAAAAGTATCACTTTCATTCTTGTTAGGGCAATCTTTAGTTTAGTGAGGTCCTTCGCATTTTTCACATCCAACTTGGGCAGCATAAACTTTCTCATCACGCTTCTTCATCTCTCTACTAATTTTATCCAATTGAGCTTGAATAGCAGCAAACCCGTCAAAATTAGTGTTGCTCTTAGATCTAGTAGAGGTTCCATCGTGCCATTTTTGAGAGTGATCAGCAGCTTCTTGGATAGCTTTTCTAGCATTGGCTGCACTCATTTGAGGCACAGCTCCCTTAGCATCCAAGATTTGTCTAGTAGGCACGTCCAATCCTTGATAGAACAATATTATCTCCTGCATTGGACTTAGATAATGTTGAGGGCATTTCATCAATAAGTCTTTAAATCGTTCCCAAGCTTGATAAAGAGTTTCATCAGGCTCTTGCTTGAAACTGTTGATAGCCTCCATCTTTTTAGCAGTTTTAGCAGGTAGACAATATCTTTTCAGGAATTTGCTCTTCAAATCTTCCCCTGTTGTGATTGAACTAGCAGGTTCATTCCTTAGCCACTTATTAGCAGCTCCTTTAAGGGAAATTGGAAAGATTCTTAGCATAAGTTGATCGTCAGAGACTCCTTCTGTAGTAAACAAATCTGCAATCTCCAGGACCTTTTCAACATGTTCATTAGCATCTTCATGTTCTGTTCCACTGAAAGCATTTTCTCTTAGCTCCTTGAGAAACTGACCCTTCAACTCAAACTTTGACTTTTCATCAAACTTTGGTCTAGCAACTCCTGAACTATAATCAGCACGGGTTTTGTTCATGTATTCCTCCATAGTCGTGTTTTCCGCCATTGTTTTTGTTTCTTCTTCCTCCTTCTCTTCAGAAAAGTAATCAAGCTCGAACGAACTTGAAATTTCAAAGCTTTTTGTGTTGAAAAGCCTTTTAAGCGAATGCAGGGCTCGTTCAGGATCTTTGAAAGGTTTAATCAAGTTCTTAGTTGAACTCCTGGTCATGCACTTCCTGAAACTATCACAAAAGCATCAGTAGGGTATGTTCAAGAAAGTAATATATCAGAAAATTAACAACGAAAACGGAATACGAAAAATAAAAGTTACTGATATCTGCAAACGATGCGCCGTATCCAAAAAGTTGGATACGCCGTATCTTATAATCGTTAAAATTTAATCAGACTTTTATTCAGAAAGCAGATACGCCGCTTATGAATTAGAATGCGCCGTATCAGTTTAATTTATCAAAAATCGTTTATATTTATTAAAATTAAATGCGTCGTATTAACAGAAGCTAATGCGCCGTATTTTCGTTACGTTTCAAAATACAAGATTTTTTATTCAGAAGATGCGCCGTATCGATTAAAATCGATGCGTCGTATCTGTTTAATAATTCAAAAACTGTTTTTAATTTAAATAGACAATACGACGTATCTGTTAAAACAGATGCGTCGTATGGCGTTAGGGTTTAGAAAATTTTCTTATTAAAAACAGAATACGCCGTATCTTGGGGAAAGATGCGTCGTACTCGAATTTATTAAACGCGTTGTATTTTATAAAAATTAAACGCAATACGCCGTATCTGTGAAAACAGATGCGCCGTATCGTTTGTATCAGCACAGTACAACGATAGCAGAATGCAGAAAAAAAAAGAGAATCAAAAAAACTAAAAACAAGCAAAAAGAAACAAAAATTAAAGAAAATAAAAAACACACAAAAATAGAAAATATGCAAATAATACAATGAATGCAATCTATCTAATATACAACGGGGTTAGCGGTTAGAATCTAAAAATTAAAAAGAAAACCTAATTAAAATACTAATCAAATTAACAGATAATAACAATTCACTCCCCGGCAACGGCGCCAAAAACTTGATGTGCGTGTGTATTGCTCTTATTATTTTATGTCCCCGGCAACGGAGCCAAAAACTTGGTGCGCGCGTGATGTGTCGTTGTGGTTTAGCAGTATTAATGCCTACTCAAGTTTTAAATTTATATTTAGCCGACTTATCAATAAAACACACACTTAACGAGCAGTGTACCCGGTCAGTATGAATATAATGGTAAGTAGAGTGTCGATCACTAAGAGTGGAACGTATTATCTAATTATTCTAATCAGTATTTTAATATCTGAAGTTAGCTGTACAACCTAATCTAACGCAAGGGGGTTTAGCCTGAGAGACTGGCACGGTTTGGGTATGATTAAATAGAAAACTAAACTAATGAGCACGAATCAGCGATTAGCACACACGTACACAGATAGATACTCGAGACAATAAGAAGACCTGTCCTGATAATTAAGTAGCTTGTCACTTGTTTTATTGCTAGTTTTATATGAAGTGTATGTAATTAACCCTTTCTCGTTGGCTCTAATCTTATCGGCGAGTAAACCCTTAATGATCACTTATGTCTATCCCACTATCCTAGAAACGATAGAATAAATAGGCGAGGAAGGGGCATGGCGACCCAAGCAATGCTCAGCTAGACACAGAGGTTATCAATGCACTAATAAAAGTCACCAAAGATATCAACATATAAACTTTAATTAATGGGAAAGCAATTTTAAGGGGTGGACATGATATTCCGTAGTCACATGACATCAGCCCATCAATCCTGATGAATTAAAGTGTACTAATACAATAAAACAAAACTACTTAATGAATTGAATACATGCAGGACCTTCTTACAGCTCTTGTATCTTCGTTTAGGGTGTGTCTTGTGCTGCTAATACGTCTTAATTCGGCTTTAGGGTTTCTGTCTCTCTCTTCTGAGTTTTTGCTAGCTGTGTGTCGAAATTCCTCTGGCCTTGGGTATTTATAATTTCTGTCTGAGGGTTAAATGCGGCGTATAGGATAAGTAGATGCGGCGCATTGACTTAACTTCGCGTGGGGTCCAAGATTAATATATTCAGGAATATTCGTACGCCGCCTTAAGATGCGGCGTAACTCCATTTCTCTATGCGGCGCATGTCCTTTGCTGTCTTGGATTGTAGCTTGTGAAATCTTGATAGTGATACGCCGTATGTAAGAATTATGTTGCGGCGTATCTGGAGCAGAATGATCTTGATCTTATACATTTTAGTAGACTCTTAACATCTTGCTTGTTTTGCTCCATAATTAGTCCAAAATCGCCAAGTTTCACATAATACTTATTTTTACCTGAGAATTACAAAAGTAAACATTAACGTATCAATTCTCATATATAATATAATAAAACAAGTCAAATAAATAGGACAAATGATGATAATAAAATGTACTTATTTGAGTTCATCACCAATCAATTTATTGTATAATATTTTAACAGTAAGTTTGTTACACACAACATTTAATGACCTTCTCACAAACTTTTGCCCTCATAACAGGAATGGCTGCACATGATGCAACTGAATCAACTTCTCTAAATAATAACAGGCAAACTCAAGAAAAAACCAGGCTGAGAAGTGAGGCGCCCACACGCCGTGTTCGCCAACGTTCTTCAACAACCGATTTACAATGTCGTGCAGATAATGGGTTCCACGGTCCTCATGAACAATCATTTTCGTATACAAATGAAGGTAAATCTCGCGACTGACTTTCCCAATAGCTTATGTCTTTCTATTAAGAGTTGCATCTTAATTAATGCACTATTTTAACTTCGCAACAAGAACGCCTGCACATAATGCCCCTGAATCAACTGATATAAATAATGGCAGCTGTTTCCAGAAAACTCAAAAAAAAAAAAAAAAAAAAAAAAAAAAAAAAAAAAAAAAAAAAGAACTAGAAGTGATCCGGCCACAACGCATGTTCGCCAACATTCTTCCACAAGTAATTTACACTCTCATTTAGATAATCCTGGCGAACAATCAGCTTCTCATGAAAATGAAGGTAAACCTCGTGGTTTCCTTTCCCAACACCTTACCTTTTAACTAAATAAGTTTCTTTCCATGTTTTAATTCAGAGTTCTGTTTCACTCAATGCAGCTACATCAGCTGTGTATGATGATTTAGGGGATTGTAATCAACGATGCCGTTACTGCAAAGCTGCATTCTGGCATGAGGAATGGCTTAAAGGGCATCATTCTTACAATGGTCAGCCTGAATATCATTTATGTTGTGGAGGTGGTAAAGTTTCATGGAACCTGAGGTAGATCCACCGGCATATATCAAGCAGCTTCTTGGAGACAGCAGTTTTATGCAAAATATAAGGGCTTACAATCAGATGTTTGCCATGACTTCATTTGGTGCCAAGATTGACAACACAATCAACCAAGGAAGAGGTCCATATGTGTTTAAAGTTTCTAGTTAGATATACCATTGGATCGGTTCCCGATATCCTATTGGTGATGATGCGCCATGGTTTTTACATCTATATGTCTATGACACACGCAATGAAGTACAAAACAGGATGAGCCATTTTCAAGATTCCGGTAGACCTACATTAGATCCAGAGGTGGTTGAAGGACTCATCCGGTTTTTAGATACTCACAATGAGCTGGTCCGTCTGTTCAGAACGACACAGGATACATGTTCAGAATCCAATGTGCCTGAATTTAAGGTTAGGCTTTACAACGATGGAGGTGCGCGCAGTTATGAGCTGCCTGCATGTCATACTCTGGGATCCATAGTGTTTGACAGTTGTCCAACAACCGAAGCAGACTATGATGTTATCATCGAATCCAGAGGTGGACCACCAAAAAGGATAAACAAGCTTCATCAATCATACATGTCATTGCAGTTTCCGCTGATTTTCATCTATGGTCAGCCCGGATTTCATCCAAAGTTAAAGCTAAGATCTGCAGATCCAAACGACAAGGCAAGACGAGTTTCGATGAACGCGTTTTACACATACTAGTTGCACCCAAGGCATGACCAGTATGATCTACTTTTCCAAACAGGACGCCTTTTCAGCAGTACGTTGTTGTTGTTTATTGTTGTATAGAACAGAATAGAATGGATTTCTGTAGAACGCACCAAAATGACATCCGGGGAGAATATTTTTCAGGCCTCTATGATGCAATTTCAAGAGGCGATCGTGATGGCTAAGAAGTCGGTTCAAGAATTATTTTGCCTTCTTCATTTACTAGAGGTCCTAGATATATGTATAGCCACTACTTGGATGCGCTAGCAATTTGTTGTGTGCTTGGTAATCCACAATTCTTCATAACGTTCACATGTAATGTCAATTGGCCTGAAATCCAATGATACATGGCAGCATTTCCTCATTTGAATGCGGCGGACAGAGCAGATATAATATGTAGAGTTTTTGAGCAAAAGATTAAAGCCTTTATCAGGCTTGTCAAACAATGGCAAACTTTTGGATATATCACAGGAGGTATGCCTATGTTTTGCTATAAATGTTTTTTCAGTTTAAGTTTCATTAAAATTTATGGTGTTAATAGGTGGACCGTGTAATGTATCAACATATTCGCCCAATTTTTACTTCTCTATTCTTTTCTATGCAGTATTATACACTGTTGAGTTCCAAAAGCGTGGGTTACCACATTGTCACACACTAGTCTGGGTGTCTTCATCAACCAAAATACAAAATGCTGAAGATGTTAACCAGTATATTTCTACAGAGTTGTCTGACCCAGCTGTTGATCCACACGGCTACAAAATTGTTTCTGAAATGATGATGCATGGGTCCTGTGGAAAAGCCAATTTGGGTGCACCGTGAATGCAAGGCGAGGTTTGCACCAAAAAATTCCCAAAGAAATACAATAACGAGACATTTTTTGATGACGAGGGTCGTGTGCATTATCGAAGAAGGCAAACAAAGATTTCTGCAACTAAACACCAGATGAAGCTTGACAACACCTATGTCGTCCCATATAACCGGTCTTTGTGCTTGGCGTTCTCAGCACATATCAATGTAGAATACTATGGATGGAGCATGCTCATAAAATACCTGTTTAAGTACATATCCAAAGGGACAGACCGAATATTTGCACAAGTAACCAGGTCTATAGGTGATGCATCTACTTTAGTAGTCCAGTCACATCCATACATTGATGAAATCCAAAATTTTGTAGATGGCCGTTTCATATGTCCTCATGAAGCCTGTTGGAGGATCCTAAAATTTGAAATATATAGTAGAGAACCAGCAGTCCAAATAATTCCAGTCCACCTCGAAGGCATGCAGCGTATAACCTTTCGGGACCACGAGAATTTGGAATCAGTTGTAAATTGGCCAGATAAGAAGCTGATGACACTCACATAATGGTTTACTTACAACATTGAAAACACAGATGGACGGAATTTGACTTATCTAGAGTTTCCATCACAATTTGTTTGGTATACAGATAGGAAATCCTGGTCAAGAAGAAAAAATAGCAGATATTCTATTGGCCGTCTTGCATATGTACACCCAAGTTTAGGAGAACTTTTCTACTTTCGAATGTTGCTATGTCATCAAGGAGGGTGTAGAGGGTTTGCAGATGTCCGAAAGTAAACCGAATCGTATATCCTACATATCGAGCTGCATGTAAGGCTCTTGGTTTACTTGGTGATGATAAAGAATGGGATACAGCCCTTCAAGAGGCATGTATGTCAGCATCATCACCAGAACTAAGGTTTCTTTTTGCTCAGGTTCTTACTCACTGTGAAGTAACGAACCCTTTACAGCTATGGAATAAATATTGGCAAGAAATGGGTCATGATATTCCACGCATTATTTCAGAATACGTGCGGATTCCCAACTAGTATGTCAATGATGCTGAATTACAAGGTTACATATTATATGAGCTACATATATTGCTAGGTAAATCAGTCCAAGACTACGGTTTGCAACCACCTCCGAAACACCTACTTGATCAGTTAAACAATCGGTTGCTATTGGAAGAAAAGAATTACAACAGAGCAGTATTAGCACAAGAAAGAGATGATTCAATCCCTAAGCTAAATGCTGAACAAAGGAGAATGTAAAACCCCAAATTCCCGGTTTCACATTTTGACGACTAATTTGAACTTAACCTAAGAATAGTATTATTAGATAAAAGCATAAAACTATATTAATACATATAAACTAAGTAGTAAATGAATAAAAGTTTGTTACAATTTTTTTTTCCTAATCCCTATCCTAAACACCAAAACTGGTTTTCCCCCCTCCTAATCCCTTTCACACGTTGTCATTGAAGTAGAGATAAGGAAAAATTAATACACAATATAAGTTGGCATAATTAGAAGATGTGTTCCCCTAACCTATTATACATTACAGGCATATTTTCATTCTCTCAAAACACATATTCAGCTCTTTTACTCTCCACCATAACTGAACCATAAATAGCCCCCTATTCCCTCCATTTTTGCTCTCAAGTCCAAGAAGAAGAAGAAGGTGGAAGATTGGCGTACTCGTGATCTTTGTTCTCTCTTTGTTTTCTTCTTTGAATCGGCTAATAGGTAACCATGATCTCCTTTTGTATCTCTCTTGTACACGACACATAAACACACATGAAAACCTAAAATCAGATTTGGAACGTGTAAAACCTAAATGTTATAATCAATATAATCATCTTGTGATTTTGCTTGTCTAGTTAAAATATGAATAAGAAGGTTATGCCACATGAAATCATAACTATAACATACTAAACTTGTGTAATCGACCCATGATTTTCTGTTTTGTTCGACCTAAACATTCAACCCTAGATCTGATATGGAAACCCTAATAAGCTCATTAATAAGACATTAATTATGGTTAAATAAAACATGGAAAACCCTAGGAATTTATGATGGGTTGAATGGGTTAAAAAGAGTTTAGGTAGTCTGTCTCAACTGAATGCTGTCCAGGATTTCGGGTCGTGTTGCAAGGGTCATAAGTTAATGATACAAACGTGTTTTTGCATGATTTTTGAGGCTAAAACTAAATTCAGGATGTATGCTATCTGGATATCAAATTTTATAATTTTTGGAGGTCGGAAGAGTAGTCTTTTGATTTTTGGGAGTTCAAGTGTCAAAACTGTATTTTGGATGTCTGAAAATCAGTTGGTGTTTTTGATTTTTAGTTTTAAAACCATAAGGAATTAAGAGGTCTCATTTGACAGGGATAATTTTAAGATGTATATGGCTTACTGGAATTTTGGTGGATTTTTATGAAGTGTCCAAATGTGTTCGTTAAGGGAAAACTTTCTGGGTGTCTGTGCAGTTATCTTTCTGGACAGGTTTGGGAAAATGATTTTTTAAAGGGTACTTTCCCTTAGTAATGAAATCTAAAAAAATGGGGAGAAGTACTAAACATATGTAGGAGTCACAGATAAAAATTGTGGAGCCTCAGGAGCTCAGTTGATAGGTCTATAAATTCATAAGAAACTGAGTCAGATTTGCACTCTAAACCTAAAATCTGTTTTGACACATTTAAACCTTAACTAGATTAATTATTGATTTGAAACACATATAAAACCTATGTTTTGATTGTTAACCCAGTCTAACCGAATTCCATATTCGACTAAACCTATTTTGATATTACATTTATAAACTAATTAAGTTATGCCTTAATTATGAAACCTTAAACCTATGTATTAATCACTTAACTTAAGTAAACCCTAAATATGAAGATGTCATTGATAACAAACATTAAAAATCCGTTATGGTATTAAATGAGCGTATAAGTAATATATGATTATAACTCATGTAGATCCGGTGAAGTCGGAGTGATCCTCTTTCTTGTATTCTTTTGCCCTTTTGCTTGTGTTTCATAAGGTACAGATATTCCGCCCTTTTTCAGTAAGGGTATCTCATGACTTTTGATCCCTTGATATTTGCTATTCTGATTTATGATTCATTTGATATTCGTTTAGTTATTCTGTCTGATATGGTTTGATTCATTCGTTCTCTCTTGTGACTTCAATATTCGTATTAGAATCCTTTGAGACTTTGTAACCCATCTAATATTATGACTTTTATGAAAAACCTTTTTGAATATATATCTTGATGCTGGTTTTGGGAAATACTATTTTTTTTAAAACGATTTCTATGACTACTAGGTAACACCACTATTTATATGAAGGCTCAATGACTCTTATGAAAACGGTTTTTAAAAGAAGACTTTCATGAAAATAACATTTAAATGATTTTCACAATTACATACACTGGTTGTACTCTATCCTTAAGGATTCTCATGACTCATTGATTTCCTGATATTTGTTAATTGTTATGCTTTGATCCATATTTTTTCAGTATTCGTTTGATTATTCGTTTCATGCTATATTCCATTCATATAGCTATTATCTGAGTTGGATAGTTTATAATTATCCCATATCATTAGATTGCATGTACTATGCCTATTATGTTGCCCATATTTGTAGCCAGTCATGGGGAGTCCATGGCCATTCCATTGATGCACCAATGGTATTGACACTATCTGTGGAGGTGGGTTTTTGTCCACATCGTTCCCATTTGTTTATATAGTTGTATATATAGCGCACCTGGCCCGTGTTTATTATATGTATATTTAGTCTAGAACTGGCATATGTATCTCTGTTTTGAAGGGAGCGTATGAATGCATCCTAGGTACTTAGTTCAGTTTTGATATATACTTGTGAATGGACTTGAGTGTGTGCAATACACCCCATTTCACTTTTGGTACATCGAGCTAGCTACTCCATGTACAATTTGCTATATGTTTTGTTGGGCATTTCTTTTGATATTGATATCCACTTTATGTTCATTATTATGCTTGATCCCTTTTATATGTTCCATATTCTGTTTGACATCTTGTTTAGCAGGTTCTCTTGGATTCATTCGCTTATTCATTTCGTATACACTTATTACCTTTCATTTGTTTATATCTGTTCACTGAGCGTTAGCTTAGCCGCATTTTCTTTTCTCTGCGGCAGGTTATAAGCGGGATGCTGGGCATGAGTATTGAGAGTAGAAGATAGATGACCTACCCTTGATTAGATTCCATTATTGGAGTTATGATTGTAGATATTATGCTTTGGATATGTATTGTATTTAGATTATTGTTTGGATTAGATTTCGTAAGTCCTTGTAATTTTTGACTTAGTATTTAATAAGAAGTCTTCCGTTTGCTTTATTATATTCTGATTGACACCATATTGTTACACTTAGACCCTTTTCGGGTTGGGGTGTTACAATTATGGTATCAGAGCTTAGGCTTCGACCTGTAGTACTGTAAGTTATGACCTATGAAAGATTTGGCCCTTAGGTTTGCACTATAGGAGCTTATGAAACAACCTTTGAGAATTTGCCTTAGGATTTCCACTCTGAAGAAACTTAAATTATAACCGGTGAGGATTGGGTAGACTATAAGACATTTGTTTAAGTATCATTGCTTCCGCATCACTCCGATTCGTGCCTTACTTTTAGTTAAGCCATTTTAAGATCACTATTTCCGGAGATTAGAAACTTATTACTTTGCACAGCCTAAGATTTGTGATCAAGTAAGTTTAGAATACGTTGAGAATTATGTGGTAATGCCTGACACTGTATAAGCTTTATTTTCTGATTCCGACCTTAACCTCTGATTCGTTTGTTAATCATTTAGATGCCTCTTAGATCATTCTGAGAATTCTTGTGACTATGATGTGTTTGACACATTCTGTGATTTCTCTTGCTTTTGCTAAGCATATTTAAGTTTCCCTACACTATCAGATTTCACATTACCCATCCCTATTCCTATAAGAAATCTTGTGGTGATTAACCACGAGTATGGGAATGTTTCCTTCACTTCTGAATGATAAGATTCACTCTGTTGATCTGTCTTTCTCTGGAATGTTAATTTCGATGTTATTCTGGTATGGATTAGCTGACTGAGCATCAAGATGCTAACTACTGTCATACTGTACACCTTTGACAATTTGAACATCCTGAATTCTTTTTGCCATCATTTCCGATTGGTTAACCCGTTGTTATCATTACTACCCTGGAAACTTGTACGTTCTTTTCGCGGTTGTGAAATTTTCCTAGCACCTATTTTGTACACCGTTGGCTGGATCTCACCTTGAGAGAGTCATTTTACAATCTGAGCTTTTCGATGTAGTGCCTGAACGAACTACCAAGGTTTCCACCAGAGTTGAAGTTGAATTGACATAGTACTGAAAGATTGTTTAGTCATGACTCGAGGTAGAATATGATATCAATAAAGGCATGTTTATATGATGCAAGTATTATGACGCCTGGCCAACGTGATAATAGTTACATCATATAACCTGAACTTATTGAGATCATAAGATGCCTTTGAGAAGTGCCTGAGAAAAGTAGGTGGAATGAGTCTGAGTTCTATCTGAATAGAGCGATGTCATGCCTGATTCTGACACTCCGTATCGAATAGCACCAGTTGAATTGAGAGAACTAAAGGGGCAGCAACAAGAACTAGGAAGTAGTTTTATTCGTTTGAGCGTATCTCCATGGGGTGCTCCAGTTTTATTCGCGATGAAGAAGGATGGTAGCATGAGGTGGTATATTGATTTCTGGAAGTAGGACCGTATTACAGTTAGAAACCATTATCCATTACCTTGAATCGACAACTTATCTGATCAACTTTAGCATGTGAAGTCTTCTCTAAGACTGAGTTAAGATCTGGTTATCATCAGTTGCATGTGAGGAGCGAGATGTTCCTAGAATTACCTTTCGTACTCATTATGGTCACTATGAGTTTAGTGACGCCAATTGTATTGGCTAATGCTTCGACTGTTTATTGGACATGATGAATCGTGTCTTTCGTGAGTACTTGGACAAATTTGTCATAGTATGACATCTTAGTACATTCAGAGACGAAGGAGAAACATGAGGATCATTTTCGTATTATGTTGGAAACTTTGCGTAAGAAGAAACTTTATATATTCTGGAAGTGTAATATTGGTTGGGACAAGTGGCGTTCTTAGTTGATGGTATTACTAGGATCCTGCGAAGATGGAAACTATCACCAAATGGCCAAGACCGACGACAGTTACAGAAGTTAGAACCTTTTGAGTCTTTGATGCGCGTGATGTGTCGTTGCGGTTTAGCAGTTTTAATGCCTACTCAAGTTTTAAATTTATATTTAGCCGACTTATCAATAACACACACACTTAACGAGCAGTGTACCCGGTCAGTATGAAGATAATGGTAAGTAGAGTGTCGATCACTAAGAGTGGAACGTATTATCTCGTTATTCTAATCAGTATTTTAATATCCTAACGCAAGGGGGTTTCAGCCTGAGAGACTGGCACGGTTTGTCTGCAATTAAATAATAAAATAAACCAATAGGCACGAATCAGCAAGTAGCACACACGTACACAGATAAATACTCGAGACAATAAGAGGGCTGTCCTTATAATTAAGTAGTTTGTCACTTGTTTTATTGATAGCTTTATATGAAGTGTATGTAGTTAATCCTTTCTCGTTGGTCCTATTCTTATCGGCGAGTAAACCCTTAATGATTACTTATGTCTAAAAGTTATTCCTAAGTGATCAATTTAGAAACAACCGTGGGAGCCACATTATGTCCCGCAGTCAAATGCCCGCAAGCCACTAATAAACACAGAGGTTATCAATGCACTAATAAGTAGTAACCAAAGACATCAACATATAAACTTTAATTAATGAGAAAGCAGTTTTAAGGGAGTGCAATCTTTCCGTTGCCACATTACACAAGCCACCAATCTTGATGAATTAAAGTTTACTAACACAATAAAACAAAACTACTTAATGAATTAAACATATGCAGCACCTTCTTACAGCTCTTGTATCTTTGATTTGGGTGTGTCTTGTGCTGCCTCCTTGACTGAATTCGTCCTTTTGTTCTTCTGTTCGGACTTAGGTTATAAGGTTCGGAACTTGTAATTCGTCTGGTCTATGGGGTATTTATACTTTCTGTCTGAGGGAAGATGCGGCGCATCTACTAAGTAGATGCGGCGCATGTACTTAACTTCGCGTGGGGTCCAAGATTATAATATTCAGGAATATTCGTACACCGCCAGAAGATGCGGCGTAACTCCATGATCAGATGCGGCGCATGTCCTCTTGTATCTTGGATCGTATCTGGTGATATCTTGATAGAGATGCGGCGCATGTCGAGAGTGAGATGCGGCGCATCTGGAGCAGAATTGACTTGATCTTGTCCATGTCAGTAGACTTTCACTTTATGCACGTTTTGCTCCATTATTAGTCCAAAATCATTAAGTTTCACCAAATGCTTGTTTTTACCTGAGAATTACAAAAGTAAACGATTAAGTATCAATCCTCATACATAATATAGTAAAACAAGTCAAATTAATAGGATAAATGATAGTAATAAAATGTACTTATTTGAGTTCATCAAATATCCCCCCACTTGAACTTTACTTGTCCCCAAGTAAACCTTAGAATTTCTTTTATGAAAATGTATCCTAAAAGATGTTAGGATTTATTTTTATATTTAAGCATGTATTCGTTTATTTCATAATCACACAACTAAACACTTAACGAATTAGAAGTAAAATAAAATAAGTCGATAAAAGCAAATCTAATCGTTTAACTGTCCAGTCGCGACGAATATTCTATCATAAGCTTGGCAAGTATACACATCTCCACCACTAAAGCTAAGGAATAACAAGTCTAAAGCGGTAAAAAGGGTTTTTAGGCTTAAGGGTTAATTATTCTCTTTCACTATCGATCTCAAATTCCAGAAAAGGCGACAAAATCACAAATACATGATCGAATCCACGAACACGATACTTGCAATTGCTCAAATCCTTAACTCGAATAGGCTAAAGATAGGTCCAAACTTCACCAATAATAATATATCAAAAAGGGCGACAAAATCATAAATACATAGTCGAATCCACGACTACGATACTTAAGATTGCTCAAATCCCTAATCTCAATAAATCAAAGGTTTGGTTGGATAAAGAATAATAAAGGGCATGGATAATATTTGGGATATAAATTGGTGTAAAATGAAAAATAAACAAAACAAATAAATTAAAATCCTAAGTGTGGTTAATCACTATCCCAACCATCCCATGAATAAGACTCATATCATCGAATAACTCACGCTTTAACACTTGAAACACACGCTTTAGGTAGACACGAATTATACTCAACAAGATCTTAATCAAAGAATAAACCTTAATTGGCGTTCCCATAACTGCCAATTCCCATTCAATCCATAGATATAGTACAACAAATAGTGGTGATATCGACCACTTACATAACTTTACATAAGTTGGTTAAAACAAACATCCAACTCTTCTTTCTTTCTTTTTCTTTTCTTATTTTTTCGATTTTTTTTTTTTTTTTTTTTTTTTTTTTTTTTTTTTTTAATAACATAAACAAAGATGTGTAAAATTTCACCACATCACTATAACTTTCTTTCCGGATAATTTTTCCATACTTTTCATGACTTCAGAAATAATGGTAATAGTGAAAGTAGTAAACACACGAAAAATAAACTCCAAAATATACAATATTTACTTTCACTCCAATTGCATTGTGCAATTTCCCGACCTAACCATAGATAATGAATTACGCACACGAACACAGGTAATGTAAGGAAACACACTTTGCCTATAGCAATTAACCAACCACGGATTCTAATCTACAGGGTAGGCTAAGGTTTAAGGTGTAACGAAACATTTTAACAAAGGTGTAAGAAACGAAAGGAATGGCTCTGAGGGTTTTTCTAGGGGTATCTTACTCTAAAAGTGAGAGTAACAAAAGGGTTTATACGGGGGTTAACTAACCAGTGTAGTTAGCTGATAACACATAACATATATAGGCTTTTTGGGTGTAATCCTAGAATTTTACCAATTTAGACAAGTCATTCCAATTATATAAATAATACTCATTATGGTGGTCTCGAATAGTATACAAGCCAAGTTCTAAAGTTTACAAGTCACCGGCACACTCATAGATTTGTGAATTTTGAAAAATCACAATTTTTGAAAATAACGTCATGTGTGCAGCTATGCAACTTAGATCTTAAACAAAAAACATGCTAAAAAAAAATTTTAAGTTTGATATATTAAGCACATTTTAAGCATAATTTTTGAAAAAGTTTAGGACAAGTAATTGTTAAGTGTTCTAATTCTCCAATCCCCCCACTTAAGTTAAACAACGTCCTCGTTGTTTGTATAAAAGGTTAAAAACTGGAAAATAAAAGAATTAGAACAGGAAAACTCCCCTGAGATTTGCTCGGTATGATCCTCCATTAGTATAAGAGCAAAAATCAACTTCTTGTGGATTAGAACGTTAAAGCTTCATACTTGATGTATCCACAGGAAATCCAGGAAACTATAATACCACCAACACTTTAAAACACACCTAAGATAAGAAAGGTTCAACTTGCATAATACATTAGTAGTTAGGAAAAATAAAACTTAAAAATTAAAAATGAAAATCATCAGGTCAGTCGATGCGCCGTATCTTATTGAAGAAGATACGCCGTATCGAGCCTGGAATTAATACGGATCAGAATAAAGATGCGCCGCATCCTTAACCAGGGATGCGCCGCATTAAAAATAAACTGATAAATAGTTTTAAAGTCGAAAATAAAAATGCAGAAAAATAAAATAAGATATGACCATTGCAGGAGATGCGTCGCATCTCAGAATTAAGATGCGCCGTATCCTCATGCGGCCTGGACTGAAAATAAAACAAAATAAAGGATAGGATGCGTCGCATCTGTTTAGGCAGATACGGCGCATGTAGTAACCAAACAGACTGTTAACAGTCTGTTGTAAAATGACTCGTTCCACGGTTTAATCTCATACGTCCTCTCGTACTCTCATGCTGAACTTAATGCCAGTCTTCATCAAACATAACAAGAAATATAAACTGAAACATTAAACATAAACATAAGAATAACGATAAGTACAATCCAAAAGGTAATAATAATGTGTGGAACAATGTCTATGAAATCAAGAGAGTAAGGTCATGGGTGAGTGTGGTCGTCTGGATGGGTCCCGGAAGTGCTGGCTCCATCAGTCCTCTGGCGGACTCTGCGCTCGTATGCACGTGTCACTCCCGTAACCTCAGTACCATCTGGACGAACGTGTGTAATACCCTGCTGCTCTAGTAGTCTGCTCACACTCATGACCACCCACTCTGAGTCTCTCCTCAGGGCCCTCAACTCTCCCTCGACTGCGTCGAGTCTCTGACTCACGGTGCGTGGGGGTACTGGTGCCTGCGGCACCTCCTCGTCAGCAGGAGCAGCAGCCGGAGGTTCCTGAGGTCCTCCCTGCTCCGCCTCTGGCCCTGCAGCTCTGGCGGGCCCTAATGCTGCCCAAATGTGGCCTCCCGCAGCAACCTGGCAGATCCCGAGTCTAACCAAATAGTCCCTATCGATAACCGGGAGACGGGCCACAATAACCTCCAGCCCCGCTGGGATCTCTGCTCCAATAACTCCAAAATGGCGGGCCAGCCTCGAAACAAAATGCCCGCCAGTCATCTGGCTCCTCCGATCTCTCCCCGCAGCAGATCGGTGGAGGTAGTGCGCTAAAAAGTGGGGGATATTCACCGACATCCCCTCATCCATACTCCTCAAAAGGAAGAGGTCCAGAGTGGTCACCTTCTCAGGTGACTGACCCCTCCCAGCAATGGTGAGTGCAATCAAACGATGACATAGCCGCCTCATCGGCTCCCTGATCAGTGTGTAGGATGGGGTGGAAGTAACAATGTCACCCATCGAAGAAATCCTAACCCAGTAATCACTGAATACCCCTCTGTCAGGGACAACCCGTAAACTCTCAGCCCAATACCTGGCAAACCCAGCAGATCCAAGCTCCTCCTCAGTGTGTAGCCCCATGGCCAAAATAAACTGCCTCATCGACATCTGCCTATGCACACCCCCTAACCTAAACACCAGTGTGTCAGCTGTATCAATCTCCATATCCGTCTCCCTGTAATGAATCGTGCTAAAGAACTCCAGCATAAGTTCCCTAATCAGAGGCTCGTCAATCCTAAATAGTCTCTCCCAAGCACTAGACCTAAACACTGCCTCCTCATCATCTCCAACAACTACCATCTCCATCCGATGCTGTAAGCTAGCAGCTGCATGTCCACCACCGACCAATCCCACATCGTCAAAATTCAAAACCTGGACTCTGAATATTTTCTTGAAGTAAATCGAGTCAAGCCTATGCAAGTAATCCTCTAGAGCGGCCGGAGCAAGTCCCATGTTCTCAAATTGTAGCCACTGATGCCTTAGTGTGACCTCTGGTAATGCCATCTGAAATAGATATTCACAGTCAGTAAACAGTCTGCAAAATAGGTAGATACGGCGCATTGGATTAAATCAATGCGGCGTATCTGTATAAAGTATAAGAGATGCGATGCAAGACAATAGATACGGCGTATGTAGATGCGTCGTATCTAGATTAATCAATACGGCGTATCTAGAATTTTATCAATTTTGAAATAGGTCGTTACGCCGCATTAATCAACCTAGATGCGCCGCATCTAAAGGCGTAACAGCATAAAATAAAGGGTCAGGCACGTTTTTCAAGAATCCGTACCCGTGACGTAAACTACCACTAAATATCACAGACCAAACTTACTGAATTGTTCCTATCAAAAACCTCTATCACACTTTCCCTCTAAAATTTAAAAACAATCACCCAAAACCCTATTTTCGTTCGATTTAATTAGTGCCAAATTCGATGCCCAATTCTAAAATTAACTTAGGGGAAACAATCAATGCCAAGTTCTAATCATATCCCTATATCGTTTAAGCCCTAATCGAATTGGTCATATAAACCCTAATTTATAATTAAACGAAATTAAATCAAAATAGAATAAATTACCTTAATTGTATGATCGGGTGAACGATTATAGATCGGATTAAAGGAGGGTTTAAGAAAGATGATCGGATTTCGAGTGTAATTTTAGTGCGTGTTCTTAACTGTGTGTGTTTATGCGGCGCATTCCCGTCGTATTTATAGGGCGACACGATGCGCCGTATTAGAAAATTGGGATGCGCCGTATCTATTTAATTTCGTTGACTAGTCAATAAGTCCTAGTTGGTCAGGGATACGGCGTTTTGGATATTTAGATCCGCCGTATCTCTATGTTAGTTAACGAAATTTAAATGAAGAACGTACCTTGGCCTCCGCAACACAGTTCCTTATACATCAAATTTGGGTTAAAACGGCACACCATATAGATGAATTCAAAATAAGAGCAATAGGCATAAACGTTTCATTAATAATTGTAATCTTATTGTTTAGTGGATAAGGGTTTATTCCGAGGTTAGGAACAAATATCGTTTTTGAGCATACAAAATTAAGATTACGATTTGAATCAGATGTATAATATGGATAATAAAACTGAGATCATAGTGTAGAGAACTTTCCTTTGGGCAGGTGAATTATCGTAGAGTTTACCTGGGACTCTATTTCAAGAATTTAAGAAGTTCAATGTTACCAGTACTGAGTTTTCCTCCACTCTTGTCGTCTTATGTTCGGTCACTTCAGCTAGCGCCTCATGGTTTGGTTCAGAATGTAATCCTTCTTGGTGATGCTCGAGTCATCATTTATCCTGAAAATAAACAACTTGCACACGAGAGTAGCGGACCGATCAAAGTAAATATCAAAAATCAACTATATTTATCAAATTATATTCGTCGTATTAACAAAAGTTAATGCGCCCTATTTTCGTTACGTTTAAGAATTAAAGATTTTTGATTCAGTAAGATGCGCCGTATCGACAGAGATCGATACGCCGTATCTGTTTAATAATTCGCAAACTGTTTTTAATTAAAATAATAGATACGCCGTATCTGCGAAAGCAGATGCGTCGTATGGCGTTAACGTTTAGAAAAATTTTTTTTTATTAAAAACAGATACGCCGTATCTGCAAAAGCAGATGCGTCGTATTACTTTATCGCTTAGAAAAATTTTCTTATTAAAAACAGATACGCCGTATCTTGGGAAAAGATGCGTCGTATCGAATTAATTAAACGCGTTGTATTTAAAAAAATTAAACGCAATACGCCGTATCTGAGAGATCAGATGCGCCGTATCGTTTGATTTAGCACAGTACAACGATAGCAGAACAGAAAAATACGAAAAAATAAAAACAAAAAATTAAACACACAAACAAAAACAAAAATAAACACACAAAAATAAAAAGAAAACAATTAACACACAATACAACAAATATGCAAAATAGTACAATGATGCAATTAATCTAATAAAAAAGAAAAACCTAATTAAAATACTAATCAAATTAACAGATAATAACAATTCACTCCCCGACAGCGGCGCCAAAAACTTGATGCGCGTGATGTGTCGTTGCGGTTTAGCAGTTTTAATGCCTACTCAAGTTTTAAATTTATATTTAGCCGACTTATCAATAACACACACACTTAACGAGCAGTGTACCCGGTCAGTATGAAGATAATGGTAAGTAGAGTGTCGATCACTAAGAGTGGAACGTATTATCTCGTTATTCTAATCAGTATTTTAATATCCTAACGCAAGGGGGTTTCAGCCTGAGAGACTGGCACGGTTTGTCTGCAATTAAATAATAAAATAAACCAATAGGCACGAATCAGCAAGTAGCACACACGTACACAGATAAATACTCGAGACAATAAGAGGGCTGTCCTTATAATTAAGTAGTTTGTCACTTGTTTTATTGATAGCTTTATATGAAGTGTATGTAGTTAATCCTTTCTCGTTGGTCCTATTCTTATCGGCGAGTAAACCCTTAATGATTACTTATGTCTAAAAGTTATTCCTAAGTGATCAATTTAGAAACAACCGTGGGAGCCACATTATGTCCCGCAGTCAAATGCCCGCAAGCCACTAATAAACACAGAGGTTATCAATGCACTAATAAGTAGTAACCAAAGACATCAACATATAAACTTTAATTAATGAGAAAGCAGTTTTAAGGGAGTGCAATCTTTCCGTTGCCACATTACACAAGCCACCAATCTTGATGAATTAAAGTTTACTAACACAATAAAACAAAACTACTTAATGAATTAAACATATGCAGCACCTTCTTACAGCTCTTGTATCTTTGATTTGGGTGTGTCTTGTGCTGCCTCCTTGACTGAATTCGTCCTTTTGTTCTTCTGTTCGGACTTAGGTTATAAGGTTCGGAACTTGTAATTCGTCTGGTCTATGGGGTATTTATACTTTCTGTCTAAGGGAAGATGCGGCGCATCTACTAAGTAGATGCGGCGCATGTACTTAACTTCGCGTGGGGTCCAAGATTATAATATTCAGGAATATTCGTACACCGCCAGAAGATGCGGCGTAACTCCATGATCAGATGCGGCGCATGTCCTCTTGTATCTTGGATCGTATCTGGTGATATCTTGATAGAGATGCGGCGCATGTCGAGAGTGAGATGCGGCGCATCTGGAGCAGAATTGACTTGATCTTGTCCATGTCAGTAGACTTTCACTTTATGCACGTTTTGCTTCATTATTAGTCCAAAATCATTAAGTTTCACCAAATGCTTGTTTTTACCTGAGAATTACAAAAGTAAACGATTAAGTATCAATCCTCATACATAATATAGTAAAACAAGTCAAATTAATAGGATAAATGATAGTAATAAAATGTACTTATTTGAGTTCATCAGTCTTGCAGAAGAATTGTGGAAGATGTTCACGACAGGCGTTACCGTTGATGAAGCTTATGAGAAGATGAGAGAAGTTTAGTTGGGATGAGAACTGAGTTTTAGAAAAGCTGAAACAGAAATTAGCTTCTACTTCCATACTTACAGGTGGGTACCAATTTTTGAACGTTTCAAGAAGAGACTTGGTTATGCCTTTATACAGTACGAGAAGGTTATTGCTTATGCATCAAGACAAATAGAACCGTATGAGGCGAATTATTCAACGCATAACTTGGAGTTGGCAGCAGTGGTGGTTGTTAGTAAGATTTGGAGGTAATTCTTGTATGGCGGATTATGATCTGTGTTGAAGACTTGAGGAAACTATTTAACTAAGGCACACAGTTTGTATTTCTTTATTCATCTTAGTTTTACTATGATGAATTAAGATCTGGAGCAGACCTTCTGATGGAAAGACATTTATCAAGTTGGCAGAAACCTTTAAGCTAGAGATTATTTGGTTAGTTAGCACACCAGTAGTGATCGTGTCTGAGATCCGCATCTTACTTCATAATTCTGGGAAGATCTGCAGAAGACTTGAGGAATCAGACTCAAGATGGCAAGCTGATGGCAAGTGAATCCTTTTAGACTTATGCATGAACGGAAGTGTAGAGCACCTTGTAGTGGAATAAGGTCGGAAGATTGTTTATTAAATGTCCGGAGTTGATTTTAGTGACGAATAGAACAATTACCGTTGTAGGAGAAGAACTTTGAAATTTCAGACCGGAGATTTTGTATTCTTGAGGTGTCTCCGTATAGAAGTGTTAAACATTCTGGCATATGATGGAAAGTTATTCAACGATTTGTTAGTCCTTAGGTTCATCCCTATCACTACGAATATTCTGCCGTCCTTGTTAGGCATTTGGTACGTTCAATAATTCGATATCAGCATTGTTGATCGTTTGTACATTTCCTCGATTCGTTCAGAATCTTAGAATAGAATTGATGAAGTTCCTACCGTTTATGTAACACCCCCATTTTCGATATGCACAGCGGAATATAAGTTGGGGTATTACTTCAGGTATCACAGTCATGAAAATAGAAAACGACTCGAAAAGAGACGTTTTGAATAAAGTTGTTATCATTCATTTATTTAAATCAGAGTTACATAATAGAGGTCCCAACGGGAAGTTCTGAAATACATTATAAAAGATACGTTATTTGTTGAATGATAACAAAATGGACACTCTTTTTATAAGAAGAAAGTCCATTGCCACTCCGTGCCAAGTCGTGCTATTAGTTACCTGAGATAAAACATGCTAAAAAGTCAACACAAAGGTTGAGTGAATCCATAGTGTTTGTAGTAATAATCAGTTGAACACAAGCTAATTAGAAAGTAAATCAGTAATATTGCAGTTCAGTATATTGCCCTAAGTCTCATGACACGCAAAACGTTAACAGGATGGACATCATAGTAATGAACTATTGATGTAAATTACTACATAATTAAATGTAGTAATTATGCCCTCGGGTAGGAGTTTGTCAGTCTCTTTATTGATCTCAAATATAAAGTGCATTTAGTTACTTATCCGGCTAACACAAATGGGTCGTCAATTCCAATAGATCTATTCACTATATTCGCGTTCACCCGAAAGTGATTAATGGTTCATGATTGAGGGTCTTTTAGGGGCAACAGTTAAACTTAGGCAATATCAATCAGGATAGCATACAGAAAAATACTTGTGTTCAGTTTGTAGCATGTATCTCCCCACAAGTTTGGAAACGTATGAAAAGTGGGACTATGAACTCACCTTAGCAGTCTGGATGGAAAACAAATTAAATATAGTTGATAAACGTCGCCGGCACGCGACCTGGGTTAGTATGTCAAGTTTCAGTATTCGTATTCAAATATATGTGAGTTTTAATATTCGTATCGTAACGTTTTGGTTAACAGTTAAATGTTTAAATGAGACAACATGAAGTCTCTTCAAAAGTTGATGGATGATAAGATTTTATCATATTTCATATTTTCATTTTTATGTTTCGTTTGTTTGTTAACGAGACAACTATATCTCATTTATTAGTTTCTATTATAAATCGAGCCAAAATTTATTTCTCGTAATAATTATAAAATGTTACGCTTTTTACCCTTATAGTTTTATATATTGACAGTTTACACCCCTGAACTTTCATGAAATGACAATTTATACCCTTCAACTTTCATAAAATGACAATTTTTACCCCTCAACTTTGGTGAAATGACAGTTTCTACCCTATAGTTTCAAAAATGACAATTTATACCAACAACTATGGTTTATTGACAAAAACAGTCCCTATATTAATTACTTTGGATTAATTTACACTTTTGGCCCAAGAAAACTCGCATATTCAGATTTGGCAAGTTTTCACCCTTAAGGATTTAATACTTTTCGTTAATAAGGGCTTATTTGCTACGACTTATTAAAATTTAGGAAAAGACGAGACTTGCTACGACTTATTAAAATAAGATATGATAAGTTTGAAAATAAGTTAATAAGGGCTTATTTGCTTATATTTTAGCTTATTGCTTTTCAAAAATAAAAATTAAAATTAAAAAGGGTGCGCTTGGTTTTGTTATAACTCACCCAAAATAAAAATTAATATAGGCGAGACCGTACGTTATTTTTACAACGTTCTTGATTCTTTATATTCTTTGCTAGGTAGTCTTTCTAATGGTTCAGATTCGAAGTTGTATGCTTTTGTAGTTTGCTCGATATAATTTATTGAAATAGGGGTGTTGGGCGTTTTTATAAAGGTTGTTGGTTTTTGACTTGCGACCAGCCCCAAACAAGGATCAATTTGAGACGAGGCGAGACCATGTTTGCATGACACTTTTATTCCTTTAGTATCTATGCTGTAAGGTCTTTAAGTTGGCCAAGTTTCATATTTTATGGGTATTGTTTGGTGGTCGAAATAATTAACCAAAGAGGGGCGTTTGGTGCGTTTTGTGACAAAGAAAGAAAAGAGAAAATCAAGTTCGAATCTTTATAAAAACTTATGAGTTTGATTCCATAGCTTGTGTACAGTTTTAGTAGCTTATTTATATGCTTCTATCAAGTAGTTTAAAGCTTGTATCAAAGTATATCACAAGAGGTGTTTGTTTTGGTTCGACAAAAACAGAAAAATGAAATAGTTTTGACTTTAAAACAGGCCCTACTTCCTAGCCCTTTTCGTACGTTTTTAGGACTCCTGCACCGGAGTTTTTGAAGAACACGTTGTTCCGGACAACTTTTGTGTTTTAACTTTTCGATGAAACGGACCAGAAATGCCTCGTTTTGCGTGTTTTAACATTTTGTAACAGAATGTTTTCGACAAATTTTAAGTAATTTCAATTGGCCGTATCTTTTGACTCGTGTACTCGTTTTTTGTGATTCAAATTGCTATATCTTCGTTTTAATATTATCTACAACAATATGTAAACTACCAAATCTGTATGTGGTTGGTTTAGTAGAAAATTTGAATAAAAAGTCTATTATTTTAACATTTATTAACCTAAGTTAACATATAATTTCTCATAACTTGTTTTAAAGATTTTGACCTTAGCTTTCTATTAGAACTTGTTTAGTGACTTATTTAAATGTATTCTAAGTTTACAAAAGGAATGATAAAGGACAAGATTACTTACTTGTGTACTAATTCGAATAATAGAGTTTTTGGGACAAGTTGGCTTTGACAATGAACACCAAGACTTCTCCTCCTTCTAGGCCTTTCCAATCTCCTTCCTAGTTTCTATTTGATCTCTTAAATCAGTAGTTAAATGAGGGTGTTGCTATTTTAGATATTTCGAATGAAAGTGAAGAAAAATGAGAAGTATAGGTCGATTTATATAATGGTGGAGGAATTAGGATTGCTAAGAGTTCTAGGTCATCATGTGGGAGGTGATGAGACATGGTGATGTGTTGCATGCTACTTGGAAGCCAAATGTGGAGAGGAGGAGGGTGGCGTGATGTGGTAAAATCCTAACCATGAAATTTACCTACAATATTTGTTCTAGGTAAAAATATCTAGGGACATGTTGAGGTGGTGCTATGCATGACCTAGTAATTGTCTTGTGACTTAAGATTTAACATGTAATTAAGTTTAACTAGTGTAGTTTAATTTTAGTTAGGATTGAACTAGAAAAAAGACATATGGATCGAATGGCTTCAATTGTTTGTACATGGGCTATAGTGAGTTGTACATAGGGTTTTAGTGAAGTAACAAAATTAGTTTAGGGTTTACTTTGAGTATTTATTGGGTAGAAAATAATCAAGGGCTTGTTTATTTAATATAAATGTCAAATTTGGGAGAAAAAGGAAAGGGATTGATTTGTGCTTAAAGAGGTTGTACCATAAGCTAGTTAGGGTTGTACTAGGGTTTAAGAAATATATAAATTATATTTTTAATGTTTAGTTAGGTTAAATTAAATATAAATTGGTTTAATTAGGTTTAAAGGTAATAAAATGTAATTTTAGGTTTTTATGCATTGGACACTTGTACCTTAGGTTTAGGGACTTGTACACTTAGTTTGAATGTTGTAAAAATTATTAGGGTTAGGGTTTGTGCAAAATGACCTTGTATTGTGTGCTTCAAAATGAGTACACTTAGGTTTATAATGGGATTTATATTAATATTTAGTTTTCATGCATTAAAGGCTTGTACATTGGCTTGAAAGACTTGTACATTTATAATTTGTAGAAAACATGTCTCTAATAATTAGGGTTTGTGATTTAATCACGTAAAATCATAGTTTTGTGAGTTTAGGGCTTGTACCGGAAGTTAAAGTGAATTTAGGGTTTCTGTGCTTTAAAGACTTGTACTCTAAGTATAAAATGTTGTACTTTAGTGTTTTAGGGTTTAGTTATTCATAATTATAGTTATAATAATTTAGGGTTTGTGAGGAAACCCTAATAGATAGGAAACGTTTAGTTTGAACGTTTATTAATCGTATGTTAACAAATTAACATAAAGTGGCAAATGAAATATCGTAAGATTTTATACTTGACATATTGAAATGTTTATGTGAAATAAACATTATGTAGGTTGGTGTCGGTCCATGTGTGAGCACGTTTATCAAGGATGTGAGTTACGTCACATTAGATAGTAGTTATGATCAGGAAAGAAAAAAAAATTATACGTAGAAAAAGGATAAACATTCTTTATATAGAATATGAAGTAGTTTATTAATAAGTGAAATTTTACCAGTGGTTACAGTTTAGCATTCCCTTCGTATCTATCTCATGTTCATAATCATGTTACAGTTCATGTTTCTCTTTGAGAAATTACAATTATCATCCGTTACCTATATGTTTCGTATTCTTTGGATCAGATTCGTTATGATTTGTTTTGTTGGAGAGCCTGAAGCTATCCTAGATTGTCTGGACCAAGTCGTGAGAAAACCTTTTTCGTTCATTAAATCTTTTAGAAGAATCATTCCGAGTGAGTTAACCATTTTCAATTCCTTTCGTAAATTGGTACGTCTCCGTTTGACCTATTTGCTTCAATTTCGAGGACGAAATTTTCTTTTTAGAAGGGAAGAGTTGTAAAACCCTAAATTCCCGTTTTCACATTTTGACGACTAATTTGAACTTAACCTAAGATTAGTATCATTAGATAAAAGCATAAAACTATATTAATACATATAACGTAAGTGGTAAATGAATAAAAGTTTGTTAAAAAAAATAAAAAATAAAAATAAAAATAAAATAAAATAAAATCGTCTCAATCCCTATCCTAAACACCAAAACCGGTTTTCCCCCCTCCTAATCCCATTCACACGTTGTCATTGAAGTAGAGATAAGGACAAATTAATACACAATATATGTTGGCATAATTAGAAGATGTGTTCCCCTAAGCTATTATACATTACACGCATCTTTTCATTCTCTCAAAACACATATTCGGCTCTTTTACTCTCCTCCATAACCGAGCCATAAAAAGCCCCCTATTCCCTCCATTTTTGCTCTCAAGTCCAAGAAGAAAAAGAAGGTTGAAGATTGGTTTACTCGTGATCTTTGTTCTCTCTTTGTTTTCTTCTTTGAATCGGCTAATAGGTAACCATGATCTCCTTTTGTATCTCGCTTGTACACGACACATAAACACACATGAAAACCTAAAATCAGATTTGGAACGTGTAAAACCTAATTGTTATAATCAATATAATCATCTTGTGACTTTTCTTGTCTCGTTAAAATATGAATATGAAGGTTATGCCACATGAAATCATAACTATAACATACTAAACTTGTGTAATCGACCCATGATTTTCTGTTTTGTTCGACCTAAACATTCAACCCTAGATCTGATATGGAAACCCTAACAAGCTCATTAATAAGACATTAATTATGGTTAAATAAAACCTGGAAAACCCTAGGAATTTATGATGGGTCGAATGGGTTAAAAAAGGTTTAGGTTAGGGTTGTTTCTGTCTCAACTGCATGCTGTCCAGAATTTTGGTTCGTGTTGCAAGGGTCATAAGTTAATGATACAAACGTGTTTTTGAAATATTTTTGAGGCTAAAACTAAATTCAGGATGTGTACTATCTGGATATCAAATTTCATAATTTTTGGAGGTCAGGAGAGTAGTCTTTTGATTTTTGGGAGTTCAAGTGTCAAAACTGTATTTTGGATGTCCGAAACTCAGTTGGTGTTTTAGATTTTTAGTTTTAAAACCATAAGGAATTAAGAGTTATAATTTCGCAGGTATAATTTTTAAGATGTATATGGGTTACTGGAATTTTGGTGGATTTTTCTAAAGTGTTAAAATTTGTTCGTTAAGGGCAAACTTTCTGGGTGTCTGTGTAGTTATCTTTCTGGGCAGGTTTGGGAAAATGATTTTTGAAAGGGTACTTGCACTTAGTAATAAAATCTGAAAAAATTAGGATAAGTATTATAAATATGTAGGAGACATGGATAAAAATTGTAGAGCCTCAGGAGATCAGTTGATAGGTCTATAAATTCATAAGAAACTTAGTCAGATTTGCACTCTTAACCTAAAATCTGTTTTGACACACTTAAACCTTAACTAGATTAATTATTGATTTGAAACACATATAAAACCTATGTTTTGATTGTTAACCCAGTTTATCCGAATTCCATATTCGACTAAACCTATTTTGATATTACATTTATAACCTAATTAAGTTATGCCTTAATTATGAAACCTTAAACCTATGTATTGATCACTTAACTTAAGTAAACCCTAAATATGAAGATGTTATTGATAACAAGCATTAAAAATCCGTTATGGTATTAAATGAGCGTATATGTAATATATGATTATAATTCATGTAGATCCGGTGAAGTCGGAGTAATCCTCTTTCTTGTGTTCTTTTGCCCTTTTGCTTGCGTTTCATAAGGTACAGATATTCCGCCTTTTTTCAGTAAGGGTATCTCATGACTTTTGATCCCTTGATATTTGCTATTCTGATTTATGATTCATTTGATATTCGTTTAGTTATTCTGTCTGATATGGTTTGATTCATTCGTTCTCTCTTGTGACTTCAATATTCGTATTAGAATCCTTTGAGACTTTGTAACCCATCTAATATTATGACTTGTATGAAAAACCTTTTTGAATATATATCTTGATGATGGTTTTGGGAAATACTATTTTTTTTAAAACGTTTTCTATGACTACGAGGTAACACCACTATTTATATGAAGGCTCAATGACTCTTATGAAAACGGTTTTTAAAAGAAGACTTTCATGAAAATAACATTTAAATGATTTTCACAATTACATACTCTGGTTGTACTCTATCCTTAAGGATTCTCATGACTCATTGATTTCCTGATATTTGTTAATTGTTATGATTTGATCCATATTTTTTCAGTATTTGTTTGATTATTCGTTTCATGCTATATTCCATTCATATAGCTATTATCTGAGTTGGATAGTTTATAATTATCCCATATCATTAGATGCTCATATTTGTAGCCAGTCATGGGGAGTCCATGGCCTTGCCATTGATGCAACAATGGTATTGACACTATCTGTGGAGGTGGGTTTTTGTCCACAGCGTTCCCATTTGTTTATATAGCTGTATATATAGCGCACCTGGCTCGTGTTTATTATATGTATGTTTAGACTAGAACTGGCATATGTATCTCATTTTTGAAGGGTGCGTATGGATGCATCCTAGGTACTTAGTTCAGTTTTGATATATACTTTTGAATGGACTTGAGTGTGTGCAATACACCCCATTTTATTTTTGGTAAATCGAGCTAGCTACTCCATGTACAATTTGCTATATGTTTTGTTGGGCATTTCCTTTGATATTGATATCCACTTTGTAAAACCCTAAATTTTAAATACCAAATTTTACATCTAATTTGAAATTTCCTAAGTTATTGATACAATAAATTTAAAACTGAAAGAAATTAAACGAATCAACTGTGAATCCAAATAATTCGAACAAAACGTCATCATGGAGTTTTTGAACATATTTGAAGTCCAAAATATTTCTGAAACATAAAATAATTACGAGGCACCAATTTCACTACATGAACTATTGTTTCGGGCCATGCATCTTTTGTTATGCTACAACAACCAAACCCAGGGCCCAATGAACTTGGTCACACACAAATTTCGGCCCTCTTGGCCCAATCCAAAAAAAAACAAATACCGGTTCCTCCAAAAAATTCCATATTACCGAAAATCAAAAAAAAAAAAAAAAAAAAAAAAAAAAAAAAAAAAAAGAAGAAACTAAACCCTAAATTCACCAAAGTCGGTTTTTCTTCTCTTGTTGGCTGCTACTGTCGATCCACACCACCAAAGGAAGACTTGATCTTGTTCTTGTTCTAAGGTAATCTTGTTCTTGGTCCTTGTTAATCGTATGAAAGAATAACACATAAATCTTGATGAAAAACCCTAAAAATTCGTATGTATGAATCGACCAGAAATTATGTGATGAACAATTCGATTTGATTATGTTAAAACATGTTAAAATCGACCTAAATATGTTATAGACTAACCTATAATCGTTTGGTATTAAGGATTAATGATTGGAGTGATAAAAACCCTAAGTATATGCATGATTATATTAAACTGATTCTGATCCAGGAAAAAGGTCCAATTAAATCGAATGTATCTCAGTGATACGAACGTGTTTTTGGGTGGTTTTTGAGTCTAAAACTAAGTTCTATGAAATAGCTACCTGTAGAAATTGGTTTCGTATTTTTTTGAGGTCGGGAAGGTACATTTTCTGAATTTATGAGATCGGGTGTCAAAACTGTATTTCGGGTTACGAAAATTCACCTGTAGTTTATGATTTTTAAGTTGAAATCTATAAAGATTTGAGATCTAAAATTCTAGCATTTTAGTATTTGGAACATAGGTGATTTTCTTGAATTTTTCCAGATTTTTATAAATTTTATTGATGGGACTTTAAGCAGCTTACTTTTCGTATGTTTAAGATTTCCAGAAATCTGGACAACTTGAAATATAGGATTTTTAAACCATAGTTATACTTAGAAATAAATTCTGGAAACAATTGGGTTAGTTCTTAAGAAACCTGGGCACTTGTATGAATTTTTGGGAATTTTTATACTGAGTTCTTATAAGGACTAAAAATCGTGCAAAACAGGTCTGAACTAAGTGTAAAAGCTGTGAAAGAGTAAAAGTGATTAAAAAGGGGTGTTGTGTGTTTATTTTGTAACCTAAAGGGTGTAAATGGATATTTTGCTAAAACCAAAGGTCATAACTTGTAAAACTTGTAACTTGATGATATCTACATATTATACCCTAATCTTATCATAATAACACTTTGAACCCTAAATTATGAAAGTTACTATATGAATCCTAAAACTTTGTAAAAGACATTATGAACCTTGAACTATGAATATGATCATCTGTAATACTTGAATTGGCATATGAGAATGTTATAACTTAAAATTACCTAAATGGAATGAGAACAAAAATGAAACCTTACGATCATATAAAACTTATAAGAGAACTTATGCATATTTGTAGATCGGGTGAAGAGGGAGTGATCATCCATCCCTATTTCTTTCGTTGCTTTGATATTTGGTGTGCTTTGTCGAGGTACAGATATTCTGACTTTTCTTTTAAGGTTTCTCATGATCCATCTCTCTCGTATTCTGAATCCATTAGTTTCTGATTTGATTGCTATGATTTCCCTTGCCTGAACCTCCCCGGTTGAATTCCATTTGATATGATTTCTGATCGGAAACTATGTTATGAAAACCTTTTCTAATTATATCTTGAAAATGTTTTGAGAAAAGCTAATTTAAAAGAGGTATATAAATGAGGCAAAACCATTTTTATATAAATGTTACTAGCTTTTATGAAAACTATTCTTGGAAGACTAATTTTTATGAAAAATCGTTTTGAAAGAATATTTTACGAGAATTACTTTAAAGGATCGTTTTATGAAAATCATGAATATAGGATTGTTTAAAATGGACTTTTGATGGAAGTTTTGAAATGAACTTTTGAGATGAACCTATATATTGATTTTGAGTTATGATTCAGTTAAGATTTCCCAAGCCATTGCTATGTTCCCTTTGAGTGAACCTTTGATATTACTTTGATATGACTTTGAGATGCACCTTGTGATATATGACCTTGAGCTATGATTTTGGGACATGACTCTTAGTTTGATACCCGAGCCATTTTTGTCCTTTCCTAGCCAGGAAGGTAACCTGGCCATGTCTGTGATGCACCACTGGCATGACTCCTGTGTGGGGGAGTGATTTCTCACACCGTCCCTTTATATTATCTGCCGGCTACTTGACTTTGAGATTGACTTTGAGTTTGGGGGCGTATGGATTGCAATCCTAGGCATGTTTGTGAATTTGAGATTATGACTTTGAGTATGACTTTGAGGTGACTGGTGCTGTGTGCAATACACGCCTTTCACATTTCTGGGAGCTGATCACTCCACTATTATGATACATGAGGACACCCCTCATATTATCTGGTTGCCTGAGAGATATCCCCTCTGATTTTGAGACTATGATTTTGAGATGATAACTTTGAGATTATGACTTTGAGTTTCTGGGCTCGTGGTAGATGACTATCCTACTCTTCTCTTATTATCCATTTATTTCTTTTATACCTTATGACATTTCCCCATTGCCCATATTATATTTTTGTTTCGTTATTCTTTGCTTTGTATACGTATCTGTTCACTGAGCTTTTTAAGCTCAGCCGCACGTTTTCTTTTCGTGTGCGGCATGTAATAAGCAGGACGATGGGTTTGGGTATGAGTGAAGAGACTTTTGGACTTAGAAGACTTTGATAAGTGTTCTGAAGTAGAGACCATTAGAAGGAGTTGCTTTTGCAGACTTAGTGTTTAGTTTTGTTTCCGTTGTAATCATGTAAATTTCAGAATTTCATTTGTAACCTTTGAGAATTTCTGTATTACTTGAAACGTATGCTTTGTTTTGATTCTGATGTGAAACCATTAGTGTGACATCTTTACCCTTATTGGGTTGGGGTGTTACAATTTATGGTATCAGAGAGACATGCTGCGATTTCGTAATACATTTACCCTTGACCTGTGTAAGTTAGGACCACTAAGCTTTCCTTGTAGGCACTCGTAAGTCAACCTTTGAAAATTGATTTAGGATTTCCCATAGGAACCTAGGTTTTGACCGGTGAGGAATGGGTAGACTATAAGGCATTTGTTTAAGCATCATTGCTTCCGTATCACTCTGATTCGTGCCTTGCTTTTGGTTAGATCCTGTTGATACCACTTCTGGAAAGTGAAAGCTTATGCTTTGCACCACCTAAGTTTTGAACCTGATTAAATCTTGAAGGCATTGAGAATTTCATAATAATGGCCTGACACTATTTGATCCTTATCTTCAAATCCCTTTTGTTAATCATTTTGATAATGACCCGCATTTCACTCTGATTCTTTTGTTAATCCCTTTGACGCCTCTTCAGGCATTCCGAGAACCTCTATGGCGATGACGTACTGGATATGTTTTGCTATTTGATAAGTATCTATGAAGTTTCCGACACTATTGAATTCGTTTTACCCATCTCTGTCCTTATGAGAAGTCTTGTGGTGTGTAACCATGAGTATAAGAATGTTTTCTTCCTCACTTCTAATGATATAGCTTTGATTTGCGAACCGTCTTTCTTTGAATAGTTAACTTTGATTTTATTCTGACAAGGAAATTATGGAATGATCAGTCAAATATTGACAACTACCCTTCTATGTTTCACCTTTGGCATTTGCAACAATTCTGAACTTTCGACTATGATTACCAATTTTCAAACCCTTTTCTATCTTATTACTCTGGAGACGCGTGTGTCACTTTCACGGTTATGAAGTTTTTCTAGAAACCATTTCGTACACCAATGAATGAACCTTATCGTAGAAGCCTTTGGCACCTTGAGTTTCTGAACATGAACCTTGTGTTGAACGTTATTTGGAACCCTGAATTTCTTGAATTTGATTTCCTGTTGAACCACCAAGTTTTCCACCGGAGTATGAAGTAAGATTTGACATGATACCGAGAGATTTCTAGTCACTAAACGAGGATGTCTGTCGGATCATACCAATTGATTGGAGCAACCGGGAAGAGCAGCAACCGAAGACCAGGAAGTGAGTTTACTTAAGTGTATCTCCTGGGCATGTTTTTGGTTCATTCGCGAGAAAGAAGGATGGTAACTGGAGATATGTATGGAAGCTGAACCGTATTACTGTTAGGAGTCAATATTCCTCCACCCTGGAACGGCTATGTGTTTGTTTAAATTCAGAGCGCGAAGTTTCCTTTCTGATGAATTGACTGATTTTTGAAATCGCTTTCCGTATTCGTAAAAGCCTGCTATGACGATTAGTGAGGCTAATAGTATTAGCTAAAGCTCAGATTGTTTTGCGAAGTTGATAAATGAGGTTTTCTCGTGAGTACTTGGACGAATGGTCATTGTATGACTTAATGGTACATTCAGAGACGAGGAAGAGCATGAAGATCATTTTGCACCTTGTTAGAAATTTGACGATCATTTGTCCATCCTGAGAGATGGATAATTGTTGAAGACAATGACGTTCTTCGCCTGACCTGGAGTTGTCAACAAAGGAGGCTACCCTGAAGATTGAAGACATTCTTTTCAATACAGGAGTGTGGGCGGTGCAGAAGACCGAGTCAAGATAGCGAACCTGTAGCTGATGAAGACGTACAGTCTCACTTCCCTATTCATCTTGGTTGTACTAAGATGAATTGAGAGCGGAAGCAGACTGGATGATGGAGAGACTGAAAGATCGTGCCAGAAATCCACAACACTCTATCACATTCCAAGAAGAAATGCAGGAGGCTCGATGAACCAGACATAAGTTCCCGAATTTGGTTTCACTTCCCGATTGATAGACAGACGAAGACAGATTTACAGGACTTGAAGAGATTGGAGGTGTTGAATGAGCGGAATCGGGAAACAGACCCTTCATGTTTGGAAGATTAGATTTTATGAAGGCCGAAGTTCTTGAAGATTAATAAGATCCTTGATGATTTAAGTTTCCTAGAAGCATTTCAGTTCGTGTTTATTTTTTTGTATGTTCGGTGATAGCTTTGTTTGAGAGATTTTGGCTAGTTGTGGAAGTTATGATGCTTATGACGGCATACCTCATTTCAGTTGGCAATCTGGGATTTTGATACTCGTGCGAATAGTTTGTTTTCCCTCTTGGCTATGATATTTGACCTTGTTGGCTTTTGAGACTGTAGAAGTATTAAGTGGATTAAGATAGGTGGTTTTGATTACGACTTGAGATAAAGTATGACCATCATGAGGGCATAGTTATATGATGTCAGTATTATGACGTCTGGCCAACGTGATAATACTTACATCCTATAACGTGAACTTGTTGTGGGCATAGGATATCTTGGGGAGTACATAAGAAGTTAAGAATTTGAACTCCGTTGGATTATCCGTGATTAGTAAGACTTTAGATCCATTATATCGATGCGTATACTCTGCTCTCGTTCATTAGATATCTGATTGAGTTTGGACTCTCGTTTGCATTGTGTTGACCTACACTATAAATCTTGAACTCCTTTTAGAACTCCCTACTATTGATAACAATTAATTCGATTTGAAATCTTGATTCGTATTCCAGATGAACTTTCTGAAGATGCACCTATCGTCCATTTTATATTGCATGGACCTTTTGATCAAGATCAACTTATTTTGTCTCTTTCTGAGAAGTTTGAAACCACCTCATTTTGATCTGAGTCATGAGAAACCTTTGGTCTGAAAATCTTTTGGAAGAACCTCCTCGGACATGAGAATGGTTGTGATGATCTTTTGCGACTTGCTACCACTCCGTTTAACTTCGCATTTTCACTTTGGTTTCGTGCTTCAATTTTCGAGGACGAAAATTTCTTTTTAAGAGGGGAAGAGTTGTAAAACCCTAAATTTTAAATACCAAATTTTACATCTAATTTGAAATTTCCTAAGTTATTGATACAATTAATTTAAAACTGAAAGAAATTAAACGAATCAACCGTGAATCCAAATAATTCGAACAAAACGTCATCATGGAGTTTTTGAACATATTTGAAGTCCAAAATATTTCTGAAACATAAAATAATTACGAGGCACCAATTTCACTACATGAACTATTGTTTCGGGCCATGCATCTTTTGTTATGCTACAACAACCAAACCCAGGGCCCAATGAACTTGGTCACACACAAATTTCGGCCCTCTTGGCCCAATCCAAAAAAAAACAAATACCGGTTCCTCCAAAAAATTCCATATTACCGAAAATCAAAAAAAAAAAAAAAAAAAAAAAAAAAAAAAAAACTAAACCCTAAATTCACCAAAGTCGGTTTTTCTTCTCTTGTTGGCTTCTACTGTCGATCCACACCACCAAAGGAAGACTTGATCTTGTTCTTGTTCTAAGGTAATCTTGTTCTTGGTCCTTGTTAATCGTATGAAAGAATAACACATAAAATCTTGATGAAAAACCCTAAAAATTCGTATGTATGAATCGACCAGAAATTATGTGATGAACAATTCGATTTGATTATGTTAAAACATGTTAAAATCGACCTAAATATGTTATAGACTAACCTATAATCGTTTGGTATTAAGGATTAATGATTGGAGTGATAAAAACCCTAAGTATATGCATGATTATATTAAACTGATTCTGATCCAGGAAAAAGGTCCAATTAAATCGAATGTATCTCAGTGATACGAACGTGTTTTTGGGTGGTTTTTGAGTCTAAAACTAAGTTCTATGAAATAGCTACCTGTAGAAATTGGTTTCGTATTTTTTTGAGGTCGGGAAGGTACATTTTCTGAATTTATGAGATCGGGTGTCAAAACTGTATTTCGGGTTACGAAAATTCACCTGTAGTTTATGATTTTTAAGTTGAAATCTATAAAGATTTGAGATCTAAAATTCTAGCATTTTAGTATTTGGAACATAGGTGATTTTCTTGAATTTTTCCAGATTTTTATAAATTTTATTGATGGGACTTTAAGCAGCTTACTTTTCGTATGTTTAAGATTTCCAGAAATCTGGACAACTTGAAATATAGGATTTTTAAACCATAGTTATACTTAGAAATAAATTCTGGAAACAATTGGGTTAGTTCTTAAGAAACCTGGGCACTTGTATGAATTTTTGGGAATTTTTATACTGAGTTCTTATAAGGACTAAAAATCGTGCAAAACAGGTCTGAACTAAGTGTAAAAGCTGTGAAAGAGTAAAAGTGATTAAAAAGGGGTGTTGTGTGTTTTATTTTGTAACCTAAAGGGTGTAAATGGATATTTTGCTAAAACCAAAGGTCATAACTTGTAAAACCTGTAACTTGATGATATCTACATATTATACCCTAATCTTATCATAATAACACTTTGAACCCTAAATTATGAAAGTTACTATATGAATCCTAAAACTTTGTAAAAGACATTATGAACCTTGAACTATGAATATGATCATCTGTAATACTTGAATTGGCATATGAGAATGTTATAACTTAAAATTACCTAAATGGAATGAGAACAAAAATGAAACCTTACGATCATATGAAACTTATAAGAGAACTTATGCATATTTGTAGATCGGGTGAAGAGGGAGTGATCATCCATCCCTATTTCTTTCGTTGCTTTGATATTTGGTGTGCTTTGTCGAGGTACAGATATTCTGACTTTTCTTTTAAGGTTTCTCATGATCCATCTCTCTCGTATTCTGAATCCATTAGTTTCTGATTTGATTGCTATGATTTCCCTTGCCTGAACCTCCCCGGTTGAATTCCATTTGATATGATTTCTGATCGGAAACTATGTTATGAAAACCTTTTCTAATTATATCTTGAAAATGTTTTGAGAAAAGCTAATTTAAAAGAGGTATATAAATGAGGCAAAACCATTTTTATATAAATGTTACTAGCTTTTATGAAAACTATTCTTGGAAGACTAATTTTTATGAAAAATCGTTTTGAAAGAATATTTTACGAGAATTACTTTAAAGGATCGTTTTATGAAAATCATGAATATAGGATTGTTTAAAATGGACTTTTGATGGAAGTTTTGAAATGAACTTTTGAGATGAACCTATATATTGATTTTGAGTTATGATTCAGTTAAGATTTCCCAAGCCATTGCTATGTTCCCTTTGAGTGAACCTTTGATATTACTTTGATATGACTTTGAGATGCACCTTGTGATATATGACCTTGAGCTATGATTTTGAGACATGACTCTTAGTTTGATACCCGAGCCATTTTTGTCCTTTCCTAGCCAGGAAGGTAACCTGGCCATGTCTGTGATGCACCACTGGCATGACTCCTGTGTGGGGGAGTGATTTCTCACACCGTCCCTTTATATTATCTGCCGGCTACTTGACTTTGAGATTGACTTTGAGTTTGGGGGCGTATGGATTGCAATCCTAGGCATGTTTGTGAATTTGAGATTATGACTTTGAGTATGACTTTGAGGTGACTGGTGCTGTGTGCAATACACGCCTTTCACATTTCTGGGAGCTGATCACTCCACTATTATGATACATGAGGACACCCCTCATATTATCTGGTTGCCTGAGAGATATCCCCTCTGATTTTGAGACTATGATTTTGAGATGATAACTTTGAGATTATGACTTTGAGTTTCTGGGCTCGTGGTAGATGACTATCCTACTCTTCTCTTATTATCCATTTATTTCTTTTATACCTTATGACATTTCCCCATTGCCCATATTATATTTCTGTTTCGTTATTCTTTGCTTTGTATACGTATCTGTTCACTGAGCTTTTTAAGCTCAGCCGCACGTTTTCTTTTCGTGTGCGGCATGTAATAAGCAGGACGATGGGTTTGGGTATGAGTGAAGAGACTTTTGGACTTAGAAGACTTTGATAAGTGTTCTGAAGTAGAGACCATTAGAAGGAGTTGCTTTTGCAGACTTAGTGTTTAGTTTTGTTTCCGTTGTAATCATGTAAATTTCAGAATTTCATTTGTAACCTTTGAGAATTTCTGTATTACTTGAAACGTATGCTTTGTTTTGATTCTGATGTGAAACCATTAGTGTGACATCTTTACCCTTATTGGGTTGGGGTGTTACACACTTGATGTCCATTGTTATGCTTGATCCCTTTTATATGTTCCATATTCTGTTTGACATCTTGTTTAGCAGGTTCTCTTGGATTTATTCGCTTATTCATTTCGTATACGCTTATTACCTTTCATTTGTTTATATCTATTCACTGACCGTTAGCTCAGCCGCATTTTCTTTTCTCTGCGGCAGGTTATAAGCGGGATGCTGGGCATGGGTGTTGAGAGTAGAAGATAGATGACCTACCCTTGATTAGATTCCATTATTGGAGTTATGATTGTAGACATTATGCTTTGGATATGTATTGTATTTAGATTATTGTTTGGATTAGATTTCGTAAGTCCTTGTAATTTTTGACTTAGTATTTAATAAGAAGTCTTCCGCTTGCGTTATTATGTTCTGATTGACACCATAATGTTACAGTTAGACCCTTTTTGGGTTGGGGTGTTACAGAGAATTTACGAGCTTATTCTAAATGCTTATATAACAGGTACGCAGGAATTGGTATTTGTATATGGCCATGGAGGAACTGGCAAAACTTTTTTTTGGAAAACTGTTATTAGCACTCTGCGGTCCGAAGGTAAGATCGTCCTCGCAATTGCTTCTTCCGGCATTGCTTCCCTCATTCTTCTAGCAGGACGAACTGCACATTCAAGATTTAAATTGCCACTTGAACTCACAGATGAGTCACTCTGTAGAGTTAAAAAAAAATACTCATATAGGAAAGCTGTTAGCAGAAACAGATCTAATTATTTTGGATGAAGCGCCTATGAATGATCTGCGATGCTTCGAGGCATTAGACTGAACTCTTAGAGACATACTAGATGCACCCGATGTTCTCTTTGGTGGGAAAACAGTAATTTTAGGCGGAGATTTTCGATAAACACTACCTGTCAAGGTTTCCACCAAATCAGCTTGAACTTAAATTCGGAGCACCGGTAATGCTTCTAAGAAATGATAGCCTCGCAGGTGGTTTGTGCAACGGGACACGCATGATAGTCACACAACTAATGTCAAAACTTATTGAAGTGCAAATCATCACGGGCACAAGAGTCGGCGAAAAAGTTTTCATACACATAATACCTTTAATCCATAAAGATCCAAATCTTCCATTCCTTTTCAAACGCAACCAATTTCCAATTAAACTTTGTTATGCCATGACAATTAACAAAAGCCAAGGGCAATCTCTCAACAAAATTAGTGTTTACCTTCCACAACCAGTTTTTGGTCATGGGCAGTTGTATGTCGCTCTTTCTAGGGCTACATCTCCTCACGGGTTAAAAGTTCTCATCGAACAACAAGACAATCGGAGGCCGAATGAGACTAAAAATATAGTTTACAAAGACTTTTTAACAAAAATAGAGGATCCACATTCTGTTTCAAAACGCAACTACATCCTTTAATATTTTCCTTTTTAGGCTTTTTTTAGCTTATTTTTTCCCCCTTTTTTCTCCTTTTTTTCCCCTTTCAATTTTCTTTCTTTTGGTTTTGGGGTTTTCACTTTTTTTACGTATTTTTATATATCTTTTTTATCATTAACAGGTATTTAGCATCTAACTTTTCTCATTTCTTTTTACGTCCCAACCCTTTTTTACGATAGATAGCCAATTGCATGTTATTATCATTTTAAAAAACAAAAATGCAAACACTTTTGATCCTCAGCATTCTTGAATATGCCATGACAACTGCATATGACCATCTTTTTCTTTCATAAAATTATCATAAAAATGCTGACATGCAGGTACATTTTGTAGACAGCCGTCCTATTTAACATCTGCCATCGTATTATTATTTAAATGCTTTGTGTAAACATCATCTTCACTTACCATTTTTTTTCTTATAACTCACTCTCATTTATTATGTCTTAACAGTTAAATTGGGGAGCGTACACTTGCTGACATACAACATCCATCTGCAGACAAAATGGTTGAAAGTAGCAACGATGCACTGGCTGAGGTCGAACATGTATCTCAAGACACAATGGTTGAAAGTAGCAATGCAACGCAGATTGCAGTAATTGTTGAGTTACAACATACCTCTTATGACAAAGTGCTTGAAGTTAGAGTATACAGAAAATGAATTTCAGTAAGCTACCCGAAGAAAGGTGGAAGTGAAATCTCACCGGAAAAAAAAATGAAACTGCGTTCTGCTGCATATTAATAGACCGAGAGGTATGTCAAACCTCATGTAGTATAAACAATACATGTTAACTGCTTCAATTTGTATAACAAGAAATTAATATCAACAGGGCAACGCTATACAATCCAACATGAATGTTAAAGAGATCGACTACTTTGACCAAAAAATCAAACTTGGATCCGTCTACAAGATTTCAGATTTCATGTGTAAGCCCACCAACCCTTACCAACAAACAATTAACAACAGAACAAGCCTCAGATTTGGAAGAATCACAAAATTTGACACTATAACAGAACCAAAGATCCCATTTCCACTACTTTAGATTTGTTTCATACAACCACCTTCAATCCAGACTCCCGACAGAAGATGCAACAGGAAGAATGCAATACCCAATGCTGACAGGTCATGTTTTCAATCTTAAATTTTTTAGATCCAACTAAATATAGAAATTCTGATACTTATTTAGTTACAGATTACATTGGGTGTCTAAGGTCAGTTGGAGAGCTAAAACGTAAACAAAATGCCAACCAAGATGTGACTGTGTACAGAAAGCTTGACATTGAAAATTTAAGGCATGTAACCTTGTAGTAAAAAATATTTGTTGAGAAATAAATACTCTGTGGAAAACTAGAAGGGGGGGTTGAATAGTTTTACCGATTAAAATTAATTCGCTTTGTTACTCTATGTTAATTCAAAGGAAACAAACACAAACAAGTATTCACACAAAATGTATGAAAAGTAAATAGAGGAAAGATCAAACCACACAACACGGATGTTTATAGTGGTTCGGCTACAAGGACTCTCTTCCTTGCCCTACTCCACTCCTCGAGCCTCTAGTACAAATACCACTAGTACTTTTCCTATCAACATAGTCACCGGCATGGTCTGAGTCGGCATACACTATGGTTTCTACACCCGTTCCTTTGGGATACCATAATCCTACATGTGTAGTGCCTTTGATGTACCTAAATATCCGTTTAACGGCTTCAAGATGGGATATTTTGGGATCTTCTTGAAAACGTGCACATAGACAAACACTATACATAATGTCCGGCCTACTAGCTGTAAGATAGAGTAAACTACCAATCATTCCCCTATATTTAGTGCTATCTACGGATTCATTTTCTTCATCCTTTGTGAGTTTGGTTTCGGAGGACATAGGAGTTTTCATTGGTTTTGAGTCTTCAAGACCAAACTTCTTAAGCATATCTTTGATATACTTTGATTGGTTGAAGAATATCCCATCTTCTAATTGTTTTATTTGGAGACCTAAGAAAAAGTTTAGTTCCCCCATCATACTCATTTCAAACTCGTCATGCATGATTTTTGAGAAATCATCAAATAACTCTTGACAAGTTGAACCAAATATAATGTCATCCACATATATCTGGACGATGATAATATGTGATCCCTTTTTCTTAGTGAAGATAGTGTTATCTACTAGGCCCATGGTGTACTTATGGTCAACTAAGAAGGTTTTAAGTCGATCATACCAAGCTTTTGGTGCTTGCTTAAGTCCGTATAAAGCTTTCTTTAATTTGTAAACATGATTTGGTTTTTCAAAATCGGCAAAGCCGGGAGGTTGTGCTACATATACCTCTTCATTTATAAAGCCATTTAAAAATGCACTTTTGACATCCATTTGAAATAATTTAAAATCATGTGCACATGCATATGCAAGTAGTATTCTAATAGACTCAAGTCTAGCTACGGGTGCAAATGTTTCATCGTAATCTATTCCTTCTTGTTGATTGTAGCCTTGTGCTACTAGTCTAGCTTTGTTTCTAGATACTATGCCATTTTCATCCATTTTATTTCTAAAAACCCATTTGGTACCTATTATGGTTTGATTTTTAGGTTGAGGAACTAATGTCCAAACGTCATTCCTAATAAATTGATTTAATTCTTCTTGCATCGCAATAACCCAAGATTCATCTTTTATTGCTTCATTTATATTTTTAGGTTCTATTGTTGAAACAAAACAAAAGAAATTACTTTCATTTTGAGCTTTAGATCTTAATGTTCTTTCATTGAGTTTTCCTATGACGTTTTCTAATGGATGACTTTTATCTTCTTTGATGTTGACTAAATCTCTTTTTACTGGTTCATCTTCTTTATCATTTTCAACATTTTACTGATTATCAACCATTTGGTTTTCAACTAAGTCATCATCTACCAGAGGTGATGTCTTAGAGAGAGGTGGACATTCATCGAATGTTACGTTTAATGATTCCTCGACTCTTGAGGTTTCCTTGTTCAAAACTATGTATGCTTTACTAGTTTGTGAATATCCTAGAAATACACCTTCATACGACTTTGGGTCTAATTTGGTGAGATAATCCTTTGTGTTTAAAATGAAGCACTTGCTTCCAAACACTCTAAAATATCCTAAAGTAGGCTTTTTGCCTCGATAAAGTTCATAAGGAGTTTTATTTAAAAATGGTCTAATTAAAACTCTATTTAGGATATATGTGGAAGTATCTACTGCGTGAAACCAAAACTTTTGAGGTATGTTTTGTTCATTTAACATAGTTCTACTCATTTCTTGAATTGTCCTATTTTTTCGTTCTACTACACCATTAGATTGTGGAGTTCGAGGAGCCGAGAAATTATGAGTTATTCCATTTTTATCACAGAATGTTCTGAATTGGATTTCGTTGTCAAATTCTCGACCATGGTCAGTCTAATAGATACTATGTTACTTCTTAATTGATTTTGAATTTTCTTGCTTAGAATTTCAAATTTATCAAAGGCCTCATTTTTGGTTTTCAAAAATTTAGTCCATGTATACCTAGAGTAATCATCTACTATAACTAATGTGTAAAAATTACCTCCATAACTTTGTATAGCCGATGGGCCAAACAAATCCATATGTAACAATTCTAGACACCTAGATGTAGATACCATGTTTTTAGCCTTATGGCTATTATGCACTTGTTTCCCAATTTTGCAAGCATCACAAAAGTGTTGGTCATATCTCAACTTAGGTAGGTTCCTAACGAGTTCTTTGGATGACAAGGATTGAATTAACCTCATATTGGCGTGACCTAAGCGTTGATGCCATAAGGTTGAGTTTTCGTCCAGAGAAGTAAGACAAAGCTTGTCTTTCGGTGTTTTATCTAATTTCATAACATATACGTTATTCTTTAAGACACCTTTTCTTACTGTTATGCCATCTTTAAGTATTTTACTTTCATTTTCACTGAAAAGGACGTTATACTTTTTGCGGCACAATTGACTTATACTAAGTAATGTAAAACCTAAATTATCAACATGAGCAACATCATCAATAGAGAGGGAGTCATGAGAGATTGTATCTTTTCCGATGATTTTACTTTTAAGCTTGCTACCAAATGTGACATTACCTCCGTCGTACACTTGGTAAGTGGAGAAAAGGCTTTTGTTTCCCGTCATGTGTCTTGAACACCCACTATCTTTGATCCACTCATCAGGTTCAAGTTCAACTTTTAAGCACACCTAAGTTCAATAATGACTCAAGCGTTTGGTCCCCAATATCTCATGGGTCCGTTTGTGTTAAACATAACATTATCATGGTTCATGTAAGCAAATGGAGGATAATAGTTACATGGCATGTAATTGGGACCTTGAAAGTTTCTAGGCATATTTTGGTTCCAATTATTTTGATAATGATGTTGTGAATTAACATTACTCTTAGGAAAGGGGTGTTTGGGAAAACTAGTTTGAGGTCTCTGTTGAGTTGTTTTAACTCTATACTCATTCCTAGCTTGACCTCTCCCTATAAACACAGCTGGTTTTAGCTTGTTATTAGTTGTACTAGTACTAGGTTTTCTAGTGACCTTAACAAATTCAGTACGGTCTGTTTTCTGAACCTTCTGTTCAACTTCTGTACCCGCGGATCCCTTGGGTACAACTGGCGGATCCAAAACTTTGGATCCGTCGGATCCGTTAGCTTCTGACTTAGTTGAAACAGTTTCTTTTTCATTCACAGTTTGTTTCTTAAAGTCACTTAAGGTTCCTAGTTTCATAAAACCTAATCCGGTTTTATCATGAGGAAGTTTTTGCATCTTCATTATCTCATCTACACAACTTATGTTTTTATCAAACCTTTTAAACTTAGAGTTTTGCTTAATGAGATCTTCCTGTGAAGTTTTTAGTGCATCTAATTCTAATTTTAGTTCTTGACAAGAGACACATGTATCTTTACTATTTTTCCCTTTTTCCATTCGTATCTCTTTTTCTTTAAGCCAATACACTTCTTTTTCTAAAAGTGTTGTTTTAGTTTTCAAGAATTTGTTTTTGTTGATGATTTTTAATGTGATATCACACAGCTTGTTATATTCTATTTCTAAGGTTTCATCGTCTATAGAGGAGTATGAGTCAGAATGTACCTCTTCTGTGTCATGAGCCATAAGGGCAATTTCGTTGTTCTTAGGCTCATCATCATCTCCTTCACTATCACTCCAAGCTCCACTAACGAATGCTTTTTGAGACTTGTTCTTTGGAGGCTTTGGACATTCACCTATAAAGTGACCAGAATCTCCACATCTATAGCACTTCCTATCTAACTTGCCCTTTCTATCATCACGGTCTTTTCGTAAAGATTTCTTTTCTTCACGAGGTGGTTTTACGAACTTTCCTCGTCTCCTGAAGAACTTCTTGAAATCTCTTACGGCCATGGTATATTCTTCGTCTTCGCTACTTGAACAAGACTCTTCATCATCACTTGACTCAACTCTAGCTTTCAAGGCAATGGACTTTATTTTCTCCTTCTTCCCTTTAACTATTTCTAAATCCTTTTCCATCACCATTTCGTGAACTTTGAGATTTATTATGAGCTCATCTAGTGTCATGCTTGAGAGATCCTTGGATTCTTCAATAGCCATCACCTTTGCTCTCCACTTAGGATGAAGTGCTCTAAGAAATTTCCTGACAAAGTTCTTACTAGCAAAAGATTCGTCAAGTGCTTTAAGAGATGTAATAATAGTATTAAACTTAGCAAAAGCACCATCAATGGTCTCATCTTCAGAGATAACAAATTGTTCATATTGTTGAACAAGAAGATCAATTTTGTTATCTTTGACTTGTGAGTTCCCTTGATGAGTGATAATAAGAGATTGCCAAATATCTTTAGCCATTTTACACACAAAAACTCTTTCATATTCTTTCTTAGGTAAGGCATTGTAAAGCACCATTTTGGCTTCATTGTTTCTGGCAATCAACTTCTTTTGCACATCACTGTGACGAGTAAGAGAAGCTCCTACATCCCGACCACCGAAATATTCATTACTAATGGGCTTGTAATCACCCTCAACAATTATATACCACAGATCTATTTCCTTTGACTTTACATATGTCTCAAAGCGATTCTTCCAAATATAAAGCAATTTGGTTCAAATAGAGGTGGTCTTTGCATAGATTACCGTTCTTTAAAGTTTTCAAAATCCATTGATCGTTTTAAGTTTTAAAATACAATATATTTTAAAAGTCTTAAGTAATGTAGCTCTTGATGCCAATTGTGGAAAACTAGAAGTGGGGGGTTGAATAGTTTTACCGATTAAAATTAATTCGCTTTGTTACTCTATGTTAATTCAAAGGAAACAAACACAAACAAGTATTCACACAATATATATGAAAAGTAAAGAAAGGAACGATCAAACCACACAACACGGATGTTTATAGTGGTTCGGCTACAAGGACTCTCTTCCTTTCCCTACTCCACTCCTCGAGCCTCTAACTCGAGAGTTATCCTTCACTAAGAAACAAACTCTCTTCTAGGTGGAGAAAACCTTTACACGTTGCTTACTTCCTTTTCCGGTACTAAGCTAAACACCGAGTTCTACTTCAGGGCAGAACCAACCCAACGTCGCCTACACAATTACCGACACTAAGCTAGATGTCGAGTTCTTTCACAAGGGTACAACCACTCCCTACACTCTTTGTGTTTTGAGGACTAAAATACTAACCACACTCACTGAGATAAATGATACAAATAATGATGTGTGAATTACACAAAGATCACACAGTAACTATACTAAAGGTTTACACGTCTGTGTTGAACCTTGATGCTTAATCTTCTTTGCTACAAAAGATAGATCAAATGATATGAATGAATGATGTTAGTAATATGAATGAGTATGTACTTAAGCTATATGAGTGATGAGAAGGCCAAGTGATCAGCTTGCTATTTATAGGCAAGCTGATAAACACTCGGTGGATCCCTTAAAAGGGATCCGTCCTTTATGTCGAAGGGATCCGTGGGTATGCCAGAGGTAAGACAGCTAAGAGATTTTCCAAATCTCTCCAATCTTTCCATATCTTTGTGTTGTCATATCAAGATCTTCCAATGTCAACTATCTTACTTGAAGATCTATCCAAGATATTACAAGATCTTACCAAGATTACATGTATGATGCATGACATGATGTCATTGTATCATTTTAGAAATAAAGTTTCCTTTTAAGGAAATAAACATGTAGATGTATGAAATGTATTTCCAAGTAAACTTGTGAAATGTAAAATGTGTTCTAAAGAGACTTTAGCTAGTATTTATAATTTGCTTAAAGATATACTTTGTAATTGTCATTAACAAAACTAAGTAAAGATCGTAAAATATAAATAATGTTTTTAGGACGATATTTGTATTAACATACTCGACACATTTTTTCAGTTTTCTAACGGCTTGCTGATGTTGACAGCGGTAATGTCATAGAATTCACGATGTGGGATGCCATGGCCGAAAAATTTGAGGAGGCCCGGCTTGAAACAATGGAGCAGCCCATTATAATTGTAGTAAGCTCCTGCCGTGTGACGTGATTTAGAGGTACTCCATCAATACTGTAACAGACATTTCTATATAAACACCAAATTACTAACACATTCTTAAATATTGGCATGGTAGATTATCAATTGACAGCGACTTCGCCAACACACTTTGATCTAAACACAAAGATACCAGAGGCTGAAGAAGCAAGAGAACAGTAAGAGTCTTCGAACACAAAATTCAAAATCGCTTCATATTGACATTAGAGTCTGGTAAAACAAATTTGTTCTAACTTTTCAAAATGAAACAGATACAAAGAAAGGCACCAGACAACTCCACGACAGTGCATTTGCAAAACCCCTATGAAGATCCTGAAAAAGAAAAGTTCCGGAACAGGTTCCCTTTGAAAACACTTTTAAAACAGAATCCAGAAGCCTACAAGGTAAATTTCATACAACATACAACAAACCTTGCTATAAAATTTTATCCATGGCTGACCATTTGCACAAACATTGGTAGGGAGTAAAGTTTACTGCTGAAGCATCAATAAGCAGCATTGTTGATGCAAATAATATTTTAAAAACGTTATTTATATCTTTCGATAACTTCTGGTTTTGAGGATGACAAAATGAGAAAACACTTTACATTAAAATTAACGTAAACAAGTTTTTAGTCGAAAGATCCTATTTCTACGCAAATCACTCTAGGTATGAACAAACAAATTTACAACTTGACAAATGATCAAAGAAGTGAATTTGTGTTTAAAACCTCACATTTTTAATGTGACAAAATATTTTTTTCAAAAATATACTTTACAAGTTATTTTTGAATTATTAAGAAATGTTTTATTGAAAAAATAAGTTTAAATATCATAACAGCTATTTTTTCCCCCAAAATTAGCTCCAAACTTACCCAAATAAACTTTCACCACTAAAGACAAAAAGAGGAGCATTTTTGTCTGGCACGGTACCACTAAATTTAGTGGTACCGTGTCCTCATAACGGCTAGATTTTTTCTGCCAATAAATACCAGCCCTCTTCACAGTTTTTGGGCATCCTTTTTCACACATATCTTTCTGAGTTCAATACTCTCACCACATCTTTTCTTTTTGATCATTTAGTTTAGTTTTCTTTTGTTTAAAGAGTGATCCAATCATCCAACCAAGTGATCACCTTCATTCCTCTACTAGTGCAAGAGAAGAACACAAGGTATCAAAAAAGATACAAAGTGTTGTAGTTATAGTTAGTGCACTTGTAACACTTGTTACATACTTGTTGTATCCTTGCATACATCAGGTTCATTTTTCTTTTGAGATTTTGTGAGAGTAGATCATTGTGATCTTGTTGAGATCTTGAAGATCTCTTGTAGCTTGTGAGCTAGTAAGTTGATCAAGGGTAGATAGGGTAGATTGAGTCAAGTGAGAGTTGATCATTGTGATCTTGTTGAGACCTTGGAGATCTCTTGTAGCTTGTGGGCTAGTGTGTTGATCAAGTGGATCAAGGGTAGATCGGGTAGATCGAGTCAAGTGTGTTGATTGTGTGAAGTAGAAAGGATCGTGTGGATCGTGGTAGATTGGTACTAGCTAAGATTAGTACTCGACATTTAGCTTAGTTTCGGAAATTAGGATAAGCGACGTTGTACGGTTTCTCCGCCTGAAGGGAGGTTTGTTGACATAGTGCTTGAAACTCTCGAGTGTGGTACTCGGGGAGTGGAGTAGGGCAAAAAAGAGCTTCGTGACCGAACCACTATAAATCTCTTTGTCCCGGTTTGATCTTTCCATCTCTTTTCTTTACATTCATTATTTACTTTAGATAGTATAGTTTAGTGTTCATATTGGTGTTGATTAATTACACATAAGATTCGAATCAAAGTTTTTCATAAGTAAAGTTTTGAAAAAACTTAAAAACCGGTAAAACTATTCAACCCCCCCCCCCTTCTAGTTTTCCACAATTGGTACCAGAGCCACGTTAGTCAAGATTTTAAAGTAAATTGTATTTTAAAATTTGAATCGATCAATGGATTCCGACAAATATCAAGAAGGGAAATCTATGCAAAGACCACCACTTTTCGAAACCGATTGTTTTATATATTGGAAAACAAGATTCGAAACGTATGTGAAATCAAAAGACATTGATCTTTGGCATATTATTACCGAGGGTGACTTTCAACCGATTCAAAAGAATCCGGAAACTAAAAGGGATGAAATAGTTCCTTATAATAAACAAAGTGATGAACGTAAAAGAAAACTAGCCAAAAATGATGAGGCTAAAATGATGATTTATAATGCTTTTCTGAAAAAGGAATTTGTTGGGGATTAAACTAACAGTTAGTACGGTCAGACATAAATTAGTACTGCTGAAGTTTTGTTCAAAGATTACACTAACAATACTAAGTCAGTTAGTACTGCTAGTAGAAGAAGTTAGTACTGGTTATAAGATGAAGACAGAAGACGAGTAATGATATATATAGAATAGATTGCATGTATATCTTATTAATATAGATTGATACGAATATAGTTTTACTTGTATAGGACTCCTTGTTCTATAAAAGCATATTCTAATTAGGGTTTTACATATAACGATTACACATCCATAATCCCTAAGTACGATTCAATTGTAAGGGCTTCAAGGTTATCGAACCCTGGTGATATTGTAGATCATCCGTATTAATATATTGAAGCTAATCATTGTGTTAAACATTGTGTTCTTGTTTTTCACTGTTACATTCATATAATCACATTCACATCACCAAACACAAAATCTTCTAAGTGCTTTGTAGTAAATTCCGCGTGCTACATAGTATATACTCACAGTATCTATCTAACATAAGGCGTGTGTTAAGATCCGGTCAAGTGGTATCAGAGACAGGTTTCTGATACTTTGAATTAGAAGATCCAAAAGTTTTTACTCACTTGCTACCAAGAAGATGGACATGGAGACACCTCAAACCTCAATCCTTGCAAAATTCCCCATGCTGAAACAGAATGAGTATGATCTATGGCGGCTCATAATTGAGCAATATTTCATGGTGCAGGACTATGCACTATGGGATATCATTATCAATGATGATTCCTTCAAACCAACTACTTCTGAGGAAACTCGTGCTGATGGTTCCAAGACCACAAAGCTGAACACAGAACCAGTCACAAATGATGAGAGAGTCAAAAAGAAGAATGATCAGAAGGCTAGAAATTTGTTACTCATGGCGATTCCTAATGATCAAGTGCTAAACTTTAGCCAGTATGAGACTGCTAATACTCTTTTTGAAGCAGTGGCGGAGAGATTTGGTGGCAATGAAGCTACCAAGAAGGAACAGAGAACCCTACTTAAGCAGAGCTATGAGAACTTTAGTGCCACAAGCACTGAATCACTTGATTATATCTTCAATACACTTCAAAGGATTGTCAGCCAGCTTACTGTTCTGAAATTTGTGATTCCACAAGAAGATCTCAATATGAAGTTTCTCAATAGTCTACCTGCTGAGTGGAACACCTATGTGGTTGTCTGGAGCAATAAGCCAGAATTGGAAAAGATGTCACTGAATGATCTGTACAACAATTTCAAGATTGTTGAACATAAGGTGAAGAAAGGAGGAAGCACTAGTTCTAGTTCTGGAAACACAGCATTCTTATCATCTTCCAACAATAACAGTCCCGAATATGTTGAAACAGTTGGTACTGGTAGCCCTAAAGTTAGCACTGCTAGTGTAAAAACTAGCACTGCTGGCTTAATTGATGAGACCATATATGCATTTGTGTCAGAACAATCTGGTGGGTCTCAGATCTTCAATGAAGACCTTCTTCAGATTGCTGAAGATGATTTGGAAGCTATGGATTTAAAGTGGCAGTTGGCATTAATAAGTATCAGGGCAAAGAAGTATTACCAAAGGACTGGGAATAAGATTACCTTCAATGGAATAGATGTTGCTGGGTATGATAAATCTAAGGTGGAGTGCTATAATTGTCACAAGATGGGACACTTTGCCAGGGAATGTAGAAGCCCAAGAAAACAGGATAACAAGGGTCAAGGGTTCAAGAGTCAGCAAGGAAATAGAAGAACAGTGAATGTGGAAGACACATCTTCCAAAGCAATGGTGGCTATTGATGGAGCTGGATTTGATTGGAGCTTCATGGAAGAGGAAGAGTAGGAACCAGCCAACTTGGGTTTAATGGCTTTCTCAGATTCAGAGGTACATATTGTTCAAAAATGTTCAAATTCCTGTTCTGCTTTAAAAGATTATGAAACTCTTAAGAAACAGTATGATGATCTTAGAGTAGAGTTTAATCAAGTAAATTTTAGTCTGTCTAATCATAAAAATGTTTTGGAAGAACAACTTGATTTTTATAGAAAGAATGAGTCTAACTTTAATGATGATATAGTTGTGTTAAAGAGGGATTTGCAACTGAGAGATGATAAAATGAGTGGACTTGTATATGAACTAGAGACACTTAAGAAAGAAAAAGAAAATATAAAGTTAAGTATTGACACTCTAGAGTACACATCAAAAGGGGTACAGAAAATAGTAAAGAGTCAAATACTTAATAAAGCTAAATCTAGTTTAGGTTACAAGTCAGTTGCACCACCAAATAGAGGAATGTTTGTCCCTCCAGGAATTGATTTGGCTCATACAGGTTTAGAAGAGTTTAAGGATATGGATTTTCTTGGATATGGTGCTAAAATTAGTGAGAATCCTGTCAAATTTGTTAAGGCTGAGGATTCTTATGTTAGTGCAAGTGATAAATCTCTCTCTGAGGAAAAGATGTCCTCTGTTAGGGACTTAGATGCACCAACCATTGAGGATTGGACATCTGATGATGAGGATACTAAGGTCAAACCTAATGTTGTTAAGGTAGATGTTAAACATGCTCCTAAAGTGGTTAAGACTGAAAACATAAAACCAGTTAGGAAAAGTGTTAAGTATGCTGAGATATACAGGTCTGCCCATAGTTCTTCAGTTCCTAGGGGTAACCATAGGAACTGGAATGGTTTAAAATCTCAACAACTAGGAGATGAGTTTGTGATGCAAAACAAAGTATGTTTTGTATATGGAAATTTTGAGCATTTGGCTGCTTATTGTGACTTAAACCCATGGAAAAAGAGGGTTTTTGGGAATTCAAGGGTGAATAGGAATAACAATGCTAGGGTAACTCAAAACAGTCCAACAAGATTGACTGACCCTAATATGAATCATAAAATGTCACCCAGAGCAGTTATGTTAAGGTCAGGCATCAAAGCAGTTTCAACTGTTAGATCAGCAGTTCCAACTGCCAGACCAAACAAATGGTTCAATAACAGACAAACTGTTACAAGTGCAAAACCACTTTCAAATCATGCACAAACAGTTAAAAGGCCCTTTTATCAGAAAACATCTTTGAGTAATCAAAAATGGGTGCCTAAAGTTAAACCAACAGTTCCAACTGTTAGGCCAGCAGTTCCAACTGCTAGGTCAGCAGCTCCTACTGCTAGGCATGTGAGTTTTAAGGGTCAAAGGGGCAATGTTGTGAAGGCCTCAGCACGTTGGGTCAGGAAACCTACCAAACCCAATGGTGCATCAATGACTTTCAACAAATTTTCTTATATTGATGCACAAGGCAGATCCAAGTCAGTGATGGCTTGGGTACCCAAAAGGAACTAACCCACTTATTTTGTGTGCAGGAACATCCTACAAATAATGGAGAAGATAGAGGATACTCAGACAGTGGATGTTCAAGGTACATGACTGGCAACATGTCATACCTTTCAGACTTTGTAGCTCTGGATGGAGGACCAGTCATTTTTGGTGGTGGTGTTGGTGGACGGATTACTGGTAAAGGTGTAATTAAAACTGGTAATCTAGACTTTGAGAATGTGTATTTTGTACCAAAGTTAAAGTACAACCTTTTTAGTGTATCACAAATTTGTGATAAACAAAACAAAGTCTTATTCACTGATATTGATTATCTTATTCTTTCTCTTGATTTCAAGCTACCAGATGAAAGTCAAGTATTGCTTAAAATCCCCAGAAAGGGTAACACATACAGTGTTGAAATGAATAAACTAGTTCCCAAAGAAGGTCTTACTTGCCTTGTTGCAAAAGCTACATTGGAAGAGTCAATGTTGTGGCACAGAAGGCTTGGTCATGTTAATTTTAAAACCATTAACAAAATTGCTAAACATGGTTTGGTAAGAGGTTCACCTAACAAAAATTTTCAAAATGACCAAACCTGTGTTTCTTGCCTTAAATGTAAGCAACACAGAGCTTCTTGTAAGCCAAAGGTGCATAACTCTAATAATCAAGCTTTATACTTACTTCATATGGACTTGTTTGGTCCAACTTCTGTGAATAGCTTGAATTTTAAAAGATATTGTTTGGTTATCACTAATGATTATTCTAGGTTTACTTGGGTTTTCTTTTTGAGAACTAAGGATGAGACTAGTGAAATCCTTAAGTCATTTATTGTTGAGGTAGAAAACCTAGTTGATAAGAAAGTAAAAATAATCAGATGTGATAATGGAACAGAATTTAAGAATAGGGTTATGGATGATTTTTGCAGAGAAAAAGGTATTAAAAGGGAATTCAGTGTAGCTAGAACCCCACAGCAAAATGGAGTAGCTGAAAGGAAAAATAGGACCTTAATAGAGGCTGCTAGGACAATGTTAGCAGATTCTAAGTTACCTATTTCATTTTGGGCTGAAGCAGTTAGCACTACTTGTTATGTTCAGAATAGGGTTCTAGTAGTGCAACCTTACAATAAGACTCCTTATGAGCTTTTTAGAGGTAGAACTCCTGCCTTAAGCTTCATGAGACCTTTTGGTTGTCATGTCACTATCCTTAATACCAAAGACCAACTAGGAAAGTTTGATGGGAAATCTGAAGAAGGTTTCTTTGTTGGTTATTCTCTGCACAGCAAAGCTTTTAGGGTGTACAATAAGAGCACCAAACATGTTGAAGAGAATTTGCACATTGAATTTCAGGAAAATATACAAAATGTTACAGGTTCTGGTCCAGATTGGTTGTTTGATCTTGATATGCATTCAGATTCTATGAACTATGTGCCTGTTACAGGTACAAATACTAACCATGATACAGGTTCAGAAGAAGATGATGAAGAGTATATTTTGATGCCAATTTTGGAGGATAGTCCAGTATATGATTCTTCCTCAAAGGATGCTAATGGAGAGAAGAATGATGGTGCATACAATGGACAAGCTGGAAAAGAAACAGAAATTCCCGAGAGCAGTACAAATGGAATTAGTACTGCTGAGCCAGATAATCATACTGCTGAGCCAAATGTCTCTACTGCTGAACCAAGTCAACCTATTCTTGATTCACCAGTTACTACTGCTCAACAAGATGATGATATTGATTTCTATGGAGCTAGTTTACACAATATGCCCAGTACCTATGATATTCCTTCTACTCCCCAAACAATAGTTCACAGGAATCATCCACTTACCAATGTAATTGGAGATGTACAATCTGGAGTAAAGACAAGAAGACAGATTCAAGATCCAGATCACCATGGTTTTCTTAGTGTTGTGTATGAGGAAAAACATCATGAAGATGAGCATGAGTGTATGTTTGTATGTTTCCTATCTCAGATAGAACCCAAGAATGTGCTAAAGGCTTTAGAAGAATCAAGTTGGGTTGAGGCAATGCAAGAAGAACTGCTTCAATTCAAAATTCAGAAGGTTTGGGTTCTGGTTGATCTACCAAAGGGGATGAGAGTGATTGGTACTAAGTGGGTAATCAGGAACAAGAAGGATGAAAGGGGTATTGTGATAAAGAACAAAGCTAGACTTGTAGCTCAAGGCTATACTCAGGAAGAAGGGATTGATTATGAGGAGGTTTTTGCTCCTGTTGCCAGGCTTGAAGCAATAAGTTTATTTTTAGCTTATGCTTCTTTTATGGGGTTCAAGGTCTATCAAATGGATGTGAAAAGTGCCTTTCTGTATGGTACTATTGATGAGGAGGTCTATGTTTCTCAACCTCCAGGTTTTATAGATCCTGACCATCCTGACAAAGTTTATAAGGTGGTAAAAGCTTTATATGGATTGCATCAAGCTTCAAGAGCTTGGTATGAATCTCTAGCTAAATATCTTTTGAAGAATGGGTTTCACAGAGGAAAGATTGATCAGACTCTCTTTATTAAAAAGGACAAGGGTGATATTCTATTGGTTCAGGTCTATGTAGATGATATCATCTTTGGTTCTACAAAGAAGAAAATGTGTAACGAGTTTGAAAAGCTTATGAAAGATCAGTTTCAGATGAGCTCTATGGGAGAGCTTACTTTCTTTCTAGGACTTCAAGTACAGCAGAAGTCAGATGGAATATTTATCTCTCAGGATAAATATGTTGGTGAAATTTTGAGGAAATTCCAATTCACAGATGCCAAAGTTGCTAGTACACCTGTTGATAAAGAGACACATTTGTTATTAAAAGATCACAGTGGTAAAGATGTGGATGTGCACATGTATAGATCTATGATTGGGTCTCTAATGTATCTCACATCATCCAAGCCTGATATTATGTTTGCAGTTTGTGCTTGTGCAAGATTCCAAGTCAATCCTAAGGTGTCTCATCTAATAGCAGTCAAGAGAATCTTCAGATACCTTAAAGGTCAACCTAACTTAGGTCTATGGTATCCTAAAGAGTCTGCATTTGATCTGGTAGCATTCTCAGATTCGGATTATGCTGGTGCTAGCATGGACAGAAAATCTACAACTGGTGGTTGTCAATTCTTGGGTTGTAGATTAATCTCTTGGCAGTGTAAAAAGCAGACTATGGTGGCTACTTCTACAACAGAGGCAGAATATGTAGCAGCAGCAAGTTATTGTGCTCAAGTTCTCTGGATTCAAAATCAGATGCTTGACTATGGGTACAATTTCTTAAATACAATTATATACATAGACAATAGCAGTACAATGTGTATTATTAAAAATCCAGTTCAACATTCAAAAACTAAACACATTGAAAATAGACATCATTTTATAAGAGACTGTGCTGAAAAGAAATTGGTTCAGGTTGTCAAAATTCACACTGATGACAACTTTGCTGATTTATTAACAAAAGGTTTTGATGTAGGAAGATTTCAGTACTTGGTAACAGGTATTGGAATGCTTAATCCTTCAAAAGATTAATGTCTAAGTGTTTTTGGTTTTTGTACTGCTAGTTGTACTATTTGTATAATTTGTACTGCTTGATTATTTTTAAGTACTGCTTATGGAATTTGTTAGTCAAAAATGGTAATTGTCAAAAAGGAAAATATTCTGTATTGTGCTTTCTTTGGTTTTGAACTAACATTTGCCGGTTGAATAAGCAAATTGGTTGGAATATGAAAATTTTGAATTGGATTGTGCTTTCAAAAGTGTGGTGGTTTGGAATGTCAAGTGTGAGAGCTTATCACACAACAATTGGTAACTGGCTCACCATGTCTAATCCACATAAGAACCAACTAGTTCAGATCAAACGGTTTCTGGTAAAGACTACTCAAATCCGTTTATGGTTGACAGTTTACCAAAAACTGGATGGTTGTCAACTCACCATAGCTTAAAGTAAAGAGTTGGCTAGTTCAAAGCAAACGGCTATTGGTAAAGACATATCAAATCCGTTGATACCTGATAGTTTGCTAAATAACTATAAGTGGACAAAAAATGTTTTCAAGTCCACATTGAGTTTATCCTAATCTCTGAAAATTTTTTCTAAACAGTTTGTACTGCTAGTTTCAACTAGTTTGTAATGTTTGTTCAAACTTGGTTTAATACTGAGTTTATGCTCTATGATTCACCTCTCTCAGAAGGTTACACATCTGGAAGTGTTGAGAGCAGTTTGAAACTACACAACTGAATTGATGGAAACTTGTACACATTGTCATATTGGAAGCTGAGCTTAAATGTCATATGTTCTAGTTAATCTGATGGTGAAGATTCTTCCAAACAGGGGAGGAATTAAAGTTTGTTCAGTTGCTGTTAAAGATGATTATGTATCTCAGGGGAGGATATCAACTGACAATCAAAGATAAGTGTGGAGTTTATATTGGAGTACTTACTGTTATGGTTTCTTCAAAAACTTATATGTGAAGAAAATTCTCAAGTGATTCAAGATTGAAGATAAATGTTTAAAAGAATCCACCCCATCATCAACATTGGAGTTTAATTCGAAAAACTTAATGATTTACACATAAATCATAAGTTTATGGGAGGATTATTGGGAATTAAACTAACAGTTAGTACGGTCAGACATAAATTAGTACTGCTGAAGTTTTGTTCAATGATTACACTAACAATACTAAGTCAGTTAGTACTGCTAGTAGAAGAAGTTAGTACTTGTTATAAGATGAAGACAGAAGACGAGTAATGATATATATAGAATAGATTGCATGTATATCTTATTAATATAGATTGATACAAATATAGTTTTACTTGTATAGGACTCCTTGTTCTATAAAAGGAGATTCTAATTAGGGTTTTACATATAACGATTACACATCCCTAATCCCTAAGTACGATTCAATTGTAAGAGCTTCAAGGTTATCGAACCCTGGTGATATTGTAGATCATCCGCATTAATATATTGAAGCTAATCATTGTGTTAAACATTGTGTTCTTGTTTTTCACTGTTACATTCATATAATCACATTCACATCACCAAACACAAAATCTTCTAAGTGCTTTGTAGTAAATTCCTCGTGCTACATAGTATATACTCAAAGTATCTATCTAACACAAGGCGTGTGTTAAGATCCGGTCAGAATTTGAAAGAATTTTCATGTGTAATACGGCAAAAGATATTTGGAAAACTTTGTTAGTCGCTCACCAAGGTAATAATCAAGTCAAAGAGAAAAAGATAGATCTTCTTGTGCAACAATATGAACAATTTTTCATTCCGGAAGATGAATCTATTGATAATGCTTTTGCTAGATTTAATACTATTATTACTAGTCTTAAAGCTCTTGATGAAGGTTATTCTAGCAAGAACTATGTTAGGAAGTTTCTTAGGGCTCTACATCCCAAATGGAGAGCAAAGGTGACCGCCATTGAAGAGTCAAAGGACATGGCGACATTATCACTTGATGAACTAATAGGAAACTTGAAGGTTCATGAGATGATAATCAAGAAAGACTCTGATATAGTCAAAGGCAAAAGCGAGAGAGTTAGATCTCTAGCATTGAAAGCCAAAAAGGAGTCTAGTGATGAGGAATGTTCGGGTTCCGATAGTGAAGATGAAGAGTATGAGTTAGCCGTTAGAGACTTTAAAAAGTTCTTTAGGAGAAAAGGTAGGTTCGTTAGGCAACCTCGTGATGATAAGAAGTCGTCACGAAAGAACCGAGATGAGAAGAAAGGAAAGAGTGATAGGAGATGTTTTAGATGCGGAGATTCCAATCATCTCATAGGAGAATGTCCTAAACCACCAAAAACCAACAACCAAAGAGCTTTCATAGGAGGCTCTTGGAGTGATAGCGGTGAAGAAGAAGAGAAGAAGCCCAACGATGAAACATGTCTAATGGCTCAGGCTTCAAATGAGGTACATTCCGACTCTTCTTATTATAGTGATGATAATTCGTCAATAGATTATATGACGAATATAATAAATTATGTGAAGTAAGTTCTAAAATCATAACTAGAAATAAAACACTAAAACCAACATTGCATGAACTCAAGTGCAATTTAGAACTAAGGTCAGTTAAAAGACTTGAGAAAATAAGAAATAGATAAGGAGTAGTCTGCATATCTTTAGAAAAATGAAAACAAGAAATCATTAAGGATCATTAAGTTTAAAGAAGGAACAAAGGCACTTAATGATATGCTTGAAAACATTAGGTTTAGTGAACATGCCGGTGCAGGCTTAGGATTTGACCCAAACCAAGCTTCTACAAGTGATACTAAACAAGTAAAATTTGTAAAGCCTGGAGAATCTGAAATATCAGACGACGGCACCACTAAAGGTACAGACGGCACCACTAAAATTAGTGGTACCGTGGTACCGTCTGGTGCTAAATTCAGATCTGGGTCAATTTTAAAAAATAACTTAAGTCCTAAACCGAGTCACATAGTTATTAATAATGTAGAAGTACCTATTGCTAGTAAAAAGGAAGTCAAAAGTTTTTACAAACCCTTGTCAACTCCCGGACTTGGTTTTGTAAAACCTGATATTAGATCAAAGACTCCTTCACCTAGAAGAATAAATGTTCCCAAACCTCGGTCAAGAACTCCTCTACCGAGAGGTAACTTTAGAAGACAAAGTTATCCAAGTAACTTTCCTGTAACTTGGAATAACCGTCAACCCCAAAGTTACTTACCATGGGAAATGTGTCCTCCATTCCAAAATCCCAACCAAATGCAACAAATGCATGAGATGTTTAACACTAACAACTTTGGACCCATGAGATATTGGGGACCAAATGTTTGAGCTTCTGTCTTGCTAGATAGATATGGCTGTGAATCAACTTGAAGTCCGACGAATGAAGTATGATTAGTGATTGCACTAACCTTGTAACGCAAAGTCAAGTCTTCTCTCATCTTGCTTAGCTTTCAACAAAGATAGTCTAGTCTTCTAGTTTTAAGGGCAACACCTCAAGCTAAGGTACGCTTTCTTAAAAACATCTTTTTAGTAGACATGTCTAACATATAGTGTTCTTAGAATCTAACTTAGTAAGCACTAACATAATGGACGTGAAAAGTGCACCCCAAATGGTTTTGTCAACAAGGAGGTATATGTAGTACAACCTCCAGGATTTGTTGATCCATAAAAACCATATCATGTTTATTACTCAAGAAGGCATTGTATGTTCTTAAACAAGCCTCTTAAGCTTAGTAAGACATATTAAAGGCTCTCTTGCATAAACATGAATATACCATGAAAATGGTTGACAAGATGCTTTTCACAAAGAAACGAATAAGCAACAATAAGCAGCATTGGTAGGGAGTAAAGTTTACTGCTGAAGCAACAATAAGCAACATTGTTGATGCAAATAATGTTCTAAAAACGTTATTTATATCCTTCAATAACTTCACGTTTTGAGGATGACAAAATTTGAAAACACTTTACGTTAAAATTAACGTAAACAAGTTTTTAGTCGAAAGATCCCACTTTTATGCAAATCACTCTAGGTATGAACAAACAAATTTACAACTTGACAAATGATCAAAGAAGTGAATTTGTGTTTAAAACATCACATTTTTAATGTGACAAAATATTTTTTTCAAAAATATACTTTACAAGTTATTTTTGAATTATTAAGAAATGTTTTATTGAAAAAATAAGTTTAAATATCATAACATCTATTTTTCCCCCAAAATCAGCTCCAAACTTTCCCAAATAAACTTTCACCACTAAAGACAAAAAGAGGAGCATTTTTTTCTGGCACGGTACCACTAAATTATGTAGTGGTACCGTATCCTCATAACGGCTAGATTTTTTCTGCCTATAAATACCAGCCCTCTTCACAGTTTTTGGGCATCCTTTTTCACACATATCTTTCTGAGTTCAATACTCTCACCACATCTTTTCTTCTTGATCATTTAGTTTAGTTTTTTTTTTTTTTTTTAGAGTTTTTTCGTTCAACCAAGTGATCACCTTCATTCATCTACTAGTGCAAGAGAAGAACACAAGGTATCAAAGAAGAAACAAAGTGTTGTAGTTATAGTTAGTGCACTTGTAACACTTGTTACATACTTGTTGTATCCTTGCATACATCAGGTTCATTTTTCTTTTGAGAGTTTGTGAGAGTAGATCATTGTGATCTTGTTGAGATCTTGAAGATCTCTTGTAGCTTATGAGCTTGTAAGTTGATCAAGTTGATCAAGGGTAGATAGGGTAGATTGAGTCAAGTGGGAGTTGATCATTGTGATCTTGTTGAGATCTTGGAGATCTCTTGTAGCTTGTGGGCTAGTGTGTTGATCAAGTAGATCAAGGGTAGATCGGGTAGATCGAGTCAAGTGTGTTGATTGTATGAAGTAGAAGGGATCGTATGGATCGTGGTAGATTGGTACTAGCTAAGATTAGTACTTGACATTTAGCTTAGTGTTGAAAATTAGGATAAGCGACGTTGTATGGTTTCTCCGCCTGAAGGGAGGTTTGTTGAGATAGTGCTTGAAACTCTCGAGTGTGGTACTCGGGGAGTGAAGTAGGGCAAAGAAGAGCTTCGTGACCGAACCACTATAGATCTCTTTTTCCCTGTTTGATCTTTCCATCTCTTTTCTTTACATTCATTATTTACTTTAGATAGTATAGTTTAGTGTTCATATTGGTGTTGATTAATTACACATAAGATTCGAATCAAAGTTTTTCACAAGTAAAGTTTTGAAACAACTTAAAAACCGGTAAAACTATTCAACCCCCCCTTCTAGTTTTCCACAAGCATCAACATCAAAAGAGATTGGTTCTACATATCTTGCAACAAAAGCCTTAAAACTTTCAAAACTGTAACTGGTGTACACCTACGAACAATCTAATTATCACGTACATTCACACATGTTAACCGTGATAACTATTATATATAACTAACATTTTAATCCTTACAAATGTACATAGAAGCCACACTCTACCTATGTGTTCTGCTATTTGAAATCCAGATCTAACCACTATTTGAAGCACCCATAAAAGCTGCATATCTGCAACATTCAAAAATGACAGGTAAAACAATGTAAAAAACCACACCTACAAAAAAGGAATTAGTAACTTCACTTACCCTGCGTTCGCAACCGCATAACATTAACACCCATTTTCATAACAGTTTAAACTTTTTTATTAACAATAGTTATTTTTATTCATAAAATTATAACCAGTTCATTCATACATAAACCTGAGACATATACACTGCCGACACAAAATTTGTCCACAGGCTTAGACCTTACAAGAAAATACAGAGACCTAAACAACAGACACAACACTATACTACCAAACGCTTCGATACCTTCATTAGAGCCTACGAGTTTAACAACAACTATACATACACAAACGCTATTGACAACAGGAAACACAACAAACTACTAAAACTAAGTTCACCTACACCATTGCAAACATACTTAACCACAAATTACTACAACATTACATCTTAACTGAAATCCTACATACCTAATTACAAACTATTTACTTAAGAAATGACATCATAACCTTGGTCTGTGCAGCCCGGCGTCGTTCACAAGCCCTTACTAGCAGGTTCAAATACCCAATCTCCTCAATGTCTTCTTCCTCTGCCACCCTTAATCCTTTAATAGTACGAACAAACACATCCCTTTCCCCAATACACTCAAACTCCTTCATAACCCTTCGCCTAAAAGCCATACGATTTTCAATCATTGAAATCATGTCTTTGTAATACCTCACTGCATGAGTATTACCTTCCCACTCTTGCTTAAGAAGCTCCCCCAAGATATCATGCAAACACTTAGAACCTCCAGCCTTCTTAGAAAGTAGAGTGCACATAGGAAATCGAGATGCCATAATTGAAAAATCATACTGTCTAACCTCCAATACAAATACGTCTTCACCAATAAGAGAATCCAAACACTGATTTGCCCTCAATTTTAACCACACGGTTTAGGCCGAAACCCTAATGTTGAGTACCTTTCAAAAATATGAGAGAAGAATAAAATTTAACCCCTTCAGACCCACCAAACTTTTAATATATATGTATATTTTCTTTTTAATACAAAGGATACCTTACTTCTTTTATTTATTGCCTAAAGAACAGCAATGGTATGCGAACGGTATATGGCATACGACACATTCTGTTACTATCATGTAACCTTAATATCGTGTCCTATTTATGTTATTTATTCATTATTGAACATACATAGATTTCCTAACACATAATAACACTCTAACGCAACAAAGTCACTTTTTACCTCCTTTTTTTAAGCTAACTTACGTATACAAACACCCCGTCGCAACGCGCGGGTTACCGACCTCATTTACATTATTGTCCAAATCAATCTCTAGAAAGATGTACATATATGTAGATGGCAGCAACAATGATGGTGAGATGGACCAAAAATAACTCCATTGCTTGCAAGTACCTAACATCAAATGCTAGTTTGACAATGATACATCTGAAAATAACATTGATATTTCCAAATAACATGTTTCCATTATTGAAATTTAATAATATACCTTCACCATATCATTGATTATACAAGACAAACAATGTATATGTGTGTATATATAAGAAGAGAATGAATGAACAATAAGTATCAAATATTAATAATCGTCGTTACAGACTCTACAACAATTAAGTTTTTTTTTTTTTTTTTTTGGAATGTGACGTTCATTTTTTTTTGTTGGAGTCATAGCCTGCCACTTTGGCAGGCCCTCATCCACCACATGTTCAGACTATGTTGTCTTAACCGGATCCACGCTGGGCGTAGTGGGGACTACAAACGGCATCCGCCCGGAAACCGTACCGCCTCCACACGACTTCCTCGCTGGAGTAACGGCCGGATGAAAACCGGGGGCGGCTCGGATTTGAACCTGCGCAACATTGGCTTACAGGCTCTCCTCTTCATTACCTAATACCAACAGAGCTTGTGGTCCACAAGTGAGGACTTCCCGGTAGATCACTCACCCGGTACTACTCTCACTGGTGGCTCGCTTAACTAACTAAACTTCAACCACTAGACCAAAAGGTGTTAGACTCTACAACAATTAAGTACATGTGTTATAATTTGCGTATGAGTATTTAGGTGTGTTTTGTTACAATATTGTTTTCACTTTTCTGAACATAAGTTTCTATTAAAATTAAACAACTCCACATATTTGTAACACTATTTGTCCCTTATGTTTTGATTTAGATACAGTAATGAAATAAAATAGTGTGTACTGTGTAGGACATGATTTCTTTGGAAAAATCATCAACCCCTTAGGCTATCACTATTATCAATCCTTAACATTTTGTCTTTTCACATGTATCATTTTCTTTCTCCTGTTATCTAGTGAAATGTTGCTTTCCCGTCTCCATTTTATGATGGTGATGTATGGGTACACAACACTAATAACAATAATTTTAATACATTATTGAGTTCCAAACAAAACAAGTAAGTACATCGGATCCATGTCAAAAACTTCATTTATAATCCACTCAGAACCAAAAGTTGGAGCCATCCTAGAGAACAATTAGAAATGTCAGTCAATGTCCCGAGAGAACACCTACGATCCAACTGAACCATGTTGTCAAATTTCTTTAGTAATCATTTTAGTTTAGTTTATACAACGAGAAAAATTGGAACGGTGAAAATTTTCAGGGTATCTACGAAGCAATACAAAACCTTAAATCGGAAGTTAACTTTTTTATTTTTTCGAAATATAATCATTGTAGTTTAGTATAGATAACGAGAAACTAAAATTACATCTCTTGCGGAATTGTTGTGTTATATTTATATAAATGTTTATTGATAACCCCCTGCATATCTTTGACTTAAATATATGTCCTTTTGCCAAACATGAGATGATGTGAGTGAGTCAAAGTGACAAATGATGAAAAGACAATTTACTTCAAAGTAAAGAGTCTTCCCAAACACCATGGGTGAAATCTTTGGTGTTATGCATAATATGATGTTCCACCCTTTTCAATATAACGTTTGGAACAATTGATTTGGACAATAGCTAACTGATATGCAATGTCAATTTGCAAGAGACAAACAATGGTGGATGTGTTTCTTCCATGTGAGGATTCACAGTTCAATCCTTTAATTTTTTATGTCCAATTTTACCCTTTCAAATGTGTTAAAGATCAAACTGTACTCAATATATTTGTAAACATGCTGTACCCAATATATTTGTAAACGTAATACTCTCTCTCGGTCATGTGTTAATTGTCAACATTACGATTTTGTTTGTTCCAAAATAATTGTCTACTTTTGTTTACCTTTAAGTACTTCTTATATTATAAAATTTGCATTTCACTATTACATTAAAGGGCAAATGTTTTATAAAGGTATCATACTTGTCATCATTTCTTTTTCAGGGTATCGAACAACTTTTTTTCCTTTTACAGGTTCTAATATTTCAAATTCGGCCTCTTGGGGTATTTTGTGACATTTTTGCCCCTCAGCTAATAGGAGTTTTAATAATTTGAAGGGCAAAAATGTCACAAAATACTTCAAGAAGGCCGAATTTGAAAGATAAGTACCCGTATAAGGAAAAAAATTTGTTCGATACCCAGAAAAAGAAATAGCTGCAAGAATAAAAACGACATTTGTTAACTAAAATCTACTTTAATTACATATATCCAAAATTCGTAAAAAATTTGTGAACACTTTTATAAGACGGAGGAAGTAATATTTTTGGAGAAAATAAAGAGAAATAACATTCATCGCATATTTGGCAAAATGCTAAAAAATGATGATCTATTTTGAGTTTTTGATTTTTGAGATAAAGAATATGTGTGTCACATATACTTAAACTTAGTTTTATTATAGAGCCATCTAAAAACTATGCTTCTTTTTCCTTTGTTTTTTATTTATTATTGACGACATGGACCATTTGCTACTCCGTATTTCAGTTGGCATTTTTTTTTTTTTGAGTGATGGATAGAGAAAAGAACCCCTAATAAGTAGTAAATGGTTAACATTTGAACAGTCAATATCAAATTTCTTCTAACCCCCAAAACAGATGAGAAAACTACTTTATTAATTGAAATGGAAAGAATAGCTTTTTATCAATAAATAGTTGTGGAGGTGGTGGGGTTCTAATAGGAATCTTATACAATCTGGAAATTGTGGATCACACCTATTTAGAAATAGCAATGTTACATTGAAGTGGACAAACATGATTTAGGGGAGTGGGGGCAATTTTGTCTTTTTGGGAAAGAGAAGTTACATTTTCAGCTCAGAATGATTAGTCCAAACTAGTACATACTACGGGTACGTTTGATAGAGGGGCTTATAGGGGCTTAGGCTTTTAAAATAAGTCGGCTTATAAAATAAGTCTTGTTTATCATGCGGCTTATGGAAGGCCTTATAAGTCATAAGTCTCTATAAGCCCCAGCCCCATAAAATGGGCTAAAAACATTAGACCATGGCTTTTGAACAATAAATTACTTATTTACCCACAAAATATCTAACATATACAAAAACTCATTTAATTATGTCATTTTTAGTAATTTTGCAAAAATAAGCCTAAGCTTAAGCTAATTTGCCAAACAAGTTTACAAAAATACAAATTTCAATTTCAATTTATAATATAAGTCCTAGCCCCAGCTCCAGCCCCAGCCCATTTCGCCAAACATACATACAGTATCATTCAGTGTGCCAGATATAAGTTTGTACAATAATATGGTAATGTTCTTCTCTGGTGGGGTTTAGAATTCTTATCAGAGACTCGAGTTCAAACCTTATAAGCGACAACTTTGGGGTCAATGTTTAGGCGGGTAGCTTAGTTGCGGAGAAGAATACTTTGCAACAAAGTAGTCACATCCCCTAAAACACATAAACACTCTTATGTGTTGGTCGCTGAGTGAGTCTCAACATTGTCTTTCACATATTGTCTTAGTACGAGACGTTTGGGCCGGTAGCGTTGGTGGTTAACAACTTTTGCAAGTATATTATAATGCTTTTAGTACAAAGTTCAAATATAACTTTGTGAAATAAATTTGTATCATTTTTAGAATAAATTGTATTTTTGTAATTTCATATAATTTTTACCATAATATATAACGTCGACATAATCTAAAATTATATCTTTTGTTAATTCATACATGTTAATATGAAATTGGATATTAATCCACGACATAATCTGTCATGTCTTTCAATGTTTCCTCCTCAGATCTAAGGTCGTGCTAAATTGCTTAAAAGCAATCGGTCACTCAGAAGGAAAAAACGACTACATTTTAAAAAGAGTAAATTGCATATTACTCCGTATATCCTTGTGGTTTGTAAATTTTCACAATTTATGTCCTTTTCAGAAAACTACATCCCTCTGTTAGATTGGACAAACAAAATGACGAAAAAACCCCTCACGTTAGCAGAAAAGCAATTGCATCGTTAGTCTTTAAAGATATAATTTGTTTGACTTGATATAAATTCTTTGACTTTTAATAACTGAGGAATATAGATAAGCCAACTTTTTGACAGGATTATAATTTGTGAAAGTTTGCAAAGCACATGATCTACTTTGCAGTTTATTAAAAAAAAATGTCACATTTGGGCCAGAAGCACAACCTAGCCCAACATAATAGTCCAAAGTAACCCGCGCCATGCCGCCATGTATCAACAATTTATGATTTTATGATTATAATATAAAAAAAAGATATTCATCTTCTAGCCAATAGTGGAATTTTTTAGTATGAAAATGGTTGATTTATTCAGTTTCTTTTGCAACATAAGATCATTTGTGAGCAAATGACTTAAGGAGCTAGCAAGATCATAAATAGATTGAAATAGAAACATTATACTAACCTTAATATGGCGTGGGAAACGACGCCGTATTTGCACTTGCCAAAACGACGTCGTTTGATGAACAGTACCGTTTTTCAGTTAACTTTAGCAGAGATCTTGGCTGAGGTAGTCAGTTGAATAAATATATGTTATCATTTAAGTTGAAATCATCCAGTTTTATATTGTGCACAACATTTGTTTTGAATACTAATAACTAATAAATGGCTAATATTTAACAGATGGTTAATTTTTGATATATGTATTTGGGTCGTACTGTCATCACTCAAAAGTTAAATTGATAAAAAGTTAAGTGAAACATAAATTCTGTTTTGACAAACAACAATCATTTAAGGGAGCACAATATACGACTATACAAGTAGTATATCTGATACAGATTGTTACTAGCTACTACTTATGGATTCTGCCAGCTCTTCATATGCCGATATCTGTGAATAAGGACTCTTAATCTTCAACGAATTGTTGGGTGCAATTTATTTTATTTAGAGGTCATAAACAAACTCCTAAAGTTGAATGAGATCATGAAACTAAAAACAGTCAGCTAACCTAGCTTATAATTGTTTAGTCGTATATTGTCGGTATCATGGGCTAGGCCCGATTATTATTACATATGTTAGGCCCATGGTATCACGAGTAAATATACCCTAAACACGTTTTTTTTAGGGGTGTTCATGGATCGGGTAATATCCACAGTAACCGAAAACCGAAACCGAACCGAACCGAAAATAACCGAACCGAATTGTTAACCGAACCGAATTGGTAAAAACCGAACCGAACCGAACATTTTAATCGGTTTATGGTTCGGTTATGGTTTAGCATATTGACAACCGAACCGAACCGAAAACCGAATTATAATTAATATTTAATATTTTTTATATATTAATTAAAAAAATATAACTTGACTAACCCTAGGTCCTATGATGTTAGGGTATTTTGTGTTCAATAGATGTTAAAACTTGTCAAGGTATGTCGTTTTGCATATATTTTGGCATACCGTCATGGGGTCATGTGCTATGATTAGTTATTTCTTAGGAAAGTTTATGTATCTGGATGATGTATGTTCTATTCTCTAGGTTTAATCATTTGACATACATATCAATATGTGTATGCAAGACTGTTATGGTTCAATATTAGAGCAAATATAAATGTTGTTCAATATTCAAGTACAAAATTTCGGTTTTCGGTTTTGACCCATAACCGAACCGAACTTCGGTTCGGTTCTCGGTTCGGTTTCGGTCACAAATATTTTCGGTTCGGTTCGGTTTTCGGTTATGACTCAAAAAAAAAATTTAACCGAACAACCCGAACCGAATAAACCAATTAACCGAGAACCGAACCGATGAACACCCCTACCCTAAACACGTTTTTTTTTTTTTTTTTTTTTTTTTTTTTTTTTTTTTTTTTTTTTGGCTGCTCTTTACTTTCGATTTTTGTAAGTGTCGATCGTTGGTTTTCAAGATAACCAGTCGAGGGTTTTGGTTTGGTTTTCTAAAGTTTTGTTTCAAGTCAACAGTTGGTTGTTTATATCTCAGTCGACCTTGCTTCAGTCTGGTTTTCAAGGTTTTAGGTTTGGTTTATTTTGTCGGCCGTTGGTTAAGTCGACTTGTGTGTGTGTGTTTTGTTTTTTTTTATTTTTTATTTTTTAATTTGAATATAACACAGTTACTAATCCCATCTTCACTCACGTATCACTTTCTTTTTCTACAAACCATAAATTAACATAATGGCTGGCGATGCTATACCTTCTCCACCGGTTATTCTACTATCCGACAAACTCATGACCATCAACAATATCAACACACTAGTTCCGGTTAAGTTGGATGTGGAAGAGATGAATTATTCTTCATGGGTTTATTTTGTACTCAATCTTTGTCGGGGTAATGAACTTTTGGATCATCTGTTTGGTGATAAGACGGATGGTGTCTCCTCGAGTACTAAAGAACCTCTTGATGCCGAATAGTTAAAGATGGATACGATCATTCTTTATTGGATCTTTGTCACGTTGTCAAAAACGCTTCAACAACATCTTGTTGTGGAAAACCCTAAATCGGCTAAAGAAGCATGGGACATACTTGCCGATATCTTTGAAGATAATAATCGTACCCGCTCCATAGCTTTCAAGGCGGAACTTCGTTCCTTGAAACTTGGGGATTTGAGCATTGATGAGTATTTTCGTAAGATTGAGCCCATTGCAACCATATTGACTAGTCTTGGGTCGCCCATGACCAATAATGATGTGGTTACTTTTGCACTTGAAGGCTTACTCGCGAAGTATGACAATGTTTCTACAATTATTGCTCATCGGGATCCGTTTCCAGATTTCAAGACCGTTTGGTCTATGCTTACTACGGAAGAGATGAGGTTGAAGTCACAGGTACATGAAGCTTTTGTTGATTCTACGTCTTCCTCACCCATGGTTTTATTAGAAAACTCCGGTTCTAATAATAGGTGTTCCAATTCATCCGTGGAAAAGGTACATAAGCCATGTTTCAATTTTAATAAAGGTGCATGTCGTTTTGGCTCTTCTTGTAAGTTTTTATATATTGGAGTTCATGGTAGTGCTACTCGTCCCTCTAGTTCAAATGTTTTGACACCTAGTGATATGCAAACTTTACAAACTCTAATGGTTAAACTTGGGATTCATGGGAACAATATTGTTGCACCTACTGTTGGCACTTTTCATATGTCGAATAATACACCAATTGCTTTGCATACATATCCTACAACACCTAATGTCTAACCGGGTTATGCATCACAACATCCTCCACCAGGCTTCCAAGCCCATATGCATAATCACTAGGCCCAACATACCTTTTCCACATCTTTTGGGCAGCCCATTCACACTCTCGCTGGTTTTGGAACCCCCTCGTCACATCAAGTTCAACTTGGAGTTTTGCCAGGTCAATCTGGCTACCCGATTTAGTTTGTGACTACCGGTCAATCAGGGGTTCAAGGGGGTCAGAACGGGCATGTGGTTCAGCCAGGGGGTCAGCCATCTTCGGTTATTTACCCAGGTCAGTTTGGGGGTTCGGCTGGGGTAATAGTTCAGCAACAAGGTGCGGGGGGTCATTCTTGTCAAACCGGTCTATTAAGTGGCCTGGGTCCCGCGAGTCAAGAAACATTTTTGCCACACGCGTATGCTGCTGGGACACTACAGGATCCTGCATCCGGTAATTGGAATATGGACACAGGTGCATCATCACATCTTAATGATAATGTCAATAATCTTAGTGATGTTTTTAATTCATGTATTTATTCATCTGTTGCTGTTGGTGACGGGCGTTTTATTCCCGTTACTAACTCCGGACATAGCATTTTGCCTACGCCTTTTCGACCTCTTCATTTAAATAATGTTTTAATTACTCCTAATATTGTCAAAAATTTGATTTCTATTCGTCAGTTTGTTTTTGACAATTATTGTACTGTTGAATTTGATCCCTTTGGTTTTTCTGTTAAGGACTTTCAAACTCATTGGGTGCTGCTCCGCTGTGATAGCACTGGAGACCTATACCCTGTCACGAAGCCCTCTTCTATTCCTCAAGCCTTTCTCACTAGTCAGTATACGTGGCATCAACGACTTGGACACCCAGGAAGTGAGGTGCTACGTCGTGTTATTTCCAATAATTCTATTTCATGTAATAAGAGAAGTCTCCCGTGCTTTGTCATGCTTGTCAGCTTGGCAAACACGTGAAACTTCCGTTTGTTAGTTCTTCTACTTTAGTCAAATCTTGCTTCAACATTGTTTACTCGGATTTGTTGTCACACCCCAAAAATGGCACAGCGGAATGGCATTTACGGGGTATGACCTCATAGTCAAGAGCACAAGGTGTCACAATAGAGAAATACTAAATGTATAACATAAGACAGATAATAGTCGCAAACTCCCACAACCGGGATAAGTACAAATATCCAAAACAAACATAAGTTTCAAGGTTAAACAACATCACTAAGCAATATCAGAATGCAACTCCACGAGATATAACCCGGGAGGGTCTTGTCTTAAGTCTTGCTAAGCCAGGCCAATACTCAACCTTCTATTGCAACTTCAGTCTTAGCACCTGAAAATGGATACTCGAAAACGTCAACACAAAGTTGGTGAGCTCGTAGGTTTAGATGTTAAACCACGAAGCTGTGAATAATAGCGTAGGACAATAGTGAGCAAGATATACAAATGTGAGCACATAGTAAAGATCGCAAACTATTCCAGGCTGCAAACACGCATCACTGGTCCACACATAGATTGGGTGCCACTTCCCAAATGATGTACTGGGTGCCACTTCCCAAAATGATATACTGGGTGCCACTTCCCAAAATGATACTAACAATGAATCACTAAACAGTTGCGCACGTTCAAGCCAAGCCACACAATTTGAATTCACACAGTCAGACACATATTGCAATCAAAACACACATATTGTCCCAAAATCATGAAAACAGTAGATCACAGCATGAAAACATTCAAAAACATTGAGTACCATTTCTACCCCAAGGTAAAACATGTTAAAAAGTGGGGCTACGAGAACTCACCTCGAAAGCAAAGCACAATACAGCATAAACATGAGTAGTATGGCACAACAGCAACTAGTATCACAACGCGACGTACTCGGCACAACCTATTAATAATAAACTTATCTTAACGTATATCCAAAAGTATAACGGTTTCCAAAAGTTAACTATTCCCAAGTATATTCCACTTTCAATTCCAAAATATCCTCGTTAAATCCATTTATTAGTGTTTGGTATCATCATTCGTGTAACGGAAGGAGAACATGGACTAGGAAACAAGAAAACGAAATTTGACGCGGAGAGTGTTGACGAGAACTCGAGTCAAGAAGAGATGACGGAGAGAAACCAAAAAGATAACAAATAGCAAACACAACAAATAAGATGAATAGATTGATAAGCGTCGGTACTTTCCCATAATCCCATTTAGTTATAAAAGTATACTCGTTTTATAGTTTAAAGAGTAAAATCGTCCTTAAAGTTTGGCCAAATTGTAAGTTTCGTCCCTAATGTTTGAAAAGTGCAAGGATCGTCCCTGGGGGAAAACTTTGGGGCAAAAATCGTCCCTGACCAACATTAAATGACTAGAATACCCCTGTCTTTTTCTTTTTCTATACATTTTTGTACGTTTTATCCGTTTTTCTTACGTTTTTGTCAGCTTTTCTTATGTTTTTTCTGTTTTCATTACGTTTTTGTTCGTTTTTATATATTTTTGCCCCGTTTTTTCACCCGTTTTTTTTTTCGTAAGAAAACAGGCAAAAGCGTATAAAAACCGATGAAACGTATAAAAACGGAAAAAAAAGTAAGAAAAGGGGACAAAAACAAAAGAAAAATGGACAGAAACTAATAAAAACGGACAAAAACGGGCGATAACAATAAAAACGGATGTAAGAAAAACAGATGAAAACGGAAAAAGGTAAGAAAAACTGGCAAAAACGTAAGAAAAATGGACGAAAACGTATAAAATGGGACAAAAAATGGGCGAAAAAATATTAAAACAAATAAAAACGGACAAAAAGAAAGAAAAACGTTTAATAAAAATGGGCAAACGTAAGAATAAACGAAATAAAGCGGATTTAAAACGTAAGAAAAACGGGGCGAAAACGTATAAAAACGAACAAAACGTATGAAAACAGAAAAAACGTAAAAAAGCTGACAAAAACGTAAGAAAAACGGATCAAAACGTACAAAAACGGACCAAAACGTATGAAAACAGATAAAATCGTATGAAAACAAATAAAAACGAACAAAAACGTAAGAAAAATGGACAAAAACGGATAAAACGGACAAAACTAAAGAAAATTGGACGAAAACGTATAAAAACGTATGAAAACGGGTGAAAACGTATAAAAACGGACAAAAACTTATGAAAATGAAAAAAACGTAAGAATAACGGACGAAAACATAAGAAAACGGAAAGAAACGTAAGAAAAACGGACAAAAACGTTAGAAAATGGGTCAAAAACGGATAAAAACGGACAAAAACTAAAGAAAAACGGACGAAAACGTATGAAAACGGGCGAAAACGTATAAAAACGGACAAAAACGTATGAAAACGAAAAAAACATAAGAATAACGGACGAAAATGTAAGAAAACGAAAAAAAACGTAAGAAAAATGGACGAAAATGTAAGAAAACGGACAAAAACAAATTAAAACATAAGAAAAACGGACAAAAACATAAGAAATACGGATGAATATGTATAAAAAAAATAATACTAATATTAATAGTTAAATAAATATTAAAAAAAAAAAGGACTAAATTTGTAAAGCCTGGCGAAACACAAGGACCATTTGTGTAAGAAACTGAAAAGAAATATAGAAAAAGAAATAGACAGGGGTATTTTAGGCATTTGATGTTGGTCATGGACGATTTTTGCCCCCAAAGTTTTCCCACAGGGACGATCCTTGCACTTTCCAAACATTAGGGACGAAACTTGCAATTTGGCCAAACTTTAAGACGATTTTTGCAATTTACTCTAGTTTAAAAGTAAAATTTCGCCATGACTCGTTCGTTCATTGAACGTTTCCAAGTCGAAGGACTTTATTAGAAATAATTTCCAAGGTAGTTTAGGTGACGTGTAATTTATAAATATTATCGTTCGTTAGACATTATTTCCATTGTTTACCCGTTGCGAATCGAATACATTAAATTCATCATGAGTCTAATGTACTATATTCGTTTCGTGTCCAATGGTCCAAAATGTCCAAAGTCCGATAATAGTCTAAGTCTCAATAGATATTTCAAGTCCGGTGTTGCAAAAATTCTCAAAGTAATCCGACTACCAATCAACCATATCATTAAAATAATTCCAACTAGTCTAAATATGGATAAACCAATGGTAATATGCCTCGAAAAAAATCTAACAAACCCTCGCGCGTCTTGTTTTTTTTTTATCAACTAAAAACGCATTAGCTTCTTACGAACCACTTTACCTTTTTAATAGTATTAAACAATCACGTTATTAAATTATCTTTCAACACTTATCGTTTGTTTTCCCTCTTCTTATACCACAATTGGTTTTAATTCATTTTCCACGACACGGGTTTGTTTCATTTTTTGAGTCATAATCCAAAATTCACTTGGGATCATTATGTTACCCTCATTCCCAATATCAAACCCAAACACCCTCGATTATCAAGTCAAGTCAAACCATCGGTCAAATAAATTCACAAGCCCAAATAATCAACCCAAGTCACATATGTTGGCGAACTAGGTCCACACCGAGACCATGTGGTCTCGGCTAGTCCAAGTCATGGCCAAATCAACGCATGTTATCACCAAATCCAATCCGGCGCCAAAGATCACAATCGACCAAATAATCAACTAGCCTAATCGATCACAAACTAGACAGCTAAACAAGTTAATTCAATCTAACTTACCATGCCGAAACGATATAGTCTCGGCTCAACTCGTGTTGCTAACAAACCAAACAGACAACATTTAGACTACGAGCCAAACGGCTCCGGTCCAGATCTACGCAACCCAAATGAACACAAATCCACACAAACCATACTGACATGACCTGGTGCTAAACAACCAAATGGACCATGAATAGATTTCCACCAACGGGTTACCACTCACGCCTTTGTGGCTGGGGTGAAGTCGTGGCCCAATAGAACTAACATGTGCATAGCCAAGCTCATAAGCTCAACATAAGCTAAACAAAGAAAAAGGATAAGCTCGCTGTGAGCTTCTCCCAGTTTTTCACGACAACCCAAACCAAACACGACGAAGATGATGATACCTATTTTTTTTCGCAACCGTTTTATTATGAAACTTGTTTTACAAAACCCTTTTTACCAAACCAAACGATTCACCACACGTGGTAAATCGTTATTTCATCACAACCTTAAATGATTTGCCGTTTATAATTTACCACGTACGGAAAACAACCAAAAAGGTACGGCGGTGGAGTGATACGAACCAAAATCACACGGGTTTTAACCCTTAACACGAAACAAGGTAAGATCTGAGTGTAGAGATGAAGTTAGATCGATGTGGAGGTGGTGGTATCACGACGTGGTGGTGTGAAACACGAGGTGGTGGAGGAGATTTTGGGACGCGTGTGGGTGGTACACGGGCTAAAGAGGTTATGAGGGAGGGTTTGGTGGTGGCGGTGTGGTGTCAAAGGTGGCTGTGGTGGCGCTACAGTGGTGGCCGGATGGCCAGATTTTGGGAGAGGAGAGGAGAGAAGGAAAGGGGCGGCTAATGTATGAAAGAGAGTGAAATAAACCCTAATGTGGGTATAAAACTTTCTTATATAGGCCTAGGACCTTGTGTGAATGTATATTGTCCCTCAGGGACTGAAACTGTAAATTAGGCAAGGGGTGGGAAGTGTCATTCGGCTATTCTTCTTATAAAACGTATTCGAGATAGATTTGAGTACCGAAACATTTTTCCAAGTATTTCTAATGTTTTCCACTGATCTTAAAACAATTTTTCCATTAAGATTGACTATAAATACGTCCATGTTCGTGTAATCTTGTTAAAACCAATATTTTACGTGTTAATAGGTTTATTTGTGCCGACTCGCGCTGTGTGGTCTATCTCACAAACACACATAATAGTGAACACATAAACTAAATAAACAGATCATATCGAGCTTAAGGTTGAGTAGGGACCTGGAAAATTCGCGGTTGTTATAGTCTACCCCCGTTAATTAGAATTTTGTCCTCAAAATTCAGCTAGTACTACAGTCAAACAGATGTGGGTACTTGAGTCTCATCTGATTCTCTCGTTCCCAAGTAAACTCAGGTCCACGCTTTGAGTCCCAACGGACTTTAACTATTGGTATCTTGCTACGCTTCAGCTTCTTGATCTCACGCTCTAAAATCTCAACCGGTTTCTCTACAAAGTGTAACTTAGGATCTACTTGAATCTTTTCCAAGGGTATGTGTAAGGTCTGATCAGCAAGACACTTCTTAAGGTTCGACACGTGAAACGTATCATGAACGCCACTCAGCTCTTGTGGTAGTTTTAGTCGGTAAGATACTGGACCGATTCTCTCAGTGATCTCAAAAAGTCCTACATATCTAGGCGCTAACTTGCCCTTCTTTCCAAAACGTACAACACCTTTCCAAGGTGACACCTTGAGTAGTACGTGATCACCAATACTGAATTCTAGGGGTCTCCGTCGGTTTTCGGCATAGCTCTTCTGACGGTCTCGAGCAACCTTGAGTCTGTTAGGAATATAAATATTCATATGAAGACTCGGTCACCCCGAGTATCTATTTAGTATTTATGTAGCTCGTAGGATTGTTATTATTATTAGTATTAGTTTAGTTATGTTAGTATTTGTGGAGTTGGGTCGGGTCTTTACCCACTATCAGCTCACTCCACAGCCCACTAGGGGCAACTTAGCTATTAGTATATATACCCTTTCCCAAGTGTGGGAAGGGTTGGACCTTTCATTCTAATCTAACACCTTCTACGTTCTCTCTCTACAAAGGCTCCCAACTTTCTATTTCTCTCTCTAGAAATCTTACACTATTCGATCCATATCTTAATCCATACGTGTGTTATATGTTTGTGAACATCTTACAATTGGTATCAAGAGCCATGGTTAGGTTCATTTGAGTGTATATGTTCACGGATTTCTTAGGTTTTATGGTTTCTTTTTAGTTCGAATAGAAAAGGTTGAAAAATCTCTCATTTGTGCTTTGTTTGTAGTTGGATCTATTAAAAGCTTGTACTTACTTGTTTAAGATTGGTATATAAGCTTTGTTTAGTAGTTGGATTGCTTGTTTCAATCATATATTGAAAGGTTGAGTGAATTCGAGTGGTTGTTCTTAGTTGCGATTTGGCTCTCGTCAAAGAGTTCTTGGTTGCGATTTGAACATTGTTTGGAAAGAAGCAGTTGCGATTTGGTGTACCTCGGGTTTGCGGTTTGACTTATTACTTAAAAGGGAAAAAGAAGACAAACCGCAAGAAAGGGACTGTTTTGGCGTTTTGTGTGTTGCGATTTGACCAGATAGCGATTGTTCTGTCCGGTAGTGCCTGCGATTTGGTAGTTGCAATTTGGGTATTCTGGTTGCGATTTGATAGCTGCGATTTGGGTATTCTGGTTGCGATTTGAGTATATTCGGTTGCGATTTGTGTCAGCGATTTGAGGCTGTGACTTGCGATTTGAGTCATTGCGATTTGATCTTTGCGATTTGAATTACTGTTGACTAATTTCTATTTGATTATTTGAGATTTGAAAAGTTGCAATTTGACGTGTTACGATTTGACTGATTACGATTTGACGTTGCGAGTTGACACTTGCGATTTGACTTATTGCGATTTGGTTGATTGCGATTTGACTTGTTGCGATTTGACAAACTGTGACTTGACTTGTTGCGATTTGTTCAAATTGAGATTTGACTTCTTTGAATTGAATCTCGAAGATCAGTATTGCAATTTACTCTTGGTTAATTCTTGTTGATTGCACGGTTTCTTTTGTTGACTTTAGAAAATCCCGCGAAAGATTTGATTTCTCGGTTTAAATCACAAAAGTTGTAAAATACCGTCTATATCATGGCAAGCACTGCTTCTGATGACATCTAAGCTGTCGGGTCCGATACCCGCCCTCATATGCTTGATAGGACGGATTATGAGTCATGGGCACAAAGAATTCGACTCTACTGCTTGGGAAAAGAAAATGGATTTAACATTCTTAAATCCATTGATGAAGGACCATTTCAAATGGGCACCACTCGAGATGTTGTGGCTACTGCTGAGGATGGAACGGTCACTCTTGGGATTGATAGGCCACGTCAATACAATTATCTGAATGAGGAAGAAAAGAAGCGGTATGATGCTGATATCCGAGCTTCCAATATTGTAATTCAAGGCCTGCCCAAAGATGTTTACAAACTCATCAACTTCAACACTGAAGCCAAAGCTGTTTGGGACAATGTCAAGATGCTTCTGGCTGGATCAGAATTAACAAAAGAAGATCGTGAGTCACAACTATATGATGAGTTTGAGCATTTCAAGATGAACCCTGGTGAAAACATCACTGATTACTATGTGAGGTTTCACAAGCTGATAAACGACATGAGAATCATCAGAATGATTATGCCAAACATCCAACTCAATTCCAAGTTCGTGAACAACATGTCACCTGAATGGGACAGATTTGTCACTGCAGTCAAGCTCAACAAAGGTTTGAGGTAGACCAATTATGAACAGCTATATGCTTATCTTCAACAACATGAAAAGCATGTTGTTTATGATCGTCTACTCAGGGAGAAACTCAATCCAACAACAACCAATGATCCACTCGCATTGATTTCAAATGTTCAGCCGTACAATCAACCACAACTTGATCAAGTTTATCATCATCCCACCTCATCACAGAATCATACATTATTTGCTCAATCATCGATGCACCCACAACCTACTATGAACCCTCAGCTGGATTCAGGGTATTCTCTCACTGATCAGAGGATTGATGATCTTTCCAATCAAGTCTCCTTGCTTGTTCAAAAGTTCCGAGCAACACTTCCTTAAACCAACAATCAACTTCGAACTTCCTCAAACCCACGCAACCAAGTAACTGTGGAAGATGGAAGAATTATTGTTCAGAATGTTCAAGGAAGAAAAATGTGAATCCAAGGAATGTTGGTAGTGGGAATATTCAAAACAGAGGTGGAAATGTCAACCAAGGACAAGGAAGGCAAGCAAAGTGTTACAATTGTGGTGGGTTGGGACACATTGCTAGGAATTGCAATCAGCCCAAGCGTCCTCAGAACTCTGATTACTTCAAGGACCAGATGTTGCTGATGCAAGCTCAGGAGAAGGGAGCAGTTCTGGATGAGGAAGAGCTTTTGTTCCTTGCTGGGGATGGGGGAAACACATTTGATGCAGATGTGGATGACCAACCGGTTCAAGATATGGCCCTCAACGACCCAAACATCTTCCAAGCTGAAGATTGTGATGCATTTGATTCGGATGTTGATGATGAACCCACTGCTCAAACTATCTGCATGGCCAACATATCTTCTGTTGTCTCATCACCTCAACAAGCTGGTCCTTCCAATGCATCTGTCATATCTGAGGCACTAAAGCTTTATGACACATATAACTTGGTTGATGAACAGAAGATTCCCAACGAAGTACAACAGACAGATGTTGTTGAATCAGATACTGTTGACATGAGAAATAGTAATATTATTCCATATGAACAATATGTAAATCACAACAATGTGTCTGTTGTACCAAGTGGTGCATCTTCTGTTATAAATAATGCTTGTGTTGTTGATAATGCTTGTGTGGTAGATAATGCCTGTGAGTTGCAGGAGAACACTGTGTTTGTTCCCGATGACACCTTGACCACTTGGCTTAATATATATAAGGATCAGGTAGCCATATATGAACAACGTGCTAAATTTGAGCTAACTGAACGTGAGCAGAAAATGGATAGTCAAATGCGTACACTCATTACTGAACATAGTTTAAGGGAAGAAACATTGAAAAAAGAGTTGAAGTCTTTGCAAAAACAACTGGATCAGACTGTTAAACAAAAACAGGAGGTCCAAGAGCGTGTATATACACTAAAACAAGATTTCAAAGAAAAAGAAACAAAACTCTTAAATGATTTCTCCAGACTTAAAACGTTAAAGAATAAGCTTGAAAACAAGTTGTACACACAAGACCAAACCAAAAAAACTGCTCAAATGATTCAAAAGCACAAAAAGTTGTGTGATAAGCATAGTGAAAATAATGTAGGTGAACCTAAATTAGTTCTCCTTAGGAATGCTAAAGTAGCCCAACCTGCATTATATGATGGAAATGAAATGCTTAAGCCTATTCATGCCCCCCCTGATGTGTCATCATTTGAAGAGAGTAATGTGATAGAAGACAGAAACAGAGAGAGATTAGCTGAAAAAATGAAGGACCCCAAATGTATAGCCAAATGAGTCATAGTCAAACCCCATAATTACTATTAGCAAAATCGATTGAATATCTTTGCACCTCAAACTAAGTTAACGCCTGAACAAATATTTTGGTCTTTGGACATTGAAAAGAGAAAGGCTGGTGCCCTCAAGGACAAAACTCCACCCCTTAGGAAAATTGCGGCTGCAACGGTGTATCCTCCCAATACACCTAGGCACTTAGTTCCCTTAACTCTTCCCACAGAATGCAATACTCTAATTAGCATTTATGTTCTGTGTCAACTATTTGCTGATCTTGATAAAACATGTAAGAAGAGAATAACACCAACGGGAATTACCGAAGGGGAAAGAGGTTTTGAACTAACCAAAGAATGCTACTTAACTGAGGTTATTCCATTCTTTAAGCTTCTTAAGGAACATTTTGAGGGTATGCAAAAAACCCTTAGAAATGAAGTAAATGAGATGAAAGCAGTATTTAAAGATATGGAAAACGAAGTGTCCCAATGTGCGATAGAACTTAAAAGTCGTGAGATTGAGAGAAAAAACATTCTCATCACCAATGAGAATTTGATTGCTAAATGTGTTGCCCAGGATGTGTTTTATACTGCTACTGATGCTACACTAACTGCTTGTCAATTTCATGAACTGTCTATTGCACTGAATGCTTCCCAGAATCGTGTTGTTGAGCTTGAGGGGGAGAATTGGAAATTGCATAAAAAAATTCAAAATGATGACCATGATAACATGGTTAAACGTTTTTCAAAACTAGAAGTTGATCATCTTAATTTGCAATTAAAATATCAACACTTAAAAGAAAGATGTAAAATCTCAAATGCAAAGACATCTTCGGATGCTCCTGAATTTGATACATATTTTGAATTAAGCAAACGCGATGAAATAATTCAAGCTCATACTAACACGATTCAAAAATTGAGGGCTCAAATTGCCCAATTAAAGTCAAATAAGAGTGATGCAATTGGCACCAATAAACCATTGTCTTTAGATTCTTAGAATTTTCACTATCAAGACACCATCAATAAGTTACACTATGAAAATGAGTGTTTTCGAGCTGAAAATTCAAAAGTCAAACAACATTACAAAGAGTTATATGACTCAATTAAAGTTACACGAAACAGTCATAATGAAAAGATAACTTCGTTGTTAAATGAAATCGAGAATCTTAAGACTCAGGTGAAAGGGAAAATACCAATTATCACTTGTGATAATGTTGTTCCAAAGGTTTCTGCTGGTTGTAAGTATGTGGTTGATGTTGTGCCTATTCCATATCCCCTTAGGAAAAATAGGTCTGCCCATCAAGTATATCTTAATCACCTTAAGGATAGCCTTGATACCCTTCGTGAGATCGCAGAAGAGGATAGGATAGAAAAACCACTTGATAGTGCAGTTGTGGATGCCTGCTTCCTCGCTAAACGATCTCAAGAACGTCTAGAATATGTCATTGGCACAGGCCCTAAGAGTGATAGCAAAAGAGATAGATTTGTTGCATCAACCTCTACGACTAAGAACAAGCATGCAAACTTTGATCTACCACTGAGAACATCTGAACCCAGCACATCAAAATCAGGAAAACAAATGACAGTAAAACAAACTAATGTTCCCATCATTACTTCTACAGGAGTAAACTGTGACACCAAATCTAGCGGGTCAAAGCCTAGAGGCAATGCAAGGAAAGATAGGACTGCGCTGGCTAAAAGTGGTCACGAGAAGAAAGTAGAAGTCCAACCTAGGAACAATAAGTTTGCAATGAATGGAATGAATCGTGTTGATTCTAGTATTAAAAGTACTGTAATTAATTCGAATTCTAATGCTGTCTGTAAAACACGTCACGAATGTTTAATTTCTGGTAATCATGATGATTGTGTTGTATCATTTTTGATGTCTCCTGTACTATCCCAAGTTAAGAATGTTAGGAAAACTGAAATAAGTAAGCAAATTTGGAAAGCAACAGGAAAAACGTTTGCTAATGTCGGGTATCAATGGAGACCCACTGGAAGGAAATTCACTTTAGGAGATCAGTGCCCTTTAACTAGGTTGAATAATCATAAAATAGTGAAGGTTAAGGAATGGAAGCCACCTGGTCGAATTTTTCCTTTAGTGACACAATGCCATGCAACTAGGTTAATTGCTGCTTCTAGTGTAGGTTTAACTGTAAATGCAGTAGCATCTGTGAATCCTGTAGTTCCAAAATTTGTGTGTGCTAACCAAACGGACCCCAGCTGCACGTGGGGATCCACATTTTTCAGTTATCCATCGTTGTCTGTAGGGTATTCACAATGCAAGAAACACTTGTTTGAGGCTTAGATTTGGATCGAATGAAAGAAAGCTTAGAGAGAGAAAGTAGGAACTTCTAGTGAGAGAAACACTATGTGTATTAGATTGAAATAATGAGAGTTCCAACCCTTCCCTTGCAAGGGAAGGGGTATTTATACTTACTACATATTATGCCCCTAGCGGGCTGTAGAGTGAGCTGACAGAGGGTAAAGACCCGACCCACTCCACAATACTAATAATAATAACTAAGCTACTAATAATATTACTGATAATCCTATGAGCTATGATGTACTAATAATTACTCGGGGTGACCGAGTCTTTAGCTGAATATTCATATTCCTAACAATCTCCCCCTAAGGGAGGTCACCCCAGAAGTAATGTTCTGAATTTCAGCACTTCTTCCTTGGATCTTGACATCATAGCTCGTAGTCATTGAATCTTCAATGTCATAGATTGTTGTGCAAACATCAGTGATCTGAAGATGACTTCTCTTTTGTCTTGGATGAACTTTGAGTAATCTTTGAGAGTATCATCCCACTTGAGTCTCCAAGTCATCTTTTAGTAGTAGGTCTCCATGTGATGAAATATACTTAGAACCGACATGCTCACACTAATCAGGGTCATGATCTTTAGCATCAGAGTTAGCAGAAGCTGTGTTGAAGGTCTTTTGGTTGATCATGACTTCTTTGATGATGATGTGGTATAGTGAACATGTGGTGATGGATTGGCATCTTTTCTGCAACCAGCTACAACAGCAACCAGCTACAGCATTCCACTGCTACAACCGCCAGAGATTCCTGCATACGACAGTTAGCAATAATTCGACCGGTACTTACAAGTTTGGACTTCGAGATAGTCAACAGCATAGTGTGAAAACTCTCTCTAATCCTTACCATGACCGTTCCTAATCGAAAACCCACAGAGGGCTTTTTAAGATTTTACCGTAGTATATCAACGATTATGTGAGTCGCTGGAGATCACTCCACGACTGTAGACCGGTTGAAACCGCCGCGACCACTAAGCGTAATCCACGAGGAATTACCGAAGTGACCTGCTTTCAGGGCTGCTTGATGTTGACCCTGGCAGGAATTTCCATTCAATCATTGAGAATTACATTAGTAAATTCTCTCATAAATGTTCTGGCAGATTGCTAAGATCTGCGTAGGACTCATGAGTTTACAACTGGTGTCCTTAATGTTGAACAACCAGTGTAGAAATAATTCGTGTCCCTATGAGATCTTATTATGCATCTCGTGGCTCTAGACTCGATAGTGCGTTTTGATTTAGTGAGCGGAGGCTGGAGAAGACTGCCACCTTTTCAATATCATCTAACTCGGAGTGAGAGAGACGATAGGAATGTATTGAACTCCGTGACAATTGAAACAAGAGTCCTTTGAGGGACCTTGAGTGGCTAGGGAGGGTTGTGCAGCGTATCACTGGGTCCATGATACTTTGTCTTCAATGCCAGCAATCAACTAAGTGATTCTGACAGCATATGAATTGACCCGGTTTCTGCCTAAGTTGTAAGGAGGGCTTCTTTCTTTTCACCCTTTATCTTTACAATTCTTTTTCACTCTTCAACCCCTTCAGTGCTTACCGAGACTTCATAACTAACACCTTGTTGGGTTTGTTCCAGTACTAGCTCCATCTCAGTCGGCACTCTTCCCTAATACACTTTTCTCATTTTTTATTTTTTTTTAATCATACCTAAGGACTTCTACACTATCTAGTGGATTGTCCCTGGGTAGATCCCTCCGGCTCTGGCGGGATCGTGGGAACTTGAACCTAACCTTACCATCCTTATAGCTCCATGCATTAAATAAAATGGTCGGTCTTTGGTATTCATCCACGATTGCCAAACCAAATCTTTGAAAAATCTCTCAAAGTGTTCATGATTCTGAAACACATTTTGCAAACACTTGAGAGTTTTATATTTTTCAAATGCTCCCCTCAACATGTGCTCGAGTGATAGTTTTATAAATTTGCACATGTTAGGTAGAGCTCGCACTTTTTGAATTGATCCACTTTCAGTGAACATGACCGATTCGAGACACGCTTACATCACTAGTTAGACTAGCTTGAAATTATTACCCGGCCTGGTCAAGTCCACAGAAAGTTTCTCGAAATGGTACACTCTACTCAGATACGTCTTTTTCGAGACACGCTTACATCACTGGTTAGACCAGCTTGAAATTATTACCCGGCCAAGACGTATCCTTTCGATTGATGGCAATTCAAGTTTCGTCAATTCATTGGTGAAGTCTGAGCCCTGCTCACGTGAGATGCCAAATCCTTTGTTTTGTTAAAATCATTTGCTCCCCCTCAATATGTGCATCGATATATGAAAGATTTTAGCACATACGGAAGAGCTTGCTTTTATGACCAAAACATTTTGCTCCCCCTCAATATGTGCCTTGATATTCAAAATGGTTTAGCACATATTGGAGAGCTTACATAAACTTCCAAATCATCACATTTTATCAGAATTTCATATTTAAATCACATTCTCTCCCCTGATCAAAAATTTCAAACCATTTGAGATTTGTGATCCCAATTGATTTAAATACGTTTAGAAAATTTGGGAGAAAATGTGGTCAGGTTAAAATGTATTCTGATTTTTGGAGCATACTATGCTCCCCGTGAAGCAACGAGAGAGGTTTACTTGTCAATATACACAGATCACACATAGAGTATTACAAGATTCGTGGAAATTACATCATATAATTACATAAGTCCAACAAAAGAATAACATCACTACAAAGACCACTTATGGAGAGAATCAGCTCATGTCGTTCTTTCCATCAATCTGTAATCTCCTTCACGAACTCTACCCCCAACGAAGCTTTCCAGGTTGCGAAAGATCCTTCTTGTTTTCAGCCTTCGCTCTATGGCTCTCATAAACTCTTTACTCCTTTGTACATCCAGATCAGTCCAGAACTGAGTCTTCAATTGTGGGTTGTGAGGATTTATCTTGAAGTCCTTAATCCTGAAATCCAGTGCTTCATCGATCATTCGCAGAGTACCATCGCTGAATTTATGAATCTCACTAAGTTGCATCATCATAGGAGTTCCATGCAGGTCAGTGAACTTGACTGCTCTTGGAGATTCGAGTACTTTAAAGTCGTGAATGTACTCGAGACCCTTATGTTCCCAATACGGCTTGGTGAGATTGAGTTTGGTCTGATAGCTCTCAATCCCTAGTTGAAAGTCACTTACTCTTTTCCTGATAACAAGACCCCGGATCCATAAATTGACAGCAGCAGCAAGCGCCTTCTTGTCACGAGGAGGAAGATGATTCAGGTGCCCTTGAAGATTCAGAAGGAAGAGATCTTCGAAGTCACTTGGAGATAGATATTTAAAATCGCTTTCTGCAATAATATACTCCTTTTGATCAGCACGACGAAGCACTATCCTTTTAAGATACTCATACCCATACATTGGGTGAATTTCAACTTTGATAACACTTAAGATTCTAAGATGTGAACGTATACCCTGACGACTACCCTCTCCTGCGTGCCGTTCAATATAGAATCGTTTCTTGTGGAACCACCAATGTGTGACCCCATAAGATGCAGTTAAATCAAATTTGTATTCTTCATTTGACCATAACTGATCAGGCACCATTTGTTCTAGCCCAATGTCAGGATAGTGAGCCGCTTTCATCTTGTTAATGGATAATGCCTGCCTGTCACCATTATTTCCGAATCGGAGATAATTCAGATCATTGTTGAAAAAGAGATCAGCTTGAATGTTAACTTGACCTGGTGGACCATCAAAGGGAAGAGGTCGGTTGACGTTGTAGGAAAGAATTCGGTCATCAACTTGATCAGTAAGTAGTCTATGACATTCTTCCATTTGATATTGAAGATGATGCACATCAGGATGAAACACTTTGACTATTTCATACCCAGGACCTTCTAAATCTTGAGGAGTGAGATGTGTGATGCCTTTCTTTTTACAGAACCAATTAATAAATGCCCCCATGTCATTAGTCTTTGCCAGCAATGAGTTCTCTGAAGGAGGGTTGTGCTGCGAAGCAATAGCAGCTGCCCAATTGTTTACGGGAGCGCTTATGTCTGATGATGGGATAGACCAATCTGGTTCAGGAATTGGTTCTCGATCTTCTTCAGATAGGGGTTTCACCCAAGATTCCATGTCTTCCCTGGTGGGTCGCTTTCTAGTGGAGTCTGAGTCATCAGGTGTGTCTGTGCGTAAGAATTCCAACCACCATTTTTGATTAGGGTCAACTGTTGGGATATTGGTATTAGCTGAGACTTCATCTTCATCAGTTAGAGAGGTCAGATCTTCTACTTCTGATTCCTCATTCATGACACAGTCCTCAGGAACTGGTGAGAGTGAGGGCTTAGGTTGGGTATCAACAGTTGTCCACGCAAGAGGTCCTGCCTTAGTAACTCCCTTAGACTTGCTTGGGGCAGACGAGGTAGTGGGTTGGTCTTTTCCACCAGAAGATACAGTGGGATGATGATGAGGTTGAGCTTGGATGGATCCAGACGCTCCTGAAAACCTTGCAGCACCAGAGCTACTATCAGGTGGAGGAGGTGGAGGAGGATGTGGTGGAGAACCAGGAGGTGTACAGGGTTTATCTTGTCTCCTTTTCTTCCTCTTCCGTTGTTCTTCAAGCTCAGCCATGAGGAAATCCTGATTATCACGACCCATCGATTTTTCCAAGGCTTCATAAAGACTTTGATGATCCTCGTGGCCTTGATACTGACCACATTCAAACATTCTGTCATAGAGGATTGATTTCATATCAGTTGTAGGAAGATCTCTGAATCGTGTTTTCATAGGGGCTTCCATTGCCCATCTGACCGCTTCCTCTACGTGAGCATTCACAGCTTCAGCCACCTGTTGATCAATATTAAGCTTTTCCACCTTTAGTAATCTCTGCTCATAATTTTTCATCATCCGTGACATGTCATCAATGAGCTTTGTGGCGGCAATTAGTTGTGATGCTAAATTAGAAGGTGGTTCTGGAGGGATGGGTGTAGCTGGGGATGCTTCTGGTGAGGGATTAACTATGATGGTTGCTGTTGTGGAGACAGGAATTGTTATAGGTCTAATACCTGACATGTCTTGTTCAATCGGTACAGACACCATCGACTCTACTTCCTTATCATCATGTGGTATTTCAGTCTCTGTAGCGTTGTCGTTGGCTTTATCCAGAATGAATTGATCACCATAGTTGAAGTCAGTTTCAAGGTTCTTCAGAGAAGATAGAGTGCCAGTAGACCCTGCTGGTTCATTCAGGTGAGGTTGTTCATCATCTTTCATTTTCAGATTCACATGAACCCCAGGGTATGTAGAAGCCACGAATTCTTCATGTTGCATTTCTTGTGGAGGTTCTGTAGTGGTTGTTATTATCTGATCATGAGTTTCCTTAATGATGTTTTCAGACTCAGCTTCTTTATGAACTTTCTCATCTTGACTCTCACCTTGATCTTGTGGATCCTTTATTTCAGTATGTGTGATCTTCATCTCCACCTTCTTCTCCTTGTACAACTGTTCATCGCTTTCTGTATCACTGGAATCTTGAGCAACTTCTAAGCTTGGTGATTCTTCTTGCGGTCCTTCAGATAGATCAAGTACTCTGGATGATCCCTGATCACGTTTCCTGAGTATAAATTGTGTTGTTGTCTTAGATGCCGGAGATGATATGGTAAGAAGAGTCTTAGCAGCTTGTACTACTGTAGCTACTCCTTTTCCTTTGCCCTCTACTTCAGGTAATAGTTTACTGCTTTCAACAATAGGTTCTCTAAGGACAACTCCTTTCGTAGCACTCCTTGTTGATTCAGCATGTTCTTTAGCACTCAGCTCCAAGGCTTGTTGTAGAATCGGATCTTCTTCATCTCTTAGACCTAGTTCAGGTACCACCATCTCTTCATCATCAACTCGACCTTTTGTCTTGATTTTCTTAGATTTCAACTTCTTGATTGATGCCTTCCTTTTGATCTTCTTATTTTTCTTAGATCCCTCAACTTCTGTGGGTGCATCCTTTCTTTTCTTTGATTTCGATTTAGATTGGGTTTGTTTGATGGATTTCTGAGTTTCTGGTTCAAGGGTTTCGGCTTCACTTCTTACCTTATCAGAGAGAGACTTTTGATATCCCTCTACTTTGCTCAGATAATCCTTATAATAGGAGGCTTGACGAATGTAATCTGAAATAAGAGGCTCAGGAATAAGCCTTCCAAAGACTTCTTGTTTGGCCCCTTTAGCAGCCCACTTGAGATTTCCCAGAACAAATTCTTCAGAGGACAAATGGAGAGGAGAATCAGTTCTAGGATGGAACTTGTGAAGAGAGTAGAGGTGGTGGATTATCATTTTAGTGAATCTGATGCTAGGAATTAACATCTTCCTCACTGTCTTCCTGCTGGCCAGATTAGATTCCAGTTTTGCTTTGTCTTCTAGGAAGGTGTGAATGGAGTGAACGAATTCTTCCCAGATCCTTTCAGCGAAATCTATGTTGGAACGTTTTACGATTCCCCATAGAATTTGAAGCACTGGAGCCCTAGGTCTTTCATAAGCAGAAGTCTTCCCAGTAAGACATAAATTGAGAATGGTGGCGAATGTTCTCCATGGTTGATACATTTCACTGGTGACTACCGCTGACACTTTGAGGATGGTTGATGGATAACCCAGATCATTAACGAAGTGGACGAGAGCCTCGGATGTAGGAGGTTGAGTAAAGGGTTTATCAATGACAACAGGTGAGATTTGAAGAGCCTCTCTGATGGTGTCTTTGGTCAGCTCGTACCATTGTTCATCTAACTGACAATGGTAATTTCCAGTGTCTTTGTTGAGTTCAATCGTATTCCATAACTGCTGAATGTATATAGATGGAACGGTTGCAAATGTAGTGAATGTTCTAAAGAACGTGGTTTCCTTTAAGATATCAACAGATATCTTGTAAATAGGATTGGGTTGAGGTCTTGTTACATCTATATAACAGTTGCTCCTTCCAATAGGGATCCATTTGTTCTTAGGAAGGATTTGTTCATCTGTGCGAACAGGTGTTGAGACTGCAGGGTTTGGTTATGAGGAAGTAGTGATCTCCGTATCTGTCATTGTATCTACACACACACATTCACAGAAAGACAGTATGGCTATGCAAGTTAGATGGGAGTCAATCCTTGAGGTTAGCACAGAGACTATGTGTACATTACAAAAGACTACAGTAGATCAAGTAACACACAATTGTGAGATACCAGATATGCAGCAAACATAACACACATTATAAAGTATTAACTGCACAACTCAGCTGTATACAGACAACAACATTAGATAAGGACAAGCTGCAACTGTAAGCATGTAGACAAACCGCATATGTAAGCATATAGACATAGCATGACTATACAGATAAACTGCATCCATGACAAAGTAGACAAACAGCATCCATAATCACACAGACAAACCGCATTTATGATCAATCAGACAAACCGCATTCATGATAATTCAGACAAACCGCGTTCATGATTGTTTAGACAAACCGCGTTCGTGATTGTTTAGACAAACCGCGTTCGTGATTGTTTAGACAAACCGCGTTCGTGATTGTTCAGACAAACCGCATTCGTGATTAATCAGACAAACCGCGTTCGGGATTAAACAAACAAACCGCGTTCGTGATTAGACAGACAAACCGCGTTTGTGATTAAACAAACAAACCGCGTTTGTGACTAAACAGACAAACCGCGTTTGTGACTAAACAGACAAACCGCGTTTGTGATTAAACAGACAAACCTCGTTCGTGATCATACAAACAACCATTATCCATAATAGCACAGACAAACCGCATTCATGATGAATAGACAAACATCATTCAAGAACATTCACACAAACGGCATCGATGAACAACCCATAAAATAACCTACACCCTAGATCATATAGAGAGTAATAGTTTCAGATCAAACATTTTGCAAACACCTCTTGACATGCCTAATCATTAATCAAGCAAATCAATTAATTCCATACCAAATATTGCAAAATCTTTGACCTAGAATCAAACAAACCGCATCGTAGAATAAAATCCCACGAAATCGATTAATCACTCATTACATGAAAAATGTATATACATACAATGAACAAGACGAGAGCTTATTGGGATCTAACCTATCATAGTCCAGATTCACTCTAAGCTAAACTTGCCATCAATTGACCTCACGCATCAAATCATGAAGGAGCCAACTATATATCAGATCAGATTCCTCATGTGGTTAGTGAGACAAGAAATTCGCTCAACCCTAGAGACATACTAATCGATAACCGAACTAACAACTCCTAGACTCATGAACGATTTTGACTTTAAGGAGTCAAACATCATTCGAAAAGTCACAACAATCCAAAACACAACTTGAAAGATGAGGCAGTATAAGCATATAACAATTATCATTACATACATAAATGAGAATCCCATCAATCAAAACAAGAAACAACAAACAAACCTAGGATCGAATGATGAATTGTACGAATCAACCTAGAAAAACCAAATAAAACGTTTAGAATCTAGGAATGTTACAAGTAATGGCCTACTGATATAGGTGAGGATCGATAATTACCTAGGAAGAATCTGGATGGATGGATCAAATGGACGATCGTGGGTTAAGATAAAGAAAGAGGTGAGTTCGTTTAGATTTTGGAGGAGAGAGAGTGTTGTGGGACAAACCGCGTGAGTTTTGGTCATTAAATATCATCACCTAACATTTAAATTAACCCTAATGACACTTTTGGTCCCTGTTTTTGTTGGCTTGACAAACTGCATAGGTTACAAGTCTAACAACTTACTCCTAATGACACTTTTGGTCCCTGTCTTTGTTGGCTTGACAAACCGCATAGGTTACAAGTTTAACAACCTACTCCTAACTCTCCTCTTTTTACTAAATGACACATGTGGTCCCTGACTTTCCTATCAAAATACCTTCTAACACACATAGGCATCCAAATCAGATACGACACACTAAATCCCTAAAGACTTAATGATAGCCCAGTCAGATGCCATAGATTCAGAAATTACACAATGAATACTCATAGACAAGTTTAAATTGCTATTGTTCTCCCCCTCAATCAATGGCTTCACTTCTGTAGAGAAATTTAGACATTGATTGAACAGCAATTTATCACTTGGTGAGATCAACTGTGAAAGTCTTTAGGCCAACTAAAAATCACCAGTATGAATGAACATGAATATGAAGTAATCCATGCTTAGGTGAACATCACCTTGATGAATAGTTGTCCTTTAGGTGACAATCTGTCTTCAACCAGGAACACGGGTTGCTATCTAAAGAAATAGCAAGCCATAGAGACATGATTTACTTATTAGGATCTACTTCTGTTCGAGCTTCATTTAAAACCCCGTGTCATTATTGAATGACATTTCTAGGGTCGTAAATGTTATCGATATCCAGAAGACATGCCTCTCTCTATCCAAGAACACATAATACTATATATATACAAGAAACATGTACCTATAAAATAGGAGAAACTATATACACCAAGAAAAAGGATACTTGAGATTTTCTTCGTAAAATCTGTACGAGTTTTGAACTGAATTGTTCAAAAGTCATTGTCCCCGTACATCACCGGTGGGTTTTCCGAACCTCCTCTTTGGCAGTTGATATCCCCTTTGGTAGCCACACCTTGAGTTTCTTCTTGAAGCATTCTGTGAGAGTAGCTGCACACAAAAATCGTCTCCCTGCACTATCATAAGTATTTTGTTCGCATATGTATTGGTTAGTGACCATGGGATCCTGCCTCTGTGGTTTCATGCAAACATTCTTAGACGCATTTTCTGTGTCAGTAGGTACCCACTGAAGACCAACTTTCTTAAAGATTCTACCTGTTGGCAACCATCTTAGGCACATTCTAAATATGCGATGTTTCTGAGGCACCTTAGTGTTTTTACAAGAGAAAGTTTCTTGTCTTTCAGCACTAGAACTATTAGACTTCCTAGGGTGCTTCATCAGTTCTATAGGCCTATGGTGAATGTTGGTCGTAGTGGAGACTGCAGTGACATGAGCATTAACTTCCTTAGTTAGTGTCATGTGAGACTTATCCTGAAAGTGACTCTTAGCTACTTTTCCCTTATGATTATGTTGTGAAGTGACTGATTTTGGCAAACACTTAGTCTCACCAACTTGGGGGGCACACCTTGAATAAGGAGCAGGTGTTTCCAAGACTGATGGTTTGACAAACTTAGGATTCACCTGGTTCTTGGCCGACTTCTTAACATCATCCCTATGAGAAGCTAATGAGAAACTTTTCCTTAGATTTTGTGCTTGGGAGTGATCATTTTCCGCTATCAAAGATTGTGTTGGGTTTTTCCTTTTGGATTTGATGTCCTTGACTGAGCCATATATTTGTTTAATTTTCAATTTAAGTGTTTCATTCTCAGCCTGTAACTCAACAGTTTTAGCATCAAGTGTGGTTTTATCATCATTGACCTTTTCTTGCAATTCACTTAATTTGGTTCTTAACATGTTAATAGTCGCGTTCTTGGCCACTAGCTGATCTTTCAACTCATTTATCATAAAAAATTCCCGAATGTCAGGTAATTCCGGATTTTTTGATGGAAGGTCAATTTGGAACTTTTCTTTTATTTGTTGCATTGAAATTTCAAGATCAACACAATGTTTTTCCAGTTTTGAAAATCCTTTTAAAAGTTCATTGTAAACCCTCTTTTCAATCATATCATGTGATTTGAAAGACTCAGTCGTAGGCAAAGAACTCGACGAATTATCATGTACAAGTTCATTAGAAAGAGTATTATCTAGATAAGACAGATGTACCACAGTAGACTGTGCTTGGTGATTTTCAGGTTCGTAGGATTCCTTCTCACATCTTGTGAAGTCACTTCCTGTGCTGACACCATCAACCGTCTTGTCTGATTTTGTTCCATTCCTACCCTGTTCACCTTTTTCCTCAATGAACCCATGGACATCCCTTATCAGCAGTAGCAGTGTCGATTTGTACATTTCAATTTCTGACCCAGTATATTTAGCGAAACACTCTTTAGTCACTTGGCAGTCATAATTATAGTCCATAGTGTATTGAGAGTTGATAAACACTTGGAATTGATTGTTGATCACATTGAGATCGGCTCTGGATTTATCTTCAGAATATTCTTCCTTGACCAGCTCCTGTTCTAGTTGATCCAGATATAATGTCATTAGGACTGTAAAATCACAAATTTCCTGACCAAAGAGTGAGGCGAAAGCCCGTGTGTACCCTATCACATGTTCAGATTTACCGAACAGAGCCTTAATGTGTGATAGAAGTGAACGGAAACATGCTACTTGACTTTCCTTTGCATTAGCCAACTGCATAACCTGAAGGCATTCATCCATGTGTGACTGCGAGTGTGACTCATCAGTTCCAGCAGAATCAGCAGAATCAGTGTCATTTGCTTCTGTTAGAGATGTGTAATTATAGTTCCCATGATCCTTAATAGCATCGTACAGTTTGAGAACCTCCGATATGAGAGAGTCTGAGTTAGTTGTCATAGTGAATACGGGATTTGACTGATCTTGTGATTTAACCGAGAAATCGAATCTTTCGCGGGAATTACTAAAATCACCAAGACACAAACCGCATAGACAAACCGCGTAGACACAAACCGAGTTCACGCTGGAGAGACAAACAGCGTTGATACAAACCGAGTACACGCTGCAAAGACAAACCGCGTAGACACAAACCGAGTTCACGCTGGAGAGACAAACCGCGTTGATACAAACCGAGTTCACACTGCAGAGACAAACCGCGTTGACACAAACCGCGTATGCGCCTTAGAGACAAACCGCGTTGGCACAAACTTCCAAACACGTCGCTTTCAATGCTGTTTGTCCTTTTGCCTAAACTAGTAATAGGACAAGCCGCGTTCTCGATGGGACACAAACCGCGTTCAAGAACACGTCCAAAATACACAAACCGCACCCAAGAACACTTGGATAAAAACCACTCGAATCACCCAAAAATGCCACACAAACCTTAAATCTGTGAATCCAAGCACCAAATACTACTTTTATACTATTCCTAAGCTAGAAAGTACAAGGTATAACAACTTTTAATCACTAAACAAAGCACAAAATGAAATTAATGTAACTTAACAAATCGAACCAAAAAACCTCAAAAACTACACAAGTCCGTGAATACCAGCTCTCATGGACCTAACCATGGCTCTTGATACCAATTGTAGGGTATTCACAATGCAAGAAACACTTGTTTGAGGCTTAGATTTGGATCGAATGAAAGAAAGCTTAGAGAGAGAAAGTGGGAACTTCTAGTGAGAGAAACACTATGTGTATTAGATTGAAATAATGAGAGTTCCAACCCTTCCCTTGCAAGGGAAGGGGTATTTATACTTGCTACATATTATGCCCCTAGCGGGCTGTAGAGTGAGCTGACAGAGGGTAAAGACCCGACCCACTCCACAATACTAATAATAATAACTAAGCTACTAATAATATTACTGATAATCCTATGAGCTATGATGTACTAATAATTACTCGGGGTGACCGAGTCTTCAGCTGAATATTCATATTCCTAACATTGTCTGTTTTCAAATGCAGGTCGTACAAATCGTCCTTTGGTATTTGGACTCAGGCTACTCAAAACATATGACTGGGGATCGCTCACGGCTTAAGAATTTTTTGAAAAAGTTTATCGGGACAGTTAGATTCGGGAACGACCATTTTGGGGCAATTATGGGTTATGGAGATTATGTGTTTGGTGATAGTGTAATTTTCAGGGTATACTACGTGGAAGGGTTAGGGCATAACTTGTTTTCTGTTGGTCAATTTTGTGACTCTGATCTTGAAGTTGCATTCAGAAAACACACATGTTTCGTCAGAGAGTTGGATGGTGTTGATCTTCTCAAAGGCAGTCGTGGCACCAACTTATATACCATCTCAATTGAAGAAATGATGAGGTCCTCTCCTATCTGCTTGCTTTCAAAGGCCTCAAAGACTAAATCTTGGCTTTGGCACTATCGTTTAAACCACTTAAACTTTGGCACTATAAATGACCTCTCTTGCAAGGATCTTGTACGAGGCATGCCCAGATTAAAATTTGAGAAAGATCATCTGTGTTCTGCATGTCAACTGGGCAAAAGCAAGAAGCATACTCACAAACCCAAAACTGTCAATTCCATCATGGAAGTTCTTCACACCCTTCACATGGATCTATGCGGACCAATGAGAGTGCAGAGTATCAATGGAAAGAAATATGTTCTTGTGGTGGTCGACGACTACTCTCGGTTTACATGGGTAAAGTTCCTGAGAACCAAGGATGAAACTCCAGAAGTTATCATCAAACTAATCAAGCAGTTACAAGTAAGGTTGAACAAAACTGTCAGAATCATCCGAACGGACAATGGAACTGAGTTTGTTAATCAACAACTCAGTCAATATTATGAAAGTATTGGCATAACTCATCAGAAAAGCGTTGCACGCACTCCTCAGCAGAACGGCGTCGTTGAAAGATGAAATCGTACCCTAGTGGAAGCTGCAAGAACTATGCTAATATATTCTAAGGCTCCGATGTTTCTTTGGGCAGAAGCCATTGGTACTGCGTGTTACACCCAAAACCGTTCCTTGATACATACTCTTCACAACAAAACTCCTTACGAGCTGATACATGACAAGAAACCAGATCTTTCATTTCTTCGAGTGTTCGGGGCTCTGTGCTATCCGACAAATGACGGCCAAGATTTAGGAAAGCTAAAGGCCAAAGTAGACGTATTTTTCTTCATTGGGTATGCACCAGATCGCAAGGGATACAAAATCTACAACAAAAGAACCCGACAAATCATGAAAACTATTCACGTGACATTCGATGAGCTGACTGAGCAAACGGCTCCTGGACAAACCAGTTCTGGACCCGCACCTAATCTATTGACACCTAGACCAATTAGTTCAAGTCTTGTACAGAATCCCACGCCTGCAGTTCATTATGTACCTCCCACCAGTGAAGAGTTGAAGAAGTTATTTGACCCAATGTTTGACGAATACTTTGAGCCACCAACGGTTAATACTACAATGGAAGCTCCACCTGTACCTCCCGTTGCTGTTGCTCAAATTCCACAAAACTCATAAGGTCCATCTGTATCTATATCAATCAGTCAAGATGCACCATCTGCCAGTCAATCGCCCTCATCATCAAATATTCAATCTTCTTCGGTACAGCAAGGTTCTGCAGAAGAAAATTCTTTGGAAGTGAATCCTTTTGCTCCTGTTGACGATGTTCCATTTGAAAATGTATTTGCTCCTGAGTCTTCCACTTATACATCTTCTTCAGGAGATCACAACACAGCAACATTAGTTCAAAACCCTCAACCACATGATCATCTCAGAAAATGGACCAATGATCATCCAATTGACAACATCATTGGTAATCCTTCTCAACCGGTATCCACTCGAAAGCAAATTGCCACCGATGCACTGTGGTGCTTCTTCAATTCCATACTATCCAAAGTCGAGCCAAAAGACGTCAAAGAAGCCATGTCCAAAGATTGTTGGTTTACTGCTATGCAAGATGAAATTCATGAGTTTGATTGACTTGAAGTTTGGGAATTAGTGCCTCCTCCAGAGTGTGCAATGATTACTGCTCTAAAGTGGATCTTCAAAGTGAAACTCGATGAGCATGGCGATGTTTTAAAGAATAAGGCACGGCTTGTTGCAAAGGGGTATCGACAAGAAGAGGGCATAGACTTTGAGGAATCATTTGCTCCGGTTTCTAGAATTGAAGCCATTAGAATCTTTCTAGCTAATGCTGCCAGTCAGAATATGATTGTCTACTAAATGGATGTAAAGACAGCATTCTAAACGGTGATCTAAAAGAAGAAGTCTATGTAAGTCAACCAGAAGGGTTTGTGGATCCTGATCATCCTACTCACGTCTACCGTTTGAAGAAGGCTCTATATGGGCTAAAGCAAGCACCCAAGGCGTGGTATGATACTTTATCAAAGTTTCTTCTGGCTAATGATTTCTCCAAAGGTGTTGTTGATCCTATACTATTCACTAGGAAATTGGGCAAACATCTACTTCTTGTTCAGATCTACGTAGATGACATCATCTTCGCCTCTTCCGATCCTAAGGAATGTGATAGGTTTTCTAACGAGATGAGTTCTAAGTTCCAAATGTCTATGATGGGACAAATGTCGTTCTTCTTGGGTTTACAAATATCTCAAAGTCCCAGAGGCATATTTATTAACCAATCCAAATACGCAAATGAAATATTGAAGAAATTTGGATTTGATTCAAGTGATGCTGTTGACACCCCTATGATTGATAGATCAAAGTTAGATGAAGATCTCTCTGGGATCCCGGTTGATCAAACAAAGTTTTGAAGCATGATTGGATCCCTAATGTATCTCACCGCTAGTAGGCCAGATCTCTTGTTCGCAGTATGTATGTGTGCTCGGTATCAGTCCAAGCCCACCAAAAAGCATCTGGAAGCAGTAAAAAGGGTCTTCAGATATCTTCAAGGCACTGTTCACATGGGTCTCTGGTATCCTAAGGACACTGCAATGGAACTCACGGCTTATGCAGATGCGGACCATGCGGGGTGTCAAGATACTCGTCAAAGTACTTCGGGAGGTGCTCAGTTTCTTGGGGAAAAGTTGGTTAGCTTGTCTTCTAAAAGGCAAATGAATACTTCAATATCTTCTACAGAGGCTGAATACATTGCCATGTCCGTGTCCTGTGCTCAAATTCTTTGGATGAGATCACAACTATCAGACTATGGTTTTGCATACAACAAGATTCCTCTGTATTGTGATAACAAAAGAGCTATCGCTCTTTGCTGCAACAATGTCCAACATTCCCGATAAAAGCACATCGACATCAGGCATCACTTTATAAGGGAACAGGTTGAGAAAGGGATTGTTGAACTCTACTTCGTGAGGACGGAGTTTCAGTTGGCTGATATCTTCACTAAGGCACTTCCGAGAGAACGATTTCAATTTATTCTCCCGAGACTTGGCATGAAGAGTTTGACACCAGAAACACTCAAGGGTCTTCAAGAAGAAAATGAGGAGTAAAGGATTCGCTTCACATATCCTTGTATATATTTGTATATATCTTAAACCAAAAAGAAAATAGAAAAATATAAAACCTATAAAAACCATAAAAATCAGAAAAACAAAAAAAAATACCAAAAATAGTTCTTCTAGGCATGTCTTCTGTTTATCGATACCATTTACGGTCCTAGAAATGTCATTCAATAATGAAACGGTTCTTTAAATGAAGCTCGAGCAGAAGTTATATTAACTGGTTAAAACATGTCTCATCGGCTTGCAATTACTTCAGACTGCAACCCGTGCTTTATTATGGGGAAAGCATGTCGCCAAAAAGACAACTGTTCCTCCAACTGGGTGAAGTTCACCTGGGCATGGATTACTTTATATCCATGTTTCTTCGATCTGATGTACGTTTCAGTGCATCATTTCTTGTATAAGAAGAGAAGTCTTCTTTACATCGCAAGTACTTTCCAATCTATGATTCTTTAGGAAAGTATTTGTATGAAAACTTGGTGGTACCATGATTTTTGAATATCAATAAAAATTGAATTTTTCATAAAAATCTATCACTCAATCAATGACTACAGCTATTCCAATAGAAGACAGGTCATCGATTGAGGGGGAGAGTGATGATTTTCAAAACTCTATATCATCAAAACATGTTACTTTGTACCGAATAAGCAGTGAATTTTATGAAACTTGTTGCTATGTGTCAGTGTATGATTTTTGTTAAATTCAAAATCTTCCAAACTTATCATACATGATACTAACATTCTCCCTCATTGATTGAGGGGGAGCATCGTCATGCTCCATGATCAGAATACATGTTAAACCTGACCACATTGTCTCCCTAATTTTCTAAACATATTTAAATCAATTGGGATCACAAATCTCAAATGGCTTGAAATTTTTGATCGGGGGAGAGAATGTGATTTAAATATGAAAATCTGATAAAAATGTGATTCTTTGGACTTAAGTGTAAGCTCTCCCTTATGTGCTAAACTCTTTCGTATATCGATGCACATATTGAGGGGGAGCAAATGGTGTGTAATAGAAAAATAGATGTGGCATCGTATGTGAGCACGACTCAGACTTCACCAATGAATTTACGAAACATAAACTGTCATTAATCGAAAGGATGCGTCCTGGCCGGGTAATAATTTCAAGCTGGTCTAACCAGTGATGTAAGCGTGTCTCGAAGAGGACGTATCTGAGTAGAGTGTACCGTTTCGAGAAACTTTCTGTGAATTTGACCAGGCCGGGTAATAATTTCAAGCTAGTCCAACTAGTGATGTAAGTGTGTCTCGAATCGGTCATGTTCACTGAAAGTGGATCAATTCAAAAAGTGCAATCTCTACCCAACATGTGCAAATTTTAAATTAAAACATATGAGCACATGTTAAGGGGGAGCATTTGAAATATATAAAACTCTCAAAGTGTTAGCAAAATGTGTTTCATAATCATAAACACTTTGAGAGATTTTTCAAGGATTTGGTTAACGGCAACATAGGATAGTCATGAAGTTATAAGGTGGCTAAGGTTAGGAAAACCGTCCTATGATCCACCAGAGCCGGAGGGATCTACCCAAGGACAATACCGAATAGTTAGTATTAGACAGTCCTTAGGTATGATTACGAAAAAAAAGGAGTAATATGAGAAAGGAGAAAGAAGGGGTTGAAGAATTAAAAAGAAAAGTAATGTGAAAGGGTGAAAAGAAATAGCCCTCCAATTATTCAACTTTAGGGCAGAAACCGGGTTCAATTCATATGCTACTAGTTATTACTAAGGTGACGCCAGTATTGAAGACAAGACGTCATGGACCCAGTGACGTACTGCACTAAACCTTCTAAGCCACTCAAGTTCTCTTAAAAGGACTTGTTTCATTCTTACGGGGAACCCTGCATAATCTATCAACAGCTCATTACGATTTATGTTGATATTGAAACAGGAGACACCGCTCCAGTCTCCGACTACCAAAAATGCACTTATTGAGTCTAGAGCCACGAGATGCATTACAAGATCTCATAGGAACACGTGTGCTAGGATCCTGGACACACGGTTAAGGTGGTTAAACCTTGTGACTTTGTGTGTATGATATGTTGTGTTAAAATGATTAAGTGCGCGGAATTCACTCAACCAAACTTAGAAGGTTGTGTATGTTATGGAAATGGAATTGTTATGTTTGTTAGTTAGCAATGAACACATAAAGATTATCACTAAACGATTCAATATTATTAATGATAATAATACGAGTGATCTTGAAATATCACTAGGGTTACAACCTTGAATCTTAAGTTTTTCTAACTTGTGATATATTTGTGTTTGTTCTTATCTAACAGTTATATGTTCTTACAATAACACATATGCATGGACACTTGACAACTACAACACTAAAACACAAGTCTAAGATCTCTTTTATAGTCCAAGAGATCTATTACAATATTACTTAAAGTCTTAGCCGACTTACTTGGTTAACTTATCTTGAGTGTCAGTACATAAGATACAACATGTATCTGTGTACACAACTTGTTAACTAAGCACATGGGGTAAGATATTATCTACCATATATTGTTGACCAAAATACAATAAATATCTTTTCAATCTTATCCACTCAGCAGTAGAATGACTCACTGATCAGCAGTACCATTTTGAACTAGTCGTTCCTTTGAACTTGAACCAGCAGTACCTTCCTTGATCTTGTACTAGCCGTACCTTTTTGTTCTAGCAGTACCTTGACTTTGAACTAGCAGTACCTTTATCTTAGATACTCTAACTTCAGAATATTTAATTCCCAACAATCCTCCCCTAAACATGTGAATCATTTCAAACATGTTTTCTGAATTAAATGAGGACTTGTGAAGATCTTTCAAACACTTCATGAATCTGAACTAAACTTCTTTGTTCTTCTTTTGACTTTAGCAATATAAAAACATTGCTCCAATCTTGGACTAAAAGATGGTGCAATTTCCTTGGATGGAGGAATTATAAGAGGCAATGATGCTGTGTATCTTGGATGCTTGTTTCAACAAGTGAAATCATCTAACCAGCATGTATTTGAAGTGAAATTGAAACTTTTCTTCGTTTGACCTAGATAGAACTTTCTCCTTTGGAATGCTTCATCCCTTCTGAATATATATAATACTCTAGAATAAGCTCTATTTTTGTCATTTTCAACCTCCATGTCATCTTGTATGCTCTTGTCTTCTCCTTCCATATATTGGTTTTTCTTCCATTCTGGGCTATTATTTCCTCTCCTGAGATTGTTACCTCCCCTGAAGCAAATAACTTTTGTTTCCTCCCCTTGTTTGGAAGATCTCACTATGTACCAAAATATATCTTTCCTTATCATCTGGTTCATCATATAGAACTTGTTGTCAGACAATATTGTACATGAAGCCATCAATTCCTTAAGAGTTTAAGTTACTGCCCTCATCACTTCTAGGTGTGTTAACTCCTATGAGAGGTGAATCAGTGGACATTTTTGATTCATAGTCCATTAATGAATGGTTTTTGTGAATCTCTTGAAAATCCTTTTAAGAAATTATTTGACTTAGTAGTATGTTTATGATTTTAGAATTGAAAAATCATACTACTTTCAACCATTTTGAAGAGATCAAGTGTATAACAGACACTTAATCAAAATTTCGGTTTAAAGCAACCTCTGGTTGTGTGAGAACCAATGTTTTTCAGTTATAAATAACTGCCTGTGTAAAGATAAACCTATTCAAAAGGCTTTCTTGACAGGGTTTCCAGCTCATAGTAATTGTTGCCTCTAACACAAGTGTTAGATTCACTTTCACTAGCTGTTCTTTCTATCAGATGTCCTCAGACTTGCACATTATACTTAAAAGTATAAAATGATAGAAAGTGAGTTGCATCAGTTACTATCTGATCAACTAAGTCATCAATTCAATGTGAAATATCATAACTAGATTTCAAGAAGGAAGTTTTAAGGAGTTTTGAATTCCCAAACTCAGTCCATCATAAACCTAAACATGTTAGCAGCCAACATTAGCATTGTGTTGCTTCCATTTCACTTGAAATTTCCTTTGTGTTCACATATTCATACATGAAATTGTTAGTCTAAAACCAAAAGAACAATGTACAAAGTACTTGTCTTGCATTAGAATAAACATAGGACTAACCGTATGAATAACACAATTTACATTTGTACTAGCAGCACCTTGTGTGCTTAGTAGTACCTTATGATACATTAGCAGTACCTTATAAATCCAGCAGTACCAACAAAAATTTATTTACATAAACACATTATTTGAAAATTTTAAAGATTAAGCATTCCAATACTTGCTACCAAGTACTGAAACCTTCCAACATCAAAAGCTTTTGTAAGTAGATCTGCAAAATTATGTTCTGAAGCAATTTTCATTACTTGAATTAATTTTTTCTCATTGCAATCTCTAATAAAGTGATGTCTAATTTCAATGTGTTTTGTTTTAGAATGTTGCACTGGATTTCTAATAATACAAATTGTACTACTATTATCAATATGAATAACAGTGTTTAAGAAATTGTACCCATAATCAAGAAGTTGGTTTTGAAGCCATAGAACTTGACTAGAGAAACTTGCAGTAGCTATATATTCAGCTTCAGTTGTTGAATTTGCCACACTTGTTTGCTTCTTACGCTGCCATGAGACAAGTCTACACCCAAGGAATTGATATCCTCCAGTTGTTGACTTTCTGTCCAAGCTAGCACCAGCATAATCACTATCCGAATATGCTACCAAGTCAAAAGGAGATTCCCTAGAATACCATATACCCAACCTTGGTTGACCTTTGAGATATCTAAAAATTCTCTTGACTGCAGTTAAATGTGAAACCTTTGGAGTTACTTGAAATCTTGCACAAACACAAACAGGAAACATGATATCAGGTCTAGATGATGTAAGGTACAACAAAGAGCCTATCATAGATCTGTAAGTGTGTACATCTACACTTTCTCCATCTTCATCTTTCAGAAGGTGCTTCTCAGAGTCCATTGGTGTGCTTGCTATTTTTGAATCAATAAATTGAAATTTTCTAAGTATCTCTGCAACATATTTGTCTTGATTAATAAATATGCCTTCAGATGATTGCTTAACTTGCAAACCCAAAAAGAATGTGAGTTCTCCCATATAACTCATCTGAAACTTATCTTTCATAAGCTTCTCAAATTCTAAACACATCTCCTTCCTAGTAGATCCAAAGATAATGTCATCCACATACACCTGCACTAACAGAAGATCCTTCTTGTGTTGTTTGATGAAAAGTGTCTGATCAATCTTTCCTCTTTGAAATCCATTTTCTAATAAATAGGAAGCTAGTGTTGCATACCAAGCTCTTGGTGCCTGATGAAGGCCATATAGAGCTTTCACTACTCTGTACACTTTATTTGGATGTAATGGGTCAATGAAGCCTGGAGGTTGTGAAACATACACCTCTTCTTCAATTTTACCATATAAAAATGCACTTTTGACATCCATTTGGTAGACTGTGAAGCCTAAAAATGAAGCATAAGCTAAGAAAAGCCTAATTGCCTCAATCCTTGCTACTTGAGCATAAACCTCATCATAGTCTATTCCTTCTTCTTTTGTGTACCCTTGGGCTACTAATCTAGCCTTATTCTTAATCACAATTCCTCTTTCATCCCTTTTGTTCTTAAAAACCCATCTAGCGCCAATTACCTTCACACCTGTAGGTAAATCAACTAGCACCCAAACCTTTTGAATCTTGAACTGAAGAAACTCTTCTTGCATAGCCTCTACCCAGCTTGAATCATCCAGGGCTGTCAGAATTGTCTTTGGTTCAGCTTGTGAGAGAAAACATACAAACTAGCAAGAGTTTGAAAGCTCATGCTGTTTTGAAGCATAAAGGGCATCAAGAAGCCCTTGTTGGTCTGAAGACATCAATTGTTGTCTTGTCTTCACACCTGACTGTATATCTCCAATCACATGTTCCAGGGAGTGAACTTTGTGAATTCTTGTTTGTGGAGTGGAAGGAACTTGATAAGATGATGGAAGATTGTTGAAATCCACCTCATCTTCTTGGAACTCTACATCTTTTGAGTTTGAAGGACCAGCAGTATCTTCAAATGAACTAGCCTTACCTCCAAATGTATCAATAGTACCTTTATAGGTACTAGCCGTACCTTGCTTTGTCTCAACAGTACCATCAACATTTGAAATATTGAGTTGTTCTTTTGTTCCATCATCCTTGTTGTCATCTTCAACATCTCCTGTAGCTTTACTAGAACAAGATTCATCAGTTGTTAAAGTTGATTCCACTATTGTATTTGACCATATTGGCCGTATCACATCATTTTGATCTGTCTATAACTCTGCCTCATTTGTTGTATTAGAACCTGCAAAATCATTAGTTTCTGCAACAAAAGGCACATAATTCATTGAATTGGTTAGATATTCTAGATCAAATAGCCATTTTGGTCCTTGACCTTCTACATTGGATTTGTTTTCTAAAAACTCCACATGTAGGTTTTCCTCTACTATTTCTTTTCTTATGTTGTAAACTCTAAAAGCTTTGCTATTAAGAGAATAACCAACAAAGAATCCTTCATCTGCTATACAATCGAATTTTCCTAAATGGTCTAAGGTATTGAGTATTGTCACATGACATTCAAAAGGTCTAAGAAATCCTATTGCAGGAGTTCTACCATTAAAAAGTTCATATGATGTCTTATTGTGAGGCTGCACAACTAAAACTCTATTTTGAACATAGCAAGTAGTGTTGCTTGCCTCTGCCAAAAAATTTATTGGTAGCTTAGAATCAGCTAACATTATTCTAGCAGCTTCAATTAGTGTTCTATTCTTTCTTTCAGATACTCCATTCTGTTGTGGAGTTCTAGCAACACTGAATTCTCTCCTAATACCTTTTTGTTTGCAGAAGTCATCCATAACTCTATTCTTAAACTCTGTCCCATTATCACATCTAATGACTTTTACTTTCTTGCTTACTTGGTTTTCTATCTGTGTAATGAAATCCTTAAGGATGCTTGATGTCTCATCCTTAGAAGCTAAAAAGAAAACCCATGTAAATCTACTATAGTCATCAGTAATAACTAGACAATATCTCTTATGCATTATGCTCATTACTGAAACAGGTCCAAATAAGTCCATATGAAGCATAAACAAAGACTGATTGATAGAGTTAAAAATCTTGGGCTTACAAGTGGCTTTGTGTTGTTTGCCTTTTAGACAAGCAATGCATGTTTGATCATTTTCAAATCTTTTGTGAGGTAAACCTCTTACCAAACCATTCTTAACAATTTTATTTATGGTTTTGAAATTAATATGACCAAGCCTTCTATGCCATTTCATTGATTCATCCAATGTGGCCTTTGCAACAAGACAAGTTAAATTCTTTTTAGGAATAATGTTCTTCATGTCTACACTGTACATATTGCCCTTTCTAGGAATTCTAAGAAGTACTTGACTTTCATCAGGCATCTTAAAATCAGGAGAAAGTACAAGACATTCAGTCTCACAGAAAAGAACATTGTTCTTTTTGTCACACATTTGTGAGACACTAAAAAGATTATAATTTAGCTCTTTTACATAGTACACATCTTCAAAATCTAAATTTCCGGTTTTGATTGTACCTTTACCAGAAATTTTGCCACGAACACCCCTTCCAAAGGTAACATATCCTCCATTGAAAGCTTCAAAATCTGAGAGATAAGACATGTTGCCTGTCATGTGCCTTGAACATCCACTATCTGAGTATCCTTGATCCTCTTGGTTATCACTTGAATGTTCCTGCACATAAATAAGAGTGTTAGTTTCTTTTGGGGATCCAAGCCATTACTGACTTGGATCTGCCTCTTGCATCAATAAAGTGAAATCTTTTGAGAACAGTTGATGCAACATTGGATTTAAGAATCCAACATGCTGAGGCCTTAACAGCATTTGCCCTTTTTCCCTTAGCAGCAGAGTGAACCACATGCTTAGTAGCAGAGTCTGCTAACTTTGTAGTTGAACTCTTTGGTCTCCAAATTTGTTTATGGACCACTGGCTTTGTTTGAATGGGCCTTAGAACAGTTGTAGATGCATGTTTGAAAGTTGTCTTTGCATCCTTAGCTGTTGGTTTTGGGTTAACAGTCATCAATGGTCTAACCGTACCTTTTGTTCTACCCGTACCTTCTATTTGTACTGGCAGTACCTTTTTGTCTGTGCTAGCAGGACCTTTTGGTCTAGCAGGACCTTTTGGTCCAGACTTGTTTGAGACTGTTCTGGGCTTTGTTCTATGAGTGTTAGAGTGAAAATGAGTTTGAGGAGTTTGCCTTTTGTAGTTCACCCTATTGTTTGCATACCCAGATACCCATTGGTTGTAGAAAGCTGCAAGATGGTCAAAACTACCACATGTATAACAAGCTTTATTATAAAAAGCAAAGTCATCACCTAGTTGGTGAGACTTAAGGCCATTCCAATTCCTTTGGTTGCTTTTGGGCTTGTTAGTAGTTCTATATTGTTCACAATATCTAACTGATTGCCTAACATGTTTAACATTGTTCTTAGGCCTGTTAGTTTTGTGATTGACTATCTTAGGAACCTTTGTTCCTACTTTCTTAACCACTACAGGTTTAGACATAACATGTTCTTCTTCATCATCACTATCAGTTGTACAATCTTCAACAACTATATTTTCTCCTTTCTTAGCAAAGGACACCTTGTCCTGATAAAGTAAAGTTTTATCTAAACTTTTACTTATCTTTTCTACCTTAAGACTCTTACTAGCCTTATAACCATATTCCATGATTGGTTCTTGAAACTCAGCTAAACCTGTATGTGCTAGGTCAACACCTGGAGGTGAAGGAACACCTCTATATGGTGGAGGGATGATGCGTGGTTTTGCGACCTTACAACAGGTTTTACCTCTCGAGGGATCTCGAGAAGCTTGCAATCCCCACCAGGCAGTGTACCTGACCGATGTAGTATAGTGAAGTGGCAAGTACCGGGGATTGATCGTTCAACTCAAAGAATAGTGTTCGTTAGGATTGAAATTGATCTAACTAGGTCTAAAGGTGAGGGATGATTCTTTTTGTATTTTTATATTTTATGGAAAGCAAGTAAAAATCTCTAGTTTTGGAAGAAGGGGCGGAATTAGTTGCTAATCAACTAACCCAAAAGCTACTAATTAAACTAATGTGCAGGAAAGTAAACTAGGGTTCTACAAGGGAAGTGAAGCATATCTACCTATGATGTATTACTCCTTGCTAGCTATCCAATTCTACCTTTTGAATTGTCACACCTTGTTTTAATTGACGGGTTGTATTCCTTAATACCATTCGTGGGGTGGCGTACGTACTTCCCCAACTCTATAAGCTCCTACTTCACTCCTATGTCGAGCCGGCTAAGAAGCTCCTAACATGGGATCACTAGAATTCGCTCATGCATTAAATACAACCAAATAAACCTAGTACGCATTGGTTCATGTTTCTTAAGACGTTCAAGCAAGTTACCGTATAGGAGGTTAGCCAGTTTTCTTAAGCCTAACATCGATATCACCCAATCAAACAAGAGACAATAGGAAACAAGAATTATAAGCTAAACCAATTAGATCTATTGAAGCGTCACACCTTTATTGATGATGATAGACACATACATCAACAAGGAATCAATAAGATCTAATTAATTATATACAAGTTTCACACAATCATAAGTAGACACAAGGTGAATTAGCAAAGCATGATCAATGAAGGGCAAACAACCACAATAATGAAAGACATAATTAAGTTAAAATCAACAAACCAATATTTGATGTTTATGAAGTGATTGAAACCCTCTAAGTTGCTGGAAAAAACACCTACCTAAACCCTAGAATCGGACTTAGGGTTTAGGGCTTACAAATAATGAAGTTATAAGGTTATATTTATAGGTAACTTTCTGTTGGCCCGATCTGACGGCGTCAGCCCATACACTTGACGGCGTCAGATCCTCTTTTTCACCAAATTGTAGATTTCTTCGTCCCGAATCCGTGGCCTTTTGAATCACCTAAATCCGAGTTCGTATGAGGATTTTATGGCCAAAACAGTAACAGCTACTCCGCGCGCGAGTTGTGATTGTCTTGATTAACTTGTGGCGGTTTCACTAAGGTTCCTTCTCGTGTAAGAATACTTTGACGCCGTCACTCTATATCATCTGACGTCGTCAGGTCTATGATCCTGACGCCGTCACCTTCAAAAATCCTCTGGCCCGTCTCTCTTTAACTTAACACTTGACGGCCTACATCCATTAACACGTGACGCCGTCACAAAACCTTCTGGCGCGTCACGTGTAAATTCATATTCATCCTTTTGCCAGTACGTGACGCCGTCACCTACAAAGCGTGACGCCGTCAAGCTCTGTTTCCAGCTTGATTTTTGGAGACTTTGCCGTTTTCTTCACTTTTCGCTCCAAAAACGTCCAAAATGCTTCCTTTTCCAGATTTCTTCTCCAAAGTACCTAAAATGACAAAAGGAATGATTTAGGGCAATATTTGATCAAATAATCACGAATTAGGGCTTAAATGACCCCCTAAAAGCGGTACACTTTTCGTCTCATCAAATATCCCTACACTTGGGGTTTGCTTGTCCTCAAGCAAATGAGCTTTTCCACCAATCAAAATACAAGTTAGGGGTCATTTAACATTAATATAAAAGTAATTACAACAAATGATCGTTCCACCTTAGTCAAAACAAGCACGGAAATTATACACTAGCACACTACTAGAAAAAAGGCCTTTAATGACGCGCAATGCGTGTCATTAAAGGGGTCAGATGACGCGCCTTTTGGCGTCATTGATCGACCCGTCATAAAGCAATATGACACGCATTTCGCACGTCATGAATTTATGACACGCTTTTATGACACCCTTTTACGACAAACTTTTATGACACTATTTTATGACCCCTCTTTTGCGTGTCATGGTTCAAAAAATTTTTAAAAAAATATTTTTTATAAAATTATTAATATCCACACATTAAATAACAGTTAATCTCATAATACAAATAAATACACAAATAGCAAAAGAGCGCATTTCATATATATCAAAACAATGCATTTCATAGAACTATAAGTTATTTTAAAAATCTAAAATTAACCATAAAAGTTTACAACCGCTAAATTATATAGAATTCAAGACCGGTAAATGAAGTTTGCCACATAATTTGCCCATTCTTCACGAATTTCATCCAAATCATCATCCGTGTATTCTTTTTTACCTTCCCCGATCTTGATGCATAGAAGATACATACAGAGTAACTTGGCTTTAATGCATGAGCCAACTGCAATGCAGAAACTGTATCGCTGCACGAAACTGCAATGCAGAACAAAGGATCTCATAAAGAGACAATATATTAACACTAAAGGCTATAGAATATACCAGATGCAACATTTACAAGAAAATTAACACATCTATCTATTTGTAGGCCAATGGCAATATTGCTGTTACCTTATTGATCGCGCTTTTTACTATTGTCTGCTTTTCTCTTGCAGGAACGATTGCACTCGGTTCCTAAAGAGATAAAAAAGAAAGATAGCGATCAGTACAATCGCAACAACAACCTGGGCAAAGAGATAATCCAAAAACAGAAAAGTTCATTGACTATTATTTTACCTTTTCACATCATTGACCACCTTCAGGTCCTTGCCCGATATAGCAGTTGAATTACTTACTTTCGTACCAACTAAGGGCCTACACATTCACATGATAATGTGTTACTTAACTCTAACGCACATACCGTTTTGAATTAATAATGGAAATAGTAGTGCAAATACCATTTTGATTTTGCCATATTTTGAACACTAGCTTTCCTGTAATGTGTAATTCCAAGAGAGTTAACACAATGAAAACTGAAGAATAAATGATGTTGATAGAATCAGTTTCAAACACAAGTTATCAGTTCGGCTTTACTTATGTCTTTTCCTACAGTCATAGCAATATAAGAAACTTACAGGCTGAAACAATTTAATTCGTAAACACATACAACTACTCCGTATATGCAGTCTAGGACATGTCAATCAAAGAAATTAAAACCGGATCACTGATGTCTACTCAACACCGGTATCGGCGTATGACAGCGTGTAATGAAAAGAACATAGAAAAGCATAACAAAGACAAGAACTCTGGGGTCTCCAAAGATCTATTAGAACACATAGACACACAGACACACAGTCCTGTTAGACAAATACAAACTACCGTCAACGGAAGAAACTCGCATATAAAAGCCTAAAAGGTAAGACCTCCTGAAACAAAATTAATCCTACCAAAAACAGATGCAAACATGTTCATCGAGTATTACAATGAATCAAACTTATAAATCACAGATAAGATGCTACAATTGATTACTCTGCCCGCCGGCAGCTTATAATAAAATCCCAAATAAGCAATAAGTTTCAAAAATCAGTCAACATAAGTAATTCCAACATAAACCAACGCTTATCAAAATAATTAAACAAATCCAAATCCAAACACTACAACACAAAACAAACAAATTCAACCTACGTCGTGTGTTCCCTTGAACCGAAAACAATATCACACCTTTGGGGTGTTCTCGTTAACAAAGCAAAACCACACAGAAGTACAGAACAACTCAAACCGGGACCAAACAACACACGACCACCCTTGTGGCTTGTGTTAACCGGAAGCAACCACACCACACCCTAAACGGGTTCTATTTTTACCGCAACACCAACACTTCTCACCAAATCAAATCCAAAATTTAATATGCCCAAACACACAACAATAATAACTTAAACCAAGTAATAAGAAATCCCAAATGCAACCTGTACCCTCTCGGGTCACGACCCTTATCCCATCCGGGTATAACCCGACCCGTACGCATTTAATAGATTTACCACACGAATCTGTAACAGACGATTTTTATTCTGGTTTTAGACCCACGAAAACATTTCCAATCGTTTTATATTCGTTTTTAAACAAAGAGATTAATAAAAGTGGTTTTGTGTTTTCGACATACCCAATAGACGAGAGAGAGGAAGAGAGATATGGAATTACGGCAGCGGTGGCTGGTAGCTGGAGAGTGGCGGCTGAAGACGATGCTCGTGGTGGTTATGGTGTTGTTGGTGATGGCGGCGTACAATAGAGAGAGAGAGAGAGTATTTAAGTGTGTGTGAAATTGTGAGTGAAACCCTAAAATGAATCATTATATAGCCACAGGGAACGACACTTAAGGATGACACGCAAAGAAAGTGTATCCCGTGTTCCAATACATTTTTCTATGACTCTAATAATTGTGTGTCATAAGTCTTTCAAATTGTATAAATTATGACAGTTTTTTTATGACACACACTTTTGCTTGTCAATAAAATGCGTGTGTCATAATTTCGGCGTCATTAAAGGCCTTTTTTCTAGTAGTGGCACCTCACATTAAGTGTTTGGATACTCTCATCTCTCGGGTGTTGTAAATTTATATATGAAAATGGAGAAATATCACTCATTACCTGTCATAGCAAATAGATTACCATAGGCTTGGGAAAGGATCAAAACCTCCACCACATTGGCATAAGCACCTAGGATAAACTATCAAAGAGGTCTTTTAAGGGTTGTAACGTTAGGTGTAGGGATAAGGAAAACACGGGTTGTTGGATAAGGATATTTTTACTGGTGGCAAGTCAATCATCTTGGTCAATTACATGTAGAATGAGGCGTTTCTAAGCCAAGACTCGACTCAACTTAAACTAATCACGAACTAATAAACATAGTACAAAACAAAACATAAATAAAAGATAGAGGCGGATGGTAGTCCGTATGCTTTTTCTTTACTTTTTTTATTTTATTTTTTTTTTTGCGCATACACTCTTGCCCTACCATCCAAAACAATACATCACTAGGGTTCTTTGTACCATCCCTACACTTGAACTTTTACATACTTTACATAAAATTATTCTAATGACTCGAATCAAGATAATCGAAACATTTGGAGTACTTTAAAATATTAACGTACATATGGGGGTAATAAATGATGTTCTTCCCCATTACTCCATTACACTAGTACTTTACCCATAAGTCCCAATCGTCCCAAAACAATATGTACTAGGATATGACTCGACTTAGCAACCATGTAATCAATTAGATAATTAACTAAGGGTTTAAACAAATGTTGTCACAATAATGCACTAAAGATGAGTGCACACAAGGTAGGCTAAGGCGATTTGGGTGTACATTTAAGTGGGGTGTAAACAAATTCTTCCTTTAAGTAAAATGCTTAAAGGTCGAAACGAAAAGATAGGCTCTGAGGGGTGTACTAGGGGTATCGTGTACCAAAAATGGGTACAACGCAAAGGGTGTGGGAGAATTACTTGACCAATGTAGCCAAAGTAATTATAACAAAAACACCGGTGTAAAACAATGGGTTAATCCTAATGCCTCTTATCATGTAGTCAATCCTAACTACACGAATGTAGTCTCACTAGCGGTCTCGGTATGCATCACAAACGCAAGTTCTAGAATCTATAAACTACCGGTACACTCATAAGCACCAACAATGAATGCTTTTTCCTAAAGATCTAAAGGCGAACCTTACATATTTGGGGTGGAAATTTTTGAGTGGTATGGTTTTTGTGCTAGTCATACAATTCCCTATCCATGAGACGCTTATTAAAATCAAAGTTTCACTCCTATATGTTGTAAAAAATTTTAAATTTGGTGCTAAAATTGCCCTAACCAATATTTCTCTTGGCTTTATTACACATTCACTATTAAACAAAACAAAAGTCAAGCGAAGTTGTAGTTTCTAAGGCATCCTAATTTACCCTCCCTACACTTAATCCGAACATTGTCCCCAATGTTCTAGACAAAAGATGTAAAAGTAAAAATAAATGAGAATGGAAGAAACTAATACTCCCCTGATTCGCTCGGTATGGATGATGTGATAATATGGTTAAATCTCCCTCCCAGAGAATGAACATGATAAGCTTCACTCCAGAAATATAATCATCCTCTTGATGTGTTGCACGTACATCTTCTTATCCAATAATACCTGTAACCAACAAACACAAAAACCAAAGCATCAAACCAAACAAAGAAAAACCACAACTAGATGTATTTCCAGACTTAGAAATAAAAACAAAACAAAGCAATAAAAGGATAGGATACTTGCGGGATGACTTACAAATAGGGACTCATAAAACATGTCCACAAGTATTGACACATAAACAAGATAGAATACATGCTAATCATGAATTGTGAATTTTCCATGTTCAAATTTTGTTCTTTTTAACAAAATATAAACTTTCCTACACTTATCTTTTTTTTTTGTAAAATACCTTTATATGCAATTAAGACGAGGTTAAAAACAAAATAAAGTATTTTCACAAATTATTCGAAACATGAAAATTTAACAATTATGATTAAGCATATATGACACAAACAAACAAATAAAATAAAAACATCAAACAATTAAAAACATGGGTTGCCTCCCAAGAAGCGCATGTTTTTGTTCGAGTCACGAGCCTGACTCTGCCCTTATTTAACGGATAAAGAAGAGGTTTTCCCTACACTTAGGGTTAAGTGCGGGTGAAAGTAGCGATACACACCCTTAGGGTGGAAATATGCCACGTGAGGTGAAGGGGGTGAGTGAATGGCTTCCTTCATCCTAAAACTACCCGGATAATAAGGGTTGATGGGTGGGTCGGTTCCTCTTTTGTCTCCTAGATGTAAATCTAAGGATAAAAAGTTGTGTAAAGGTTGAGGTTCCGTTTCATCAACACTAGGAAATTCCCTAGAACTAAGAGTAAGGTCATCACTAAAAGTGTTCAAACCTATATCCTCTAGTTGTGCTTGGTCCAAGGGTTCTACCTCCATTGTGATTCCTAAAGTCACTTCTACTTCTTCCGGGTAAGTCACGGGCGGTGTGTGTGCCTCAAATGATGGTAGGACTTGTGGGGTATTTAGCGGGCTTATGTTACTTACCTCATCATTCCTTGTGTCAAGATCACCTATGTGTTCATCTTGTATTATGGTAGTGCCTAACCATGACATGCAACTAGGTGGCTCAACTCTACCCTCATCCCCAAACAAACATGTTTCATGATCCTTGAAATTTGTGGTCAATTGACTTGTACTAACGTTTGTTGGGTTGTCTACTCTATAATAATATTGGGCACAATCTTCTATGGTATCCCATGCTTCTTCAGCATTTAATTCCCTAAGGTCCCTATTGGCAAAATCGTTAATGCACATTTGGTCATATCGGTCGACACGATCGTAAAAAACTTGGGTTAGGGATGCTAAATCGAAGCTATGATGAGGGACTATTCGGAGTAAGTTTTTAAAACGAGTCCATGCATCATATATGGGTTCATCTCGATATTGGTTGAACATCAAGATGTCATTAGGGGCAAATGGATTTCGTGGTCGGTAGTATGGTGGGTTCGCGTACTCCATATTAGTGAACGGAAGAGTCAATGGAAAGGTTTTTACGAACAAAGACACAAAGAAAAGATAGACTACTAGAAAGCTAATAAAAAGAAAATAAAAATCTCACTAGATAGGAATCTAATGAGTAGACCTAATAAAAATAAATTTCAACCTAAGCAATAACTACTCCCCGGGCTGCGGCGCCAAAAACTTGATGCGTGGTTTTGCGACCTTACAACAGGTTTTACCTCTCGAGGGATCTCGAGAAGCTTGCAATCCCCACCAGGCAGTGTACCTGACCGATGTAGTATAGTGAAGTGGCAAGTACCGGGGATTGATCGTTCAACTCAAAGAATAGTGTTCGTTAGGATTGAAATTGATCTAACTAGGTCTAAAGGTGAGGGATGATTCTTTTTGTATTTTTATATTTTATGGAAAGCAAGTAAAAATCTCTGGTTTTGGAAGAAGGGGCGGAATTAGTTGCTAATCAACTAACCCAAAAGCTACTAATTAAACTAATGTGCAGGAAAGTAAACTAGGGTTCTACAAGGGAAGTGAAGCATATCTACCTATGATGTATTACTCCTTGCTAGCTATCCAATTCTACCTATTGAATTGTCACACCTTGTTTTAATTGACGGGTTGTATTCCTTAATACCATTCGTGGGGTGGCGTACGTACTTCCCCAACTCTATAAGCTCCTACTTCACTCCTATGTCGAGCCGGCTAAGAAGCTCCTAACATGGGATCACTAGAATTCGCTCATGCATTAAATACAACCAAATACACCGAGTACGCATTAGTTCATTTTTCTTAAGACGTTCAAGCAAGTTACCGTATAGGAGGTTAGCCAATTTTCTTAAGCCTAACCTCGATATCACCCAATCAAACAAGAGACAATAGGAAACAAGAATTATAAGCTAAACCAATTAGATCTATTGAAGTGTCACACCTTTATTGATGACGATAGACACATACATCAACAAGGAATCAATAAGATCTAATTAATTATATACAAGTTTCACACAATCATAAGTAGACACAAGGTGAATTAGCAAAGCATGATCAATGAAGGGCAAACAACCACAATAATGAAAGACATAATTAAGTTAGAATCAACAAACCAATATTTGATGTTTATGAAGTGATTGAAACCCTCTAAGTTGCTGGAAAAACACCTACCTAAACCCTAGAATCGGACTTAGGGTTTAGGGCTTACAAATAATGAAGTTATAAGGTTATATTTATAGGTAACTTTCTGTCGGCCCGATCTGACGGCGTCAGATCCCCTTTTCACCAAATTGTAGATTTCTTCGTCCCGAATCCGTGGCCTTTTGAATCACCTAAATCCGAGTTCGTATGAGGATTTTATGGCCAAAACAGTAACAGCTACTCCGCGCGCGAGTTGTGATTGTCTTGATTAACTTGTGGCGGTTTCACTAAGGTTCCTTCTCGTGTAAGAATACTTTGACGCCGTCACTCTATATCATCTGACGTCGTCAGGTCTATGATCCTGACGCCGTCACCTTCAAAAATCCTCTGGCCCGTCTCTCTTTAACTTAACACTTGACGGCCTACATCCATTAACACGTGACGCCGTTACAAAACCTTCTGGCGCGTCACGTGTAAATTCATATTCATCCTTTTGCCAGTACGTGACGCCGTCACCTACAAAGCGTGACGCCGTCAAGCTCTGTTTCCAGCTTGATTTTTGGAGACTTTGCCGTTTTCTTCACTTTTCGCTCCAAAAACGTCCAAAATGCTTCCTTTTCCAGATTTCTTCTCCAAAGTACCTAAAATGACAAAAGGAACGATTTAGGGCAATATTTGATCAAATAATCACGAATTAGGGCTTAAATGACCCCCTAAAAGCGGTACACTTTTCGTCTCATCAAGGGACAGTTTTGTAACCTACACCTGAATTAGCTTTATCAATTACTTGAGCTTCCCAAATTTTATTCATTCCTTCTGAGGCATGTGCTAAAGTATCTATAGTAACCTTCACATTTTCTTTTTCATTTTTGACTTCAGATAAACGTCTACTTTGATCATTAAGTAATTCATCTCTAAATGCTATTCCTCTTTTTAAAGCATTTAAGTCATCAGTAAACGTAGATTCATTCTTTTTAAAATGTTGTATTTGTTTTTCTAAAACTCCTACACACCTCTTATGATTAGCTAAATTATGAAGGGCATCAATTAACTCTTCTCTAAAAGCATCAAATCTCTTTTTAATGTCTTCATAATTTTTAAGATTAGGACATGAATTAGTACAAGTAGGAATGGTATCTACCTCTGAAACAGAAGAGGCCATTAGAGCAATCTCATCGACAACAAGAGTAGCATTTGGTGGTGCATCCTCTTCATTAGCCATAGAGCTCCAATCATATCCAATACCATTAATAGCCAGCATAGCCTTTGGCTCTTCCACCAGTACTTCCTTATTCCTTTCTTGTTTATACCATGTGTTCCTATTATCCTGCTTCCTTGGGCTTCTACATTCTTTAGCAAAGTGTCCCAACCTATGACAGTTAAAACATTCCACTTTCTTCTTATCGAACCCAGCAGTATCATTACCATTTATGGTAATTTGCTTTCCAGTTTTCTGCCAAAACTTCTTAGCCCTCATGCTAAGTAAAGCAACTTGCCACTTAATATCCATCTCTTCCAAATCATCACCATCTACCTGCTCAAGGTCTTCATGATTTAGAGGAGAACCACTAGATTGACTGGTTATAAAGGCAAAAAATGTTGGATCTCCAAGTCCAGCAACATCCTTTTGTAAACTAGTAGAAGGACCACCATAAGTAGCATTAGAAACACTTTCAACTTCATCTACCTCTTCTGAATGACTAACACTAGGAACTGACAAGAGTGCAGCATTCCCAGAACTAGTACCATAATTTTCACCCCTCTTTATACTTTTTTCAACAATTTTAAAGTTATTGAACAAATCATTAAGTTTCATTGTTTCAATTTCTAGTTTATTCATCCAGACAATAACATGAGTATGGAATTCATCAGGTAGACTTTTGCAAGAACTTCATGTTGAGATCTTCCTTCTCTGTCTCAACACCCAACACAGCTAACTGACTTACAAGCTTGTGTAGTCTTGAAAATAGCTTATCAAGAGACTCATTACTAAAAGCAGTAAAGTTTTCAAATTGTTGCTTTAGTAATGTCTTCTGTGTCTTTTTGGTAGTTTCATTACCACCAAACCATGCACAAATCTCTTCAAAAAGAGTTTTTGCATCAAGATATTTGCTAAAAGATAGCATCTGCTCACCAGGAATGGTCATAAGCAACAAGTTTCTTGCTTTCTGATCATTTCTCTTTTGTATCTTTTCATCATTGGAAACTGGTCTAGTATTTCTTTTTCTAACTGTTTTCCCTTCAACAAGAACATCTGAATAGCCTAAAGTGAAGGAATCACCATACTGAATTATGTCCCAAAGAGCATAATCTTGAACCATAAAATATTGCTCAACTCTCATCCTCCATAACTCAAACTCGTTTGGTTTGATCATGGGCAACTTTGCAGCAACATTTGTTTGAACATCTTGTACATCCATTTCTTGTTTCTTCTAAAAACAACAATATCAGCCTTAGCTCTGATACCACTTGCTAGGATCCTGGACACACGGTTAAGGTGTTTAAACCTTGTGACTTTGTGTGTATGATATGTTGTGTTAAAATGATTAAGTGCGCGGAATTCACTCAACCAAACTTAGAAGGTTGTGTATGTTATGGAAATGGAATTGTTATGTTTGTTAGTTAGCAATGAACACATAAAGATTATCACTAAACGATTCAATATTATTAATGATAATAATACGAGTGATCTTGAAATATCACTAGGGTTACAACCTTGAATCTTAAGCTTTTCTAACTTGTGATATATTTGTGTTTGTTCTTATCTAACAGTTATATGTTCTTACAATAACACATATGCATGGACACTTGACAACTACAACACTAAAACACAAGTCTAAGATCTCTTTTATAGTCCAAGAGATCTATTACAATATTGCTTAAAGTCTTAGCCGACTTACTTGGTTAACTTATCTTGAGTGTCAGTACATAAGATACAACATGTATCTGTGTACACAACTTGTTAACTAAGCACATGGGGTAAGATATTATCTACCGTATATTGTTGACCAAAATACAATAAATATCTTTTCAATCTTATCCACTCAGCAGTAGAATGACTCACTGATCAGCAGTACCATTTTGAACTAGCCATTCCTTTGAACTTGAACCAGCAGTACCTTCCTTGATCTTGTACTAGCCGTACCTTTTTGTTCTAGCAGTACCTTGACTTTGAACTAGCAGTACCTTTATCTTAGATACTCTAACTTCAGAATATTTAATTTCCAACAACGTGTTAATTCCACACTGGTTGTTCAACATTAAGGACACCAGTTGTAAACTTATGAGTCCTACGTAGATCTTAGCAATCTGCCAGAACATTTATGAGGGAATTTACAAATGTAATTCTCAGTGATTGAATGGAAATTCCTGCCAGGGTCAACATCAAACAGCCCTGAAAGCAGGTCATTTCGGTAATTCCTTGTGGATTATGCTTAGTGGTCGCGGCAGTGTCAAACGGTCTATAGTCGTGAAGTGACCTCCAGCGACTCACCTAATCGTTGATTTACTACGATAGATCTTGTAAGCCCTCTGGGGTATCTGATTTAGGAACGGCCTTGGTAAGGATTAGAGAGAGTTTTCACACTATGCTGTTAACAATCTCGAAGTCCAAACCTGTAAGTACCGGATGTTTTATTGCTAACTGTCGTATGCAGGAATTCCTGGCGGTTGTAGCTGATTGCAGAAAAGATGCCAATCCATCACCATAGGCTCACACTTCACCATCATCGTATTCAAAGAAGTCATGATAAATTGAAAGACCTTTAACACTGCTTCCGCAAACTCTGATGCTGAAAATCATGACCCATAATAGTGTGAGCATGTCGGTACAAAGATCACAATATCACATGGAGTCGATACTGCAAAAAGGATGACTTGGAAACATACGTTGGATGATGACCTCAAAGAATCTTCAAAGATTATCCAAGACAAGTGAACAGTCATCAAAGATCCACTACTGAAAGTACAAAGTGTGCTGAACTTGAAGAATCAAAAGACTACGAGCTAGGAATTTACAGTCATGTAATAGAATGCTAGAATTCAAAGTGTATTTTCCGGGGTGACCTCCCTTAGGGGGAGATTGTTAGGAATATAAATATTCATATGAAGACTCGGTCACCCCGAGTATCTATTTAGCATTTATGTAGCTCGTAGGATTATTATTATTATTAGTATTAGTTTAGTTATGTTAGTATTTGTGGAGTTGGGTCGGGTCTTTACCCACTGTCAGCTCACTCCACAGCCCACTAGGGGCAACTTAGCTATTAGTATATATACCCCTTCCCAAGTGTGGGAAGGGTTGGACCTTTCATTCTAATCTAACACCTTCTAGTTTCTCTCTCTACAAAGGCTCCCAACTTTCTATTTCTCTCTCTAGAAATCTTACACTATTCGATCCATATCTTAATCCATACGTGTGTTATATGTTTGTGAACATCTTACAGAGTCTATCTTTGATTTGAATGATCTTCTCAGTGGTCTCTAACACTATTTCAGGTCCTATCATTTGACTCTCTCCAGCTTCCGCCCAACCAATAGGTGAACGACACTTTATTCCATAAACTGCTTTGAATGGTGCCATATCTATGCTGGTATGGTAGATGTTGTTATAGGAGAACTCGGCTAATGGAAGATAGGTATCCCAATTACCACCGAAGTCTATGGCACACGCCCTGAGCATGTCCTCTAAGGTCTGTATGGTACGCTCGCTTTGACCATCGGTCTGTGGGTGATAAGCCGTACTCATCTCTAAGTGCGTTCCCAGGGACCTTTGCAATAATTGCTAAAAGTTTGACATGAAACGGCTGTCACGATCAGATATGATCAATATAGGCACACCATGTCTCGCCACTATCTCCTTGATGTAAAGTCTAGCCAATTTGTCCATCGTATAATCTTCTCGGATTGGTAAGAAATGTGCAGACTTAGTCAACCTATCTACGATAACCCAGATCGTATCGTGTCCACTACTAGTCCTAGGAAACTTTGTAATGAAGTCCATGGTTATCCTTTCCCGCTTCCACTCAGGAATCTCCGGTTGCTGTAACAAACCAGATGGTCTATGATGTTCAGCCTTCACTTTAGAGCAAGTCAGACACTTACTAACATAGACAGCTATGTCCTTCTTCATCCCAAGCCACGAATACAAGTCTCTAAGGTCGTAGTACATCCTATCTGCTCCTGGATGAACGGAGTACCTCGTCGTATGTGCTTCGTCGATGATCAGGGTTCTCACATCACCGATTAACGGTACCCAAATTCGGTCTACAAAATACAGTCCACCATCGTCCTTTTCCTCCAATTGCTTATCTAAGCCTCGCATTTTCTCTGTGGGTGCATTTATGTCCATAGATGCTTCTCTCTAAGCCGCTAGTATCTTATCCTTGATACCCGTCTTTATAGTTATACTCATGGCTTTCATTTTCCTAGGCTTGAGTCTTTCCTTCCTACTTAAAGCATCAGCCACTACGTTCGCCTTTCCTAGGTGGTAGCAAATCTCGCAGTCATAATCGCTGAAGAGCTCAATCCATCTCCTCTGGCGTATATTCAACTCTTTTTGACTGAAGATGTGTTGGAGACTCTTGTGATCAGTATAGATAATACTTTTCGTCCCATACAAGTAATGTCTCCATATCTTGAGAGCGAATACTACAGCGCCTAACTCCAGATCATGGGTGGTATAGTTCTTCTCATGAACTTTCAGTTGTCGAGAGGCATAGGCAATCACCTTACCTTTTTGCATTAACACACACCCAAGGCCTTGACATGACGCGTCATAGTATACTATGAAATCTTCGGGTCCATCGGGGAGGGCTAGGATTGGTGCATTACATAGATTATCTTTCAACGTCTAAAAGGCACTCTCCTGCGCTTCGCCCCAATCGTATTTCTTGTTCTTTTGAGTAAGTGAGGTAAGAGGTTTGGCAATCTTGGAGAAGTTCGCGATGAATCGTCGATAGTAACCTGCCAGTCCTAGGAATGAGCGGACTTCTGATGGTGTTTTGGGAGCTTCCCAATTCTTCACCGCTTCGATCTTGCTAGGGTCCACATGAATGCCATCTTTGTTAACCACGTGTCCAAGGAATTGGACCTCTTGTAGCCAGAATTTACACTTCGAGAACTTGGCGTATAGTTTTTCCTTCTTGAGTAACTCTAGGATTAACTTCAAATGTAGTTCATGTTCCTCTTTTGTCTTGGAATAGATCAGAATGTCATCGATAAACACGATAAAAAATTTATCCAGGTATGGCCTGCATACTCGGTTCATCAAGTCCATGAAGACCGCAGGCGCATTTGTTAGTCCAAAAGGCATAACCGTGAACTCGAAATGACCGTATCGATTCCTGAACGCGGTTTTCAGAATGTCATCTTCGTGCACTCGTAACTGATGGTAACCAGAATGAAGATCTATCTTGGAGAAGTATCATGAGCCTTGCAGTTGATCGAATAAGTCATCGATTCTCGGTAGAGGGTAGCGGTTCTTAATGGTTAGTTTGTTCAGTTCTCGATAGTCGATGCACATCTTGAATGAACCATCCTTCTTCTTGACGAACAATACCGGTGCTCCCTATGGCGAAGAACTAGGTCGGATGAAACCTTTGTCTTGGAGTTCCTTGAGTTGATTAGACAACTCCTCCATTTCAGTAGGTGCCAAGCGGTAGGGAGACTTTGCAACCGGCATTGCTCCAGGAATTAGGTCTATGCAAAACTCGACCTCTCGCGTAGGGGGTAATCCGGATAAGTCGTCGGGAAATACCTCTGGGAAGTTTCGAACGACTGGGATATCTTCCAGTTTCTGCTCGTCTACTTTCATGCTCATGAGGTGCTTCACTTTTTCTTCAAGTCGCTCGCCATAAACCTTAAGTAACTCTCCGTTTGATAGTGGTATTCGGACCATTTTCTCATGGCACACTATTTCAGCCTTATGTTTGGACAACCAGTCCATTCCCAGAATCACGTCGAAGCTTCCGTGCCCGAATGGTATTAAGTCGATGCTAAAGGTATGACCTTCTAATTCTAGTGTACACCCGTGAATGATCTCATTTGTTTCTACCTTTTAACCACTTGCTATTTCAATTTCGTAACTAAAGCCTAGTCTACCGGGTTCCATATTCAACAGATGCATGAATTTAGTGGAGACAAAACTATAATCAGCACCAAAATCAAATAGCATAGTAGCATAGTGGTCGTTTAAAGAGAACGTACCCGTCACGATGTTCGGGTCCTGGCATCCTTCTTCAGCATTCATCACAAATACCCGACCATGAGCTGGGTTGCCATTGTTCCCACGGTTTGCATTGTTTACACAGTTAGCATTGTTTCCACCAATTGCTACAACCTGATTCTGGTTGTTATGCACTGGCGCCTGTGTCCTACCCAACCTAGGGCACATACTACGAAGATGGTTCGGGCTTCCACACTCATAACAAGTCTTCGGGTTAACAGCATTCACTGGTGTCACTTGTTTAGCTACTGCCCTACAATCTTTTTCCATATGGCCAGGTCGCTTACAGTTAAAACATACTACTTGGCATGGCCTAGTCTCTGGATGGTGGTAATTGCACTTGGCACAATTTGGGAAAGAACCATGATACTCCTTTTTGACGGCACCAGATGCCGCAAATCTTTTTCCCCACTTAGCTTTCTTATTCTCACCATTTGCACCTCCTTGCTTACTTGGCTCACTCACGAGCTTCCTTTTATCGCCACTCTTGGACAACGTCCCGTTCCTGACCATTTCGTTTGTTAAGGTTGCAGCTTTCAGTATCGCACTTTGAATCGTAGGAGGCTCGATCGCTCACACCATCCCGCGAATCTCAGGGACCAAACCATAGATGTACCTATCAATTCTATTGGATTCAGGAGTGACCATGTGAGGTACCAATCTAGCAAGCTCATGGAATCGATCTGTATAAGCTGCGTGACCAGCACCTACCATAGCATGGTTGTAGAACTCATGCTTAAGTTTCTGCATCTCGTTGTTTGGGCAATACTCCTCCTTTAGTAATGCCTTAAGGTCATCCCAACTCATTCCCATGGCGGCTTCTCTTCCTCTGGTATGGATTTACGTGTTCCACCAGGTCAGAGCCTTTCCTGTCACCGAGCTTGCAGCGTACTTCACCCTCTGGTTAGCTGCACACTCGCTTATGTCCATTACTGCCTCCATTTTCTCAATCCATCTTGTGTACACAAACGCTCCTCCATTGCCATCAAAGTCCACTGGTTTGCATGCTGTAAATTCCTTGTATGAACATCCTTTGCCACTATTGTTGTTGTTGCCATTATCGTTGTGGTCACTACCAGTGCCATTGTCTGCATGGTCATTCCCGCTTCCATTGTTTCCTAGATTACTGATGTGATCGCCAACCTGAGAGACGATAGTGGGTAGCGATGCTTGTATTTGCTCGGCGATCATGGCGGAAAGGTCAGGATTCACATTGTCGTTGCTGTTGTTCTCAGTGCCGCGACCACCTGCTCTACCTCCTCGCCCACCAGTCCTTCCACCCCTCGATGGTGGAATGCCTCGGTTAACTCGAGTCGACCTTCTTGGAGGCATGATTCTACAAAGTAAGACATTAGTAAACGTTAGATAGGAGATAGGTAGGATAGGTCGGCATACGTGTCGTGCTACTACACTTAACTTCCTATCTGACAATCCATGAATTTGATAAGTCCATGCCGCATCATGTTATCGTAAAAACGTTGGCCATGCATTTTTAAGATAGCTTCATGCTGCATTTACTTATCATCATCACTTTATGTCATACTATACACATAATCGCACACGTAGTTCCTATAATGCAAACTATATGAGGATTCTTAGGTTATAGTCTAGGTTAAACCAACTAATTCTCTATAACCTTGGTCTCTGATACCAATCTGTCACACCCCAAAAATGGCACAGCGGAATGGTATTTACGGGGTATGACCTCATAGTCAAGAACACAAGGTGTCACAATAGAGAAATACTAAATGTATAACATAAGACAGATAATAGTCGCAAACTCCCACAACCGGGATAAGTACAAATATCCAAAACAAACATAAGTCTCAAGGTTAAACAACATCACTAAGCAATATCAGAATGCAACTCCACGAGATATAACCCGGGAGGGTCTTGTCTTAAGTCTTGCTAAGCCAGGCCAATACTCAACCTTCTATTGCAACTTCAGTCTTAGCACCTGAAAATGGATACTCGAAAACGTCAACACAAAGTTGGTGAGCTCGTAGGTTTAGATGTTAAACCACGAAGCTGTGAATAATAGCGTAGGACAATAGTGAGCAAGATATACAAATGTGAGCACATAGTAAAGATCACAAACTATTCCAGACTGCAAACACGCATCACTGGTCCACACATAGATTGGGTGCCACTTCCCAAATGATGTACTGGGTGCCACTTCCTAAAATGATATACTGGGTGCCACTTCCCAAAATGATACTAACAATGCATCACTAAACAGTTGCGCACGTTCAAGACAAGTCACACAATTCACACAGTCAGACACATATTGCAATCAAAACACACATATTGTCCCAAAATCATGAAAACAGTAGATCACAGCATGAAAACATTCAAAAACATTGAGTACCATTTCCACCCCAAGGTAAAACATGTTAAAAAGTGGGGCTACGAGAACTCACCTCGAAAGCAAAGCACAATACAGCACAAACACGAGTAGTATGGCACAACAGCAACTAGTATCACAACGCGACAGACTCGGCACAACCTATTAATAATAAACTTATCTTAACGTATATCCAAAAGTATAACGGTTTCCAAAAGTTAACTATTCCCAAGTATATTCCACTTTCAATTCCAAAATATCCTCGTTAAATCCATTTACTAGTGTTTGGTATCATCATTCGTGTAACGGAAGGAGAACACGGACTCAAGAGTACACACGCCAAAAAGGAAACAAGAAAACGAAATTTGACGAGGAGAGTGTTGACGAGAACTCGAGTCAAGAAGAGATGACGGAGAGAAACCAAAAAGATAACAAATAGCAAACACAACAAATAAGATGAATAGATTGATAAGCTTCGGTACTTTCCCATAATCCCATTTAGTTATAAAAGTATACTCATTTTATAGTTTAAAAGTAAAATTTCGCCATGACTCGTTCGTTCATTGAACGTTTCCAAGTCGAAGGACTTTATTAGAAATAATTTCCAAGGTAGTTTAGGTGACGTGTAATTTATAAATATTATCATTCGTTACACATTATTTCCATTGTTTACCCGTTGCGAATCGAATACATTAAATTCATCATGAGTTTAATGTACTATATTCGCTTCGTGTCCGATGGTCCAAAATGTCCAAAGTCCGATAATAGTCCAAGTCTCAATATATATTTCAAGTCCGGTGTTGCAAAAATTCTCAAAGTAATCCGACTACCAATCAACCATATCATTAAAATAATTCCAACTAGTCTAAATATGGATAAACCAATGGTAATATGCCTGGAAAAAAATCTAACAAACCCCCGCGTGTCTTTTTTTTTTTTTTTTTAACTAAAAATGCATTAGCTTCTTACGAACCACTTTACCTTTTTAATAGCATTAAACAAGCACGTTATTAAATTATCTTTCAACACTTATTGTTTGTTTTCCCTCTTCTAATACCACAATTTGTTTTAATTCATTTTCCACGACACGGGTTTGTTTCATTTTTTGAGTCATAATCCAAAATTCACTTGGGATCATTATGTTACCCTCATTCCCAATATCAAACCCAAACACCCTCGATTATCAAGTCAAGTCAAACCATCGGTCAAATAAATTCACAAGCCCAAATAATCAACCCAAGTCACATATGTAGGCGAACTAGGTCCATACTGAGACCATGTGGTCTCGGCTAGTCCAAGTCATGGCCAAATCAACGCATGTTATCACCAAATCCAATCCGGCGCCAAAGATCACAATCGACCAAATAATCAACTAGCCTAATAGATCACAAACTAGACAGCTAAACAAGTTAATTCAATCTAACTTAGCATGCCGAGACGATATAGTCTCGACTCAACTCGTGTTGCTAACAAACCAAAAAGACAACATTTAGACTACGAGCCAAACGGCTCCGGTCCAGATCTATGCAACCCAAACAAACACAAATCCAACCCCAAATCCACACAAACCATACTGACATGACCTGGTGCTAAACAACCAAACGGACCATGAATAGATTTCCACCAACGAGTTACCACTCATGCCTTTGTGGCTGGGGTGAAGCCGTGGCCCAATAGAACTAACACGTGCATAGCCAAGCTCATAAGCTCAACATAAGCTAAACAAAGAAAAAGGATAAGCTCGCTGTGAGCTTCTCCCAGTTTTTCACGACAACCCAAACCAAACACGACGAAGATGATGATACCTATTTTTTTTCTCAACTATTTTATTATGAAACTAGTTTTACAAAACCCTTTTTACCAAACCAAATGATTCACCACACGTGGTAAATCGTTATTTCATCACAACCTTAAATGATTTGCTTGTTTATAACTTACCACGTACGGAAAACAACCAAAAAGGTACGGCGGTGGAGTGATACGAACCAAAATCACATGGGTTTTAACCCTTAACACAAAACAAGGTGAGATCTGAGTGTGGAGACGAAGTTAGATCGATGTGGAGGTGGTGGTATCACGGCGTGGTGGTGTGAAACCGAGGTGCTGGAGGAGATTTTGGGGCGCGTGTGGGTGGTACACGGGCTAAGGAGGTTATGAGGGAGGGTTTGGTGGTGGCGGTGTGGTGTCAAAGGTGGCGGTGGTGGCGCTACAGTGGTGGCCGGATGGCCGGATTTTGGGAAAGGAGAGGAGAGAAGGAAAGGGGCGGCTAATGTATGAAAGAGAGTGAAATAAACCCTAATGTGGGTATAAAACTTTCTTATATAGGCCTAGGACCTTGTGTGAATGTATATTGTCCCTCAGGGACTGAAACTGTAAATTAGGCAAGGGGGTGGGAAGTGTCATTCGGCTATTCTTCTTATAAAACGTATTCGAGATAGATTTGAGTACCGAAACATTTTTCCGATTATTTCTAATATTTTCCACTGATCTTAAAACTATTTTTCCATTAAGATTGACTATAAATACGTCCATGTTCGTGTAATCTTGTTAAAACCAATATTTTACGTGTTAATAGGTTTATTTGTGCTGACTCGCGTTGTGTGGTCTATCTCACAAACACACATAATAGTGAACACATAAACTAAATAAACAAATCATATCAAGCTTAAGGTTGAGTAGGGACCTGAAAAATTCGCGATTTTTATATTTGTGGATTTCCCCAATTCCGAGTCTATCTGGTTTTGGGTACTATGTCTTATTTTTGGATCACTATTCGCAGTTTGTTTGGGTTTATCCTTTAGTTAATAAATCTGATATTTTGTCTAAATTTATGTTGTTTCGTAATTTTTTTAAAACTCAATTTAAGTGTGAAATTAAGTCATTTCAGTGTGACCATGGTGGTGAATTTCAGAACCACTATTTTCATCAATTATTTTCCAACAATGGGATTCAGTTTAGATTTTCTTGTCCCATCACTTCACAACAAAATGGAAAATCAGAAAGGATGATTTGCACCATTAATAATTTAATTCGGACATTACTTTTTCAAGCTCATCTTCCTCCCAACTATTGGACTCAAGCCCTCAACATGGCCATTTATCTATTGAATATCTTACCTTCACATGCCATTGACAATGAAGTACCGTTCACCCGCCTTACTGGCATTAAACCTAATTATAGCCTTTTACGTGTTTTTGGGTTTCTTTATTACCTTCACCTTGATGCCAACACAAACTTGGACCCCGCGCTACACCTTCCATATTTTTTGGCCATGCTACTTGATGAGGCGAAAAGTGTACCGCTTTTAAGGGGTCATTTAAGCCCGAAATCGTATTTATTTGATCAAATATTGCCCTAAATCGTTCCTTTTGTCATTTTAGGTACTTTTGAGGAGAAATCTGGAAAAGGAGGCATTTTGGACGTTTTTGGAGCATAAAAGTGAAGAAAACGGCAAAGTCTCAAGAATCGGCTAAAAGTTACTCTTGACGGCGTCACAATTAACATGGGACGGCGTCATGCCTTGGCAAGAAAAGTTGGATGTGAAATTTACTCATGACGGGCCAGTGAGTTTGCATGAGAATTCTGACGGCGTCACGCTTTAACTAAATCAAGGGCGTCACGGCTTAAATCATAAGGGGACGGCGTCACGTTTAGGATCCGACGGCGTCAAGCCTTGATAAGCCAGAATGGATTTTTGAAGAGCTAAAGAGGGACGGCGTCAAGATGGTCATCCGGGAACCCTAAAAGCGGCGAGGTGACGGCGTCACAATGCATAAGGTGACGCCGTCAGATGTCAAAGTCTATATATAGTTTTCTAATTTTTTGTCATTAAGGGAGAGCTTAGTGTGTGGAATTTTGGGATAAAACCCTAAGACGATTTTAGCTACTTTTTCAGGGCTTTTTGCCTTGAGATCTTCCATGTTTCATTGAAAGATAAGTTATCAATTAATCATTCAATATGTCTATGTGTTGTTTGATTCTATCTTATGCTTGTCTTTTGTTTAACATGTTAGGCTAATTTTATCTTGTGTTTGCTTAGATCTAATGAAACCTAGCTATTGATTATTGGTTGTTAGTGTGTTATTAGTTGTATTGGATGATTGTTTATCTATGTTAGGCTTAAGAAAACTGGCTAACTTCCTATTCGGTAACTTGCTTGAACGTCTTAAGAAACATGAACCAAACGCGTACTAAAGGTTTTTATGGTTGTATTTAATGCACAAGCGAATTCTAGTGATCCCATGTTAGGAGCTTCCTAGCCGGCTCGACATAGGAGTGAAGTAGGAGCTTGTAGAGTTTGGGGAAGTAAGTACGCCACCCCACGAATGGTATTAAGGAATACACCCGTCATCCACGCGACTAATACACACTAATTAACCGGTAAAAGATAGTTAGGAAGTAAGGAAATCTAAGTAAACACATTTCTCTACACATAAGTTTCTCACCACTTTTCATTTTTGTTATTTTATTTTATTTGCATTTGTAGTAATTTGGGTTAGTTGACTAGCAACTAATTCCGCCCACTCCTTCAAAACCCGAGATTTTACTTGCTTTCATAAAATTATAAAAACATAAAAAGAATCTTCCTCAACCCTTAGACCTAATTAGAGTAGCCTTTCACACCTAACGAACACTATTCCCTGTGGAGAACGATCAATCCCCCGTACTTACCACTACACTATACTACATCGGTCAGGTACACTGCCTGGTGGGGTTGTAAGCCTCTTGAGATCCCTCGAGAGGTAAAACCTGTTGTAAGGTTGCAAAACCCACGCATATTTTTTGGCCACTACTAATCATCGTGGCTACCGTTGTCTGGACCTCAACACCAATAAAATTATCATTTCACGTCATGTAACTTTTGATGAAACAGTTTTTCCCTTTGGTTACATGACACCCAATGTCAGTCCCTCATATGATTTTTTGGAAGACAACTCATATGTCATCTCACATATAATCAAACAGTTACCTACATCTACTACCATTTCCCCCTCCACCTCAACCTGAACCTAACACGCCTGTTTCTACTATTCACACTGATGAGCCTAGTTCTCCTCAACCTTCACCCACCACGTCTATTACCGGTTCACCTCCAACACCTAAGCCTCCTACTCCCACACATGTCCCTAGTCCACCTACCCACCATCCTATCCCTGTTTCTGCTTCTCAAGAACCACCACCCACAACCGTTAACCCTAATCCGGCTTCCACTCATCACATGGTCACACGCTATCGTTTCGGGACTAATCGTCCTCCTCATCGTTTTACTTATCATGTGTCTTCGGTCTCCCCGCTACCAAAGCCCTATAATGATGTGTTCAATGATTCTAATTGGCAAAATGCTATGTGTTATGAGTATGATGGTCTTATTAAAAACAAAACTTGGATTCTTGTACCTCGACCTACGGATGTCAACATTGTACGTTGTATGTGGTTATTTCATCATAAGTATTTGGCGGATGGTACTCTTAGTCGTTACAAAGCTCGTCTTGTGGCGAATGGGAGTACACAGATAAAGGGTGTTGATGTTGATGAGACTTTTAGCCCTGTGGTTAAACCTGGTACTATTCGGACGGTTCTTAGTTTGGCTACTTCTAGACATTGGCCAGTTCACCAACTTGATGTCAAGAATGCCTTTTTGCATGGTGATTTAGCTTAGACTGGTTACATGCATCAGCCGCCCGGTTTTTGGGACTCTGCACATCCAGATTATGTTTGTTTATTATAGCGATCTCTGTATGGTCTCAAGCAGGCACCTAGGGCTTGGTTTCAGCCTTTTGCTGCATTTATGCTTCGGGTTGGATTTGCTCATAGTCATTGTGATTCCTCATTATTTATATATCGACAGGGGACTGATATTGCTTATTTATTGCTTTATGTTGATGATATTGTTTTCACAGCTTCTTCTGAGAGTTTGTTACAGCGGGTTATTGTTTCTTTGCACAGAGAGTTTTCTATGACAGATTTGGGCTCTCTTAATTATTTTTTGGGCATTTATGTTACACGTGACTCTTCAGGGATGTTTTTGTCACAGCGCAAGTATGCAGAGGAGATACTTGAGAGGGCTCACATGATTGGATGTAACCCCTGTAGGACTCCTGTTGATACTGAGTCTAAATTGGGGGGTGATGAGGCACCGGTTTCAGATCCGACCTTATATAGGAGTCTTGCGGGTTCATTGCAGTATCTTACCTTCACTCGTCCTGATATTTCTTATGCTGTACAGCAGGTGTGTCTTTATATGCATGATCCCTGAGAGCCTCATTTTTCGGCCCTTAAGCGAATTCTGAGGTATGTTCGGGGTACTTTGGACTACGGATTACAGTTGTTTTCGTCTTCTACTGCTTCTTTGGTTGCTTACTCGGGTGCAGATTGGACGGGTTGCCCAACTACTCGGCGCTCCACGTCTGGCTATTGTGTTTTTCTTGCCAACAACTTGCTTTCGTGGTCCCCGAAGCGTCAATCAACGCTTTCTCGTTCTGGTGCCGAAGCCGAGTATCATGGTGTCGCTAATGCAGTTGCTGGCTGCATGTTACCTTGTCTTCTGGAACGCTTGTTTACTGTGATAATGTAAGTGCTGTGTATTTGTCTTCTAATCCGGTTCAACATCAACTCACGAAACATATAGAGATTGATATTCACTTTGTTCGGGATTTGGTTGCTGCGGGTCAAGTTAGAGTTCTTCATGTTCCCTTACGTTATCAGTACGCGGATATTTTCACCAAATGCTTACCTTCTGCTTTATTTGAAGAATTTCATACCAATATGAGTGTCCGGTGTCCTCCCGCTCAAACTGCGGGGGAGTGTTAGTCGTATATTGTTATGGGCTAGGCCCGATTATTATTACATATGTTAGGCCCGTTGTATTGTATATATATACATTCGGTATCAATAATAATAGGGACGATTCATCATAAACCTTCAATAATATCCACTTGTACAACATCCATGTTTTCTTATTGTCACAATTGTACATAAATTACTAGCGTTATAACTTGTACTTAAATGGCTACTTCAAACAAACAAAGTATAATTGTTTTCTTATAATATTTCATGAAATATACATCAAAACACAGATCTCACCCCTAACTAAATATGTTTTTCTTTTATGTCTTTTTACTGCCTAACCAAAATATCTAGATAACAACGAGTATACAAAACGAGTGAATATATACTGTTAACTTTGCGCTTTGTGGTGCTGATCAATATGTCTTTGAAGAACCCAAATTTTTGTTTTGAGTTATCACGAAATTCCAAAACTTCCCTTTAGACGAAACCAGAATCTTTTCACTTAAAAACTCCCACGAAAACCACTTCTCAATGGTGCGATCAACATCATGTACTACTACATTAGTCCCATTCCCGGATTTTGCAAGAACACCAGCCATATAAATAGCACCCATTCGTCCTGGTGACTCGGGTCCATCCCCACTAGGCCCATCCACAACAATAATATCCCATTTAGTCTTGAGCATTTCTTTAGGAAATCCAGTTAAGGCGATTTTACATTTGGAGGTCAGTGATCTTATCCCAGACCGTAGAGAACAACTTGAGTGTGTGCGCGCATGCTTTAACAACTTATATGCTTCCTTGGCAGATGTTTTGTACTTGATTCCGAAAACTTGTGTCCCATTAACATGATCTTTCACTTTCATTAGCTTTTCGGGTTCCTCCTCAAGAAAAACTGTTTTACCGCCTATATTGATGGTTGGTAACTTAAGGTATTGATCTTCAAGGCCAAAAACAAGAAGATTGCAAGGAGCTTTTTGTAAAATAATACCCGAAAGAAACTTTAGCTCCTTTTGAGATAGTACTTTGTTATCATATGTGGACGGGCTGAGATTTATTGTTTTTGGACCATGTTCTAGAGTCGGGTAATAAGAAGTGTTAATTGTGATTTTGATTACTCTGAGGAGTGATGCGCCAACAAGGACAAAAACGAGGACCAGGATCAGTTTCCTCTTGTTAAGGTTCATATTTAATGTAGATTTTTCTTGTGTTGTGGTAAGGTTTAGAGTCGGTTTTGGGGAGAGAATATGCAACAATGGAGAATGGGAAGCCGAACCTTGAGGAGGCATTTTTAGTAGTGATCGAGTGTAGAATTTTTCGGTTGACAAGGTGTGTAGAGCTAACTGACAATAGAATGAATGGAGGGAAGTATTTGAAAAAAAATAATTCTGTTTCTAGGAAAGATTTTTTGTCTTGTTAAATTGAGTGATAATGAAGGATTGATCAATGTTGCTGTGATTTGAAGCATAGCATATGTTGGGGCAGATGTAGCTAGTCACTTATTCACTTGTCACCAAACTAGTAATAATAACCATTATTTAACCAGACTAGTGTTTGATTCCTACATATGTTATCAACTTTTCATAGGTCATTTTAATTTTATTTTTTTTCTTCTTGTAATTAAATGCTAAGCACTTGCAACATTTTACCCTTAGGTATTAATATGTGTATTTATTAGCTTCATATCCAAACTCACAAAGATAGACTAGTATGTGTTTAAGGAGTCAACCTATATATGTTATGTTGATGTATGTGTTGACATTCGATCTCACTTCTTTATGCTATGTCTTTTTTATTGATAATTAATTTTCGGTAGTTGGAAGAGGGTGGTCAGTTGGTTATAAGGCCGTCCTCACAATTTGAGATTAAGAAAATTGAGACCTCTACTATACTAAACGAAAATTAGGAGGTTAAAACCTCGGTTTATTAGCTAGGTTCAAATTGTGGTACTGTTGATGAGTAATCTATCAATGTATTTTCATATCTAGCTAAAATAGCTAGATACGCATGTGTATAGCTTTCACAAGCTGTCCCATGAAAATGAAGGGATGTGAATTGAAGGAGTACCTCTGTAAATTTCATCAACTAAAAAGATTTATTTAATCTTTTATGCTGCTTTAAAAATCTCTTCGGTGTATATTTTTATCCGATATTAGTTGTCATTCTTGATGTTTTAATTTGGGGTGGAAGTAATCCAACAGACAGGATATTAGAGCTACAACAATTTAGATGATTAAACGGTAGAATCTTTCGAAAGTGCGGCTCGACACACACACAATACTCAAATGTGCGCTTATACTTTACTAGTATTAAACATGAGTTGGAAAAGATACCATTGAATTTCCCAAACCTGACTCGAAAACATTTCATATACTCCCCGTCTCATAATAAATTTTCACTTTGAAATTGTATAAAGTTCTTTTAAGTAACCTTCTTTTTTAAGTTTGAATTAAGTACAAAACACCCCGTAGACTTAACCTAGCGATTCGCACTAAGTACAAGAATATTGTAAAGATTAATATAGTCTAAGGGTCTTTATGTAAATATTTTAGAGCTCAGGATGTTAGATGTAAATATTTTGAAGGTTTGTTAGAGAGTTTGTTTTCCTCTCTATAAGTACAGTTGTATATTCATTTTGTTTCTTAAATCAATAAAATAATTTTCCCAATTTCATAATTCTCTCTTTACTTTACATGGTATCAGAGCTTCTGATCACCTAATTTTACCCAAAATTCTCACCGTAAACCATCATAAAACTGTCATAAACCACCGTAAATCATCCTAAATTTCACAAATTCACAGTGAACTTGTGTTAATTGATATCTGTTTGATCAATTATTAGTTCAAATCGTGTTAAAGATCTTCAATTTGTGTTTAATTGAGATCTTGTGTTAAGTTTGAAATTAGGTTAAAAATTAGGGAAAAGTTTGTTTTCTAATTCCGCTGCTTATTGTGATGGATCCGAGTAATCCTCTATATGTGCATCCGTCTGATGGTCCTGGATCGTTGCCGATTCAAGAAAAGCTAACTAGAGCACAGAATTATCGATCTTGGCGTCGTGCTATGGAAATTGGATTATCTACTAAGCGAAAGCTAGGGTTTGTGAGAGGTACGATACCTAGGCCTCCTGTTATACCTGTACCCCCTACTACGCCTGCTGAGAATGCTGTTAGGATTGAATTGTGGGAAACTTGTAACAATTTAGTCACTAGTTGGATTATGAGTTCTGTTTCAGATTCTATTGCTAAGTCTATCATGTTCATTGAATCTGCTTGTGAGATTTGGATTCAGTTAGAGACTAGGTTTTCACTTAGCAATGGTTCTAGAAAGTATAAATTGAGCAAAGAATGTTTTGAAATTCAACAGCAGGGTAGTTCAGTGAGTGAGTATTATACTCGTATGAAATGTGTGTGGGAAGAATTGGATTCTATGTTAATGTTACCTAGGCTTGTAACTATTACACCTGAGATGTCAAATTTTTTGAGTGCTGTTGAAAAACAAAAGGAAGAGCAGAGACTTTTTCAATTCTTGAATGGCCTAGATGACTGTTATGGTGCACAAAGAAGCCAATTGCTGTTGCTTAACCCTCTCCCTAGTGTAGAGAATGCTTGTGCTGTGATTCAACAAGAAGAGTCACATAAGGATGTGTTTAAGGGTGGGGTTCCATTTGTTGAGTCTGCAGCCTTATTCAGTAAGCAAGAAACCAAAGAGAAGTGCTCAATTTGTGGCTACAAATGGCATCCTCCTGAAAAATGCTGGGAAAAGGTTGGATATCCTGTTTGGCATCATAATTATAAGCAGTCACAGGGTCAAAACAAGTCAAACATGTTCAGGTCTAAAAGTTCTAGTAATGGTAGTGGAGGAAATTTCAAAAGAACAGCTGCTAGTGTTACAAGTGGTGCAAGCAGTTTCACTTTTACATCAGAACAGTTTGAGAATTTGATGAGGAGTGTTTTAAATGATATCAAGAACAATGGTACATCTGTTGCAGACTGCACAGATGATGAGCTTGAGTTTGTAGCAGGTATGCTTTGTCTAAGTGCAGCTACAAATAGTACTTTGTATTATTGGATTTTAGATACTGGTGCTACAGATCATATGACACCACATTCTAAATCCATATTAAGTGCTAAAATACTCAAAATCTTGCCTAAAATCACTCTTCCAAATGGTCATTCATCTGATATCACTCAAATTGGTCAAGTCAAGCTAAATAATGGAATTGTTCTTAAAGATGTGTTGTGTGTACCCTCCTTCAAATTCAGTTTGTTGTCTGTTCCTAAACTTACCAAGGATAACAACTGTGTGGCTATCTTCTTTCCTAACTTTTGTGTGCTTCAGGACTTGACAACAAGGAAAGTACTGGGTCTAGGTAAGAAGATTGCAGGCTTGTATCATCTACTCAACATTCCTATGGATTCAGTTGATGCAGAGCTTAGAGATTTGGTAGATTCTCATGTTAAGAATGGTTTGTTTTCTTGTTCAGCAGGTGTGTAATAATTCAGTGTGTCCTAATATGTTTAGCCTATGGCATCATAGATTAGGACATCTATCTGTTTCTAGAATGAAGCAAGTTAAGTGTACTGATGTTCCTACTATTAATGATTCTAATGATACTACCTGTCTTACTTGTCCTATGGCAAAGCTTACTAAGTTGCCTTTTCCTTTGAGTGATTCTCATAGCAAAGTTGCTTTCAACTTAATTCATATGGATACTTGGGGTCCATACAAAGTACCTACTAATGATAAATTTAGGTACTTTCTTACAATAGTAGATGATTACAGTAGAGCAACTTGGACTTATCTAATGGTTCATAAGTCTGATGCTTTTGAGGTCTTGAAAACATTTCTAAAGTTTGTCGAGACGCAGTTTAGTAAAAAGGTGAAGTGTGTGAGGTCTGATAATGCCTTAGAGTTAGTAAAAGGGCCATGTTCTGTGTTTCTAGCCAACCAAGGTATTGAGCATCAAACAACTTGTGTAGATAGGCCTCAGCAAAATGGAAGGGCTGAAAGAAAACATAGGCACATATTGGAAGTTGCTAGGGCATTAAGGTTTCAAGCTAGTCTCCCCTTGAGATTTTGGGGTGACTGTGTGACCACTGCAACATACCTTATCAATAGATTTCCTACACCTATCTTGAAAAACAAAACACCTTATGAAATGTTGCTACAAAGGACACCAGACTATTCTCATTTAAGAGTGTTTGGTTGCTTTGCTGTAGCAACAAACCCCTCAAGAGTTCCTGACAAGTTTGCACCTAAAGGGGTCCCTTGTGTATTCTTAGGTTATCCTGCTCATCAAAAGGGTTATAAGTTATACAACTTGATAACTCATAAATGTTTTGTGAGCAGAGATGTGCAATTTCATGAGCACATCTTTCCATTTTCTGATTCAAGCGCTTCTAAATTTTTTCAACCAATGTCTGTATCCATGCCAACTCCACCAGTTGTTTATGATGACCTAGTGATATCAGTAAACACAACACCTTCAAATGAAGATGAGAATTCCTCAACTGTAAATGAGAATCCTCCAAATGAAAATGTGATTCCTTCAAATGTGATACCTACAAATCACCCTGAATCTTCTTCTAATGGTCAAACTAGGAAGTCTACTAGGCATTCTAAACCTCCAGCCTGGACAAAGGACTTTGTTGTTCCATCCATCAATCCTGTAGCTAATCAAGTCACTTCCCCTGTTTTATCCACACAATTTCAATGTATGCTGAGTGTTCTAGAAACTCACAATGATCCTAAGAATTTTAAAGAAGCTGTTGGTGACCCTGGTTGGTGTGAAGCTATGAATTGTGAGTTGAGAGCCTTGGAAGAAAATGGTACATGGGAAGTAACAGTTTTGCCACCAAACAAGAAAGCCATTGGATGTCATTGGCTTTTCAAAACTAAGCTTAAATCTGACAGTTGATAGAAAGAAGGCTAGATTAGTAGTTCAAGGGAATAGACAAAAGAAAGGAGTGGATTATGAAGAAACCTTTGCACCTGTTGCAAAGATGGTTACAGTCAGATCCTTATTAGCAGTTGCAGCAATGCAGGGGTGGGATATTGTGCAAATGGATGTCTCAAATGCTTTTTTGCATGGTGACTTGCTTGAAGAAGTATATATACAGCTTCCTTATGGTTATGTTGGTAAGGGGGAGTCTGTGCACGATGTCAAGCCTGATTCCACTCATGTATGTAAGCTGAAAAAATCACTGTATGGGCTTAAACAAGCACCCAGACAGTGGTTTTCCAAGCTGTCCACTGCTCTTTTGTCCTTTGGGTTTCAACAGTCAAAGGCTGACTATTCTTTGTTCACAAAGAAAGAAGGGGGTTCATTCACAGCTGTGTTAGTCTATGTGGATGATCTAATGATCACTGGAAATGATTCATCACAAATTCAACAACTAAAGGATCAGTTGAGTTCAACCTTTCACATGAAAGACCTTGGAGATCTGCATTATTTTTTGGGACTGGAGATTACTAAGGCTGAATCTGGTCTGTTTGTTTCTCAAAAGAAGTACACCCTAGAGTTGTTACAAGAAGCTGGTGTAATGTCAAGTAAACCATACAAACTACCTATGGACCCTAACTTAAAGTTACAAGCTGATATAGGGTCTCCATTACAAGATCCAGAGGTATACAGAAGGTACATTGGAAAGCTCATTTATTTGACCATCACAAGACCAGATATCTGTTACACAGTCCAATTGCTAAGCCAATTCATGCAAAATCCAACCTCTGTTCATCTGCAGGCTGTTAAACATCTGTTGAGGTATTTGTTAAATGCTCCAGGTCAAGGTATCTTACTTACACACCAGTCAAAAGCTCATCTTACTGCATATTGTGATTCTGATTGGGCCAGCTGCCCTATGACCAGAAGGTCTACCACTGGTTACTGTATACTGTTAGGAGATTCTCCAATCTCTTGGAAGTCTAAGAAGCAGGGAGTGGTTTCTAGAAGCTCAGCTGAAGCTGAATATAGGGCCATGGCAGTCACATGTTGTGAAGTGACTTGGCTTCTCAGTTTGTTAAAAGATCTTGGTCTGAAAGATTTGCATCCGATTACTCTACACTGTGATAATCAAGCTGCTATACATATAGCTGCCAATCCTGTTTTTCATGCTCGCACCAAACATATTGAAGTTGATTGTCACTATGTCAGAGATCAAGTGAAGGATGGCATTGTTAGACCTGAGTACATTCACACTTCACAACAACTTGCTGATGTGTTTACCAAGATTCTGACTGTGGACCAACATCATACTCTTTTACACAAGTTGGGAGTTTCTTCCTCAGAAAACTCTCAACTTGAGGGGGAGTGTAAAGATTAATATAGTCTAAGGGTCTTTATGTAAATATTTTAGAGCTCAGGATGTTAGATGTAAATATTTTGAAGGTTTGTTAGAGAGTTTGTTTTCCTCTCTATAAGTACAGTTGTATATTCATTTTGTTTCTTAATTCAATAAAATAATTTTCCCAATTTCATAATTCTCTCTTTACATTACAAATATTAAACACAAGGAAGAGTATAAACGGATAGATAATACAGTATGAGGAGTGGAAAGTAGAGTAGTCGGAAATTGCATATAAGAAAAATAAGGCAGAGGGATGAACACGGCGACATAATCACTTAAAATTTCATGACCCAGTCTGTACAAACCGAGTGATGTGACGACTATCATCTAAAATAATTTAATTAAACATAAATGTCTCATTTGGTGGATCTCGCAATTTATGATACATGGTTTGAACCATTCATAAAATGATAATTCATTAAGTTTATCTGATCTATATATATATATATATTATTAAATATGGGACTAAGCATGCAGCTAGAAAATGCCACCTCAATGCCATGTAAATGCCACTTGGCATTTTCCACATTGCCCAAACTTATTTAAAAAAATTAGTCCATGGTAGGATTCGAACCCTGGACAACACTCTCACAGCCAACACTCCAACCACTGGAGCAAGATGTTTTTTGTGATAGATGTTGGAAAACAAAAATGTCATGTTTCAATTGTATCTTTATTAAAAGCCACTAAATTTGAAACTTAAATATGGCAACTCAAATCAATCAGTTTCAAAAATCCCTTAATTGTAGCCATATTAAAAGCAAATTCATTAAGAGGAGCGTGTATCCATATCTAAATCATTCACAAATAACACAAAAATAACCTACGGCCATCCATAAACACAAATCGTGAATCATCATATCTCATCATTTGATTGATAAATCGATTGTTATTCATCATTTGATCCGAATTTAAATAGGTCCCTATGATTATAAGTTTGATTCTGTTTTATTATGATGTGTTTTCATTTGTTTCGTAGGTTTACAGGTTTTATGATCGTGCTATATATACGAGCCAAATTTATCAAAAAATAGATCGATCTGAGAACCAGGTTTGTGAGTTCATCATTTAAAAATGCGTGTATTTTATTGCTTCTATGAATGATGTTGGTTATATATCGCCATTTTGTTTAACTATGACATAGGTAGAAAAGTGAACGAGTCTGTGTTATGCAACTTATCATGGTCAAGGAGAACCAGTTGCATTATATATTTGCGTGAGATGGGCGATGAGGTACTATTTTTTTCACATTTAATCATAGGGATCCATTTAGAAACTCGATTGTTGTATTTTGAGGCACCATAGTTCTTGCCATTCAATTATTTTGTGCATCAATGCTATTAAGTTTACCCACTAAGGAACAATTAAGATCAGACTTTATGTAATGACAGGCCCACATCCCGAATGCTTGGGGTTGCACAGGTGTCATCATCAGTATATGTTGCTTTTTTCGGTATATCATTTAGAGTGGCCTTTTGACAGTAAACTTTTGTTTTGTTCTTTGCAGTCGTTTGTATGTCAAGGTAGTGGTTGTCAGCAAAGTCCCCTTGCCAAATTACGAACATGATTTAGATGATAAGTGGCCACAGAGGGAGGTATTATATTCAAAATTATGCTTCTCTAAATTTATAAAAAATTGTAACCAATATGTGAGGTTCAAAGGAAACCATTTGTTGATTTCATATCACACGTGCTTTTTAGCTCTCATTAAAAGAGTGATATTTGACATGTTTACTTTCAGGTGACCTTGCCTCCAGGGTTGCAAAGGGCAGTTGATGCTCATCTTGAAAAATACCTCTCTCAGAAGACTAGAAGCACGGATGGTTCTCGAGATAGTTTGTCACCAACTACAGTTACTAATGGTAGTATTGTAATAAATGAAGGATCATATTAGCAAAGAGAGCCAGATCAGCAGGATAAGGCTGCATTGGACAAAGCCCTTTGGCGAAGAAGTATGCAGCTGCACATGGAACAACAAGCCTGGCAGGTTAAATTACCCTGAATTTTTAAGATAGTTTCAAGATTAAGCTACTCTTAATGAATTTGCTTTTTATAAATTACCCTGAATTTTATATATTATGACCTGTTTCTTTTTTATTCATGTTAAATTGTGTGAAGATGCAAGAAACGTACTGATCAGAAGCTGTAATGGGTCGCTGTCATTGTTGTTCAATGCAGATGTTGGTTAATCATCTCGGCTTGACATTGACAAGAGATGTGTAGGATTATACAAACACTTGGGATGTTAATCTTAATAATGTATTTGGGATATTTAGGAATGAATGTGATTTAGTACGCGGAATTTACTATAACACGCTTAAAGGAACAAAGGTGGTGAATATGCAAACGTGAATTATTTTGAATAATGAACACAACGTGAATAACACAAAACGATTCAATATTATTTATGAGATAATACGGGTGATCTAAACTATCACCGGGATTACAAAGGTAACCTTGAATCTTTGATTCGTAAAAAGGATTTGTGAATTTGTAACTAAGTTACTAGAAAGGTTGTGGTGTTTTAGGATATTACAAAGTTTTTAGTTGAAGAGATATTTCTAAGGTGGTGACTAAGGGTTCCTTTTATAGGTAAGGAACCCTTTTTACATGTTGTCAAGTTGCATTATAATAAGATAATAAGACTTTTTTAATCTACTATTACAACTTCCAATGTAAAACACTCAGTATTATCTTCTGCACGACATGGAAGACTGTACTACTTTTACTTAACGTGTTACAATGTACAAAGACTAATAATACAACTAAAATATCTACAAATAAAATATCTATCAACTTGACGTTCAAACTGGCAGGACCTTCTTTAACTAGCAGTACCTTCTCACCCAGAAGGTACTGTTAGTTTATCTTCAACTTCTTCAAAATGAACTAGCAGACCTAATACTTCATCTGGCAGGCTCTTTGACTTAAGCATTTTATTCCCAACAAGAGAGGATTTGCAAAACGTGGTTGACTTAATGGAGCCATACGGTCAGATAACCAGCGGGATTGAATATTTAAATGTTCCTCTTGATTAGTCTTGATGTAGAGATAAGGTATGTATGTGAAAAGTATTGTAATTTGCACTTTAACTGATCTTCATAGTTCCTATATCTTGCTATGCAATGTATAAGAATTTTCGGTCAAAAGTTATTATCCTTTGGACTATCGGATAATTAATAACTTTCAAAAAGTGTCTGCTTTCTTTCTTAAGATTATTTTCAGTGAATAATCACATTATTTACTCTCAGGTTTGGCTCAGTCATTTCTAGGGCATTTCAGTCTATGATGTCCAGAGGTCGGAAAAAGAGTTATTTGGGAAACAGCAAATGTAGGCGTGGTTCTTTTTCATTTTTTGGGTGACATGCAGGTAAGACATGGAATTTTTATAATCTTTCAATGAGAAATGGTATTCATGCTCAGCCATATTGCTGCTAGCCTTACATTCTCACTTTTATCACCTTACATATTTAACCTGCCACTGTCATATGGTGCAGTATGCAGCAATTTGCTCATGCTGTAATATATATAATATGATATGACCATCGGCAATGTTGGAAATGTAAGTTTATCTAATTCTTTATTCTTATGCAGACACTCACCAATGCACTATGCAAAGAGGTTGGACAAAATCAACTTAATCTTCAATCAAAGGGGCTTGAAATGTCCTATAGCTGCAATGACAACATGGTTGGGAACTGGTTAATTTATTATGCTCCAGAACAAAACAAACAATTAAATCTGCAATCTTTTGATGCTGTGATCATGACAGTGAGTAAATTTATTGTATTATCTTTGCTTCTGTTATTTTAGCAACCATTCCTAACCTTCTCATCACAAATTCACAATCATATCTGCATGACTGGATCTATCAAATATGTGGTTTAGATACGGAATTATTACCCTCACATACTTCCTGGGGTAGACGTAGTTCTGTATTCTCCTAAATTCCTGATTACAAATTCTCCTAATGGACACTTGACATTAATCATATACTTTCAAAATTAAAGATCATTTATCATTTTGACAAATTTCCATTTGGAAAATTCATAGTGCAAGTTTATGTAGTTACTCTATTTTAACCTTGAATATGCATCAGCATGCTTTGATGCTTATTAAGTTGTAGGTGCACTGTATTTATACTGACAAAGATAATGTTCTTGAATTAGGCCCCACTTGGAAATGTAAAAGAAATGAAGATCACAAACAGAGGAAATCCATATCTGCTCAATTTTATACCTGAGGTACGTTTTTCAACAGTGCCATCTCCACATATGGAACTTTCCGCTTGTGTACATTTCCGGTTATTGTTGGTGGGCCATTTGGCATTGTTACAGCTGTGGAGTTGATTATTATTCTGATAGTTGTTGTATATCTCATTTGGGCTCTTTCAATATATGCTATCCAGAACTACAGCCTGATTCCCTACTATGAGAAACAAGGAAAAAGGTAAATATCCTACACTTCCATAAAAGTTTAAAATTTTACCTTCAGTAGAAGTGACAAAATAGAAATGAGCAAATTAAAAATGAGGGTAAAATCGTCAAAAAAGTAGTTGATGAGGATATGAGTGACTGATATATTTTATATATTAAATTTTGTAGAAATGTAATGCTGAAGCACATGGGACTGTAGTTTGGGTCTATTGGATTGATTTGCATAGCGTTTATGTTTCTACCTGTTGCAAGGGGATCGATTCTCCTACGCCTTATAAATATCCCTTTTGAGCATGCAACTCGATATCATATATGGCTGGGACATCTAACAGTAACTATTTCTTAACACTACGCCAAACACCCTGTTCTTACCCTTGAGCATACTTATAGTATTGTACTTTTTAGGAAGGGGTGTTGAGATTTTCTTAGGGTCCACTTTTGACGGATCAAGACTAATAAGACATTTCCTGGACACAAATTAAATTTTCCTATATACATAATATAAATATGATAAATTTCTTAACACTACGCCAAACACCCTGTCACTCTTTTGTAAATGCTTTTGGGAATGTGGCTGACACAGCATCTGCTGGCACTGAACATTACTATACAAAGGTATTTTCGCTACAATTTTTAACTTTCAACCTGTGTTTCAGTCTTCATGAGTTTCAGTAACATGTAAAACACAGCGTGTTGGATTCTGACTATGAAGAAACAAGCTCAAGAATCCAATATTAAGTCGCTGCCATTGTGTGTATTGTAGTTTTCTTAGTTCTATAGCTACTTGACACATTTAAGCTCCAACTATAGCTTTTAAATAAAAACTCAATAGCACGACTTGCAAGCAACACCCTCACCATCAACAACTGACAAGTCTGACCAGCTGATAATCAGACCCCACCTTCAATGAACAAGAAAACCGTCTCACCCTAACAGCAGTTCACGTCAACCAATCCGACGATCTGATGAGAATACTACAGGATCTCCTTAAGAAGATGATGTTTTTGACTTTGATTTGCCTAATTTAGATTGTATAGCAGATTTTAATTTGAGCGATTTGTTGGGTGATTTTGATGACGGTGAGGGACTCAATTACTTTTTCCAAAAAGATAACGGACCTTCTCCATAAACTCTTTCAGCGTTGCGGCTGTTCAAAGCACAAATTAAGAAGCAGTAAGTGAATCAACTTAAGGATTTCCAGAAGTTACGTTGTGTGTTTTATTTTATAGGATTTTTCATCATTAACTTTTACTGAAACACAAAATTGTTGTGCAGTCTCTCAAGGTCTTGAACCCACATTTGCTGGACTGAAAGAGAAGAAGAAGAAACAGGTTAGTTACTATGTTCCACATTCTACTATATAAAATCTGCAAATGATGATTGTGTTTCATTAAAATCTATTACATTTAGCAGCCCAAAACAATATCATCAGTGATAATTGATACCCTAAAATTAGTGTAAGTATTTGGATGCTTCTTTTGGTAGCGCTAGAAAAGCAGTAGTTTAAAAAAATCTGCAATTGCTAATTGTCTTTTCATGTGGCCATTTCCGACTTTTTATTAGTTATCCTGAGATAAAGTGGTCATAAGTTGATTTACAAGCATAATTGTTGGGGGCATTATTTACCATAGTTAGCGGTCAAATCTTATAAGGAAAAACTCCATATTCCCTCTGTCTAAACTTGAGCGGATCAAATCTAGCTTCCGAATGAGTAAATACATTATGATCACTGCTATGCTTACTTAGTGCTATGCTTACATTATGGATCGAGACTGTGGCATGGTTGATACCACTTACCAAACATAATGTGAAAATATGAGATCTTAACAAACTCACTTGAATATTTGCAGGAAGAGGAGAGATTGGCTACTGCAATAAGGGAATTGAAACAATATGTATCATTTTCTTGGGTGAGTATTTGTTTCTTATCTTAGTCCACCAATCAAATTTACATTCTATTTATTCTGAATAAATTCCAATATGCAACAGCCGTCTAATATAAGTCACTGCACACCAAGTGTACGTTGTGCAGTGTTAGTTTGGTATGTGTGTTTTGTGAAGGTATGGATATTGATTGAGGATCGTAGTTGAGCAATGTTTGCCTATGTCATAGACAATATGCAACTTAAATGGTTAGTTCTTAAGCTTTAAAAATCGATCAAATCCTTTACTACATTTTATATAAAAAGCATGATGTAAAATATTTCAGTTCACCATGTAGTCCTCTTGCAAAATGTTGGAGCTGCTCGTGTTCTAAGAACCGCTACTGCTGCACCCTTTGCACCATTAGAAGCGAAAGTATTTTCAAGAGTTGTGCTCAGGAATATAGAGCACCACCAGGTAGGATCTCAAGTGTGACGTAACTCAACTAAACACATCATTCATGATAAAATGTCAGAGTCAAAGTTATGTACATTTAAGTATGTGAGTGAAGAGGTCTCCATTATTCTGTTTTACTGTTTGAATAAAGTATGGTCCAAAAAACAAATTTTTATGTATTGGATTGGCATGGTATATCAGTTGTTGATGAACGATGTACACCATTTTGTCATATAGATTATATACATTAGTATTTCAAACAAATTTCTTATAATTGCAAGTTAGCTGTTTTTATGAACTTAAAACACTAATCTACTTTATTTCGTGCATTATTGACGAATATTTATTTTATTTGTTCTCACACTTTTCATTGTTCTTTTTACATATATTACATGAATACTTTTTTTTTCAATATTGTGTTTAAGATATTTTTCGTCATTCATAATTTATTTACGTCGGGTTAGAATTCGTCAAGTATTATTAGGAAGCTAGCCCGCCCTTTCGATAAACCATGGGAGCCATAACGGGCCAAGGAAGAGGAGTTGGAAGGATGATAATTTTCGAGTAAAACACAAATTATGCATTAAGCGGTTTAAAGATACTTGACATATCCTTATGCAGATACAATATTACATTTCATCATTTTACAAATGAGACTCATGAAGTATTGCTTTTGTATGAAATAAGTAAATGTGTTGAACATAGTTACTACTGGCTCAACTTTTTATGCATTATTATTATTATCTTCTTAGAATACATGTATGGCGTTATTTTTTATTTATGTATGTCCACTTAGAATTCATAAAATAATATTATGAAGCTAACCCGCCCATTGGGCGGGTTATGAAGCTAGTGTGTGTATATATATATATATATATATATATATATATATATATATATATATATATATATATATATTATATATATATATATATATATATATATATATAATAGGTTTGAAATCAACATATTTTTCTTAAAATGGTACTCCCTCCGTCCCATATTAAGTGTCCACTTTTCAAATGCACAAAGTTTTAGAAAAGTGGGGCCAACTACACTCTCCACCAATCAAATATCACTATTACCCACTAAAGTCTCTTCTCATTGGTTGAAAATATTCCCTGGACACTTAATTTGGGACATCCCAAGATTCCATTATGAACACTTAGGGTATGTTTGGCACAAGTAGGAGCTGGAGCGGATCGCTGCAGCGGGTTGCTGGAGCTGGTTGCTGGAGCAGGTGGCTGGAGCTTTTTTTTACATGCTAGTACAACTAGCATTTCATTTAGTAGCTTATTTTTTTAACAAGCTCCTTCAAGCCGTGTCAGCCAAACGAGACTTATTTTCAATGGTAGCTTATTTTTCTAAAAAAATAAGTTCATGCTACGATAAGCTCTGATAAGCTCGTGCGCCAAACATAGCCTTAATATGGGACGGATGGAGTATTTGCATTAAAGCTAGCAAGAAGCTAGATAAAACAAAGTAACAAAGATAGAACAAGAGCGTGCCGGGGGTTAATAAACCACTCGACCCAATTACGAAACGTCTTTTTAAAGTCAGCCATTCGAAAGAGAGCATGTTTACTTCATTATTGAAGATCAAATTCTTTGTTTGGTTTTCTAGACTTGAAGACGACCTCGTTTTTTAATATTCCGCCATAGGATCCAAATATCTTCTTGAACCACTCCGTCAAAAAAGAGGAAAGAGCGATTGGAAGATTTGCTCGGTCGATTTTATCAAATCGTAAAACTGGTTTATCTTTGCACATCAAATGAAATATAAAAACTTGAAAAGTGTTTGGCCCGACGACATATAAATGAGTCATCTTTTTCATTTACCATTCGAGTCCTGAGATATTATGTTGTATTTACAAGTACCTAAAAACTACTAATTAACTGTCAAGCAAATTTACTAAAAATACATAAAAATGTACAAACTCTATAAGAAATCTTTCTTCACAAAGCATATTTTATTGCAAATTGCAATAAATTAAGAAGTGGGGGTGTGCCACCAGTACTAAAGTATTAGTTGTATCCGTAGGTTGTAACGTATGTATTTCCAGATTCCTTATACCAACTTGTCTCCTTTCAAATAGCATCTTTCGCACGGCATCTGATGTCCATCATCCATCAAACATTGTATATGTCGCCACAAAAGAGAATGTCTCTCTAGATCGATCAAGATCAAAACGTTCTCTAGCTAACTAATATACCTAGGATTACTACTGCTACAATGATAAATCAAGATTCTACAACTTGAGTATGCACTGTATATAATGATGGCCTGGTCGGTTTTTTAAATCAGGAACTTATATGACTCGGTTAGTTTAATCAGATTGCACTTCGTAGTTGAAAAACAGTAACAAACTTACGATGGATTCAAACCCCCTGAATTAGTCATCCAAAAGATAGGAAATCATGGTTAGCAAAAAAAAAAAAAAAATTGTAACAAACTTGATTCGAAAAACAGTTTAACAATCTCCTAGCTAACTAAAAAAGATGTACAGTTATACAAAATTCTCTTTTAGAAATTGGAAAAAACATTTATGAATTTATCCTTGATCACTTTTTCTTTTACATGTATTTTTACAACAACAATTCAAGATACACTAGCTAGCTAGTAGAATTATGTGATCGCAGTTATCATTTCTTTGTCAAAGTGGCATTTTATTAAGGTTTTACGAAAATGACAATCTGTTTTTATCAAAAATGACAAAATATTCATTGGGATCTCAGAAATTACTTCCATAAAAAATGTTTCAACTTTCATGATTCATTCATACTCATTGCTTTGGCCATAGTTTTCGCTTTCATAGAAACTGACTGTAACCATTAGGATAGCATCACGTCATCAAATTTTATCTTTAAAATGACCCGGCTTAAACATAATATTTTGGCTTAATTTACCAAACACATATGCAACATTTAACATTACAGGCAAATTGCTACATCAGATATCAGTTTTAAGTATTTTGACACACAAATGAGACTACATTAAAGCATCTTTGATAAAAACCTTAAAATCAAATCACTCAAATTGATTAAAAATTATTCGACAGACTGATATTTAATAATCTTACTTTAGTTGCAGTACTAGTTATATTCTATATAATTGAGATTGAAACTGTCATGAAGAATTTCTTCCTCTTGGCCATGAACCGAAGCTATTTATTAATCTTCGCATGTACTTCAAAAGGGAAACAAGGTCGTTTTCTGCATGTCGTCATTTTTATAAACTAAAATGGTGACATTTCTTAATAAATAAGACTAGTGGGCTAGTAAACTACATTAAATCCTTAAATTGGATAGGCGGAGAGGTGTGAATTGGAGCCCCAACTCGGATCCAAAACCAAAGTTCCAACTCACTTACGATTTAATCGACTGTACTAATAGCAATCACACACTTGTCAATATCTAATTGGTTGACATGCTAATGTATGTGACATAGTCCAACTCGCTGAGTTATGTTTTGATGTCAAAGAACTAGTATAAATATACCACAAATGTAGAGATTATTTATTTGTTTAAATCACTATCTAAAACAAGAAATGTGGAGGCTTTTGGCATAAGTCTTGACTAGGTCTCTTTGTTTTCAGTTTCTTGGCAACTTCCATCGTTTTAATAAGAGTATAAGAGTCACTCGCTGTGTTGTATTTGTTACCAAAGCATCCCATAAGAAGATCGAAAGAGGAACCATTCTTGGCTTTTATTTCACATAAACAAAAATTTTGGTCATCAACTAAAGACCTTGAACTTGGTTGTTTGGAATGGGAAGAAACAATGAAGAGCCTAGGATCATTCAAAGTAGGCCAAAGGTACCCTCTGTACTAGTCTTTTTTACGTAAAATGGTATAACAAACTGTTGATCTAAACTTATGGAAAGAAAACTTGACATGAATCAGGGAGGAGTGGAACGGGATATGGTGAAATCCCTTTTCAAGACAACAGATACCGGGAGACCAAACAGTATGATCATGAAGGTATGCTTTAACTATTATGTTTTAAGTATTATGTCATCATTTGGCTTCATTGCAAAAGATCCATGTGCAGAGTTTTTCTTTTGTACAAACTGATTTTATATAGACGATTACTGTGTCCCGTTTAGCTCAAATTGTAAATTGGAATCTTGATATTTTTTTATTACAAAACTTTTAACATTTTTATAGTATTCTAACATATTTATACAAATTATCAATTATAAATGCCGGTTGTTAAAGGTTTATTGTCTCTAAAATGACTCAAAGTAGACATAGAGTCGGACTTTAATCACTCAGCAGACGTACACCATCTTACACAAGCAAAATAAACAGAGTGTGCTGATGTTTTACGCAGGAACCAAAAATCTTTTAAGTTTTTTAATTTAAGTTTTCGGTTTTAAAAAAAGAAAGTTCAAGATTTTTGATGATATTAAGCAAACAAGGATGATCTAATGATGAATTTGTATGACAGAAAGTAAAGAGAGTCATACCTCCACATATCATAGCGGAAGCCATATCAACGCTTCATGGTGTGGACCTCAGATGGTCAGGACCGATTACGGCAGCAGAAATGCAGTATGTGGAACAATATGTTGTAGCAAAATATCCAGAATATTCAAACGCATTTGTTGAAGGAAAAGACAAACCTGACCTATACGAACTTTGTGTCAAAGAAGAGCCATCAGAGCCTTCACCTGACGACAAAAAGAAATCACCGCCAGGGGTATTTAGGGAAACATTTGGAAGTAATTTTCACGATCTAATAAGAATCCAGCTTGAGCCATCAAGATTACTCGATATCCTAACTAAAAAATCATCATATCTTGGAAGCTTTATATCAATACCAGAAATTCAAGCCAGAAACAAAGTTTTGAAGCATTGTGGATTACCCGATGAAGAATATCTTGTTTTATTCACTTCAAGCTATAGGGACGCCATGATGTTGGTAGGTGAAAGCTACCCGTTTTTCAGGGGAAATTACTACATGACAGTTGTTAATGAAGAACTAGACTACATAAGAGCATTTGCAGGATACAAGGAGTCAAAAGTTATTTCAGCACCCGAAACATGGTTAGATCTAAGAATCAAAGGTTCACAGCTAAGTCAATATTTCAGAAGAAAAAGCAAGCACAGCCCGAAAGGGCTATTTTCTTATCCAGTGAGTGTGAATGGGACCATGGGACCAACTACTCGATGCATTGGGTTTCAGAAGCACATAGAAACCAATGGCATGTTCTGCTTGATGCGACTGCTATGGTTATGGGGGAAGATAGGCTTAATTTGGCGCTACACAGGCCCGATTTTGTGCTTTGCAGTCCTGATAGTACGAGCACTTATCCTTCAAAGATTACTTGTTTACTTGTTAGGAGGAAGTCATTTGAAACTACATCCTCGCCGCAAAAGTTTTAATGGGAGTCACTTGTAAGAACTATAAAGATATTTAAAGTTGCTTATAGACAGCTAGCTTGTGCCTTAAAACTTAGAAGTACTCTAACCTATTTGAGGTGGCATTACATGAGGTTTTTCACTGTTTTTAGCATGTAAAATTGTTTGTTGAAAATAATAAAAAGCTATCAAAGTGTACCTTAGCTTATTTTCTTTCCTTTTTTTAGTGAATCGTTTTAATGTTTAATTCAAGAACATCCGAGAAGGCATCTAGTTACAGATAGATAACCATAATATGTCATTGACATATTTTGCACAATAATCTCTATGGAAAACCGATTAAAAATAATCCATGAAATCACAAAACCGAACACCTTAAACTGATTTCAGCATTAACCCATTATATATAACCCAAACACAGAAGCCCAACAAACTCTGAACAAATAGTCCTAAAAAACACAGATGTGGAAAGGGATAAGTCAAAACAATAGCCTAATTGATGCAGGTCACTAACAATGATTGGTTAACTATTTTTTCCTGATATAAACACAAGGATGGCGACATATTATGAATTCTGGATCATCTACGGGAAAAGTTATTAAATGCCTTTCATGTCCCAAATTCTTAACTTCCTTGTAGCAAAAACACTGCCCTCTCCTTCATGGTGTTGGAATAGTTTACACCGTAGTTGTGACTTGCTTCTCCAAGGAGTAAATGGCATGTTAGGAGGGCAAAACATTCCAATTTGGACTAAAAATTTGGCTCCTTACAATGAAGAATTCTATACAAACGGAGAAGGATCCCATTCAGGATATCCGGAGAAGTCGAGCCTTTTTTTGGTCCACCTATTTGAAACCTTGTCTTTTTATTACTTTGGGGACATCTTACCACTATACCACATTAGAGATGGTTCAAGTAAAAATCCTAAGTTTCTTCCTTACTTGGCCCGTTTGAAAATGGTGGAAAATTAGCCCATTTTTTATATAAATATAATACATCGAATGATTGCTGGGATGTCGAACAATTAAGCATGCTTAGAAAAAGGAAGGGTGAGCTCATGCTCATGTGGCACTTTGAGTCCAATGTAGGGGATAAACAGAATAAACGAACACAACTGGATATTATTTGAATCTCTGAAAGGCGTGTGAACACTTTCAGATCGAATCAATTCTGTGGTTCTCCCGAATTATTCAATCGGATACAATTCAGAGATTTAGAACGTTTTGAATGCTTGTGTTTGAGATTGATGAACCAGAGAAAAAAGAAAAAGGACCATGAAAAATACGTATGAATATATGAAACAGGGATTAGGGCACTAACCGCCTTTTAGGCAGTTTTCCAAGGTTTTAAAGTTGTCAAAATTAGTCCCTTAATTTTTGAAAATTTAATTTTCTAAGGAACTTTTACCATAACAACTTAGTGGAAATAAAAAATTTCCAAACGTTATCAGTACGTAGATGAGGAACTTTTACTCCAGCCAGGGGCTCTGGCCCTTGGACCCTGCCAGGGGCTGCCGCCCCTGGACCCCGCTCCCAGGGGCGCTGCCCCCGGACCCCCGTCCCTTAAGGGCGAATAAATTCAAATAGCCGTGCACTCCGCACCTCCAAGCCTAAATGATGTCTTATTATGACTAAATTGGTCAAACAAGTTAATCCAATTACACTAAAATATCCAACATCCAAGGCCCAAATCCCAATACAAAGCCGAAGCATTTTTATCATTTTATGATGGTAGAAATATGTGTTTCCAAAGGGTGAATGAAGTCTCACTACCAGGCAAGCTATCACTTTCATTTGAAACAGTCCCACGTTTTAGTTGTTTGTGGTGATGTAAATTGCCCATTAAGTCGCACTCATTTTGCTTCTTCTACCGCTTCCTAGTATTAGTTTAGATGTTTCGTTCCCTCTAAAACTTACCTCGCATTCAAGTTGTAATTTGAATGGATCTTATTTGTTTCACTTTAACTATGTATTTCGTTCAAAACAATAAAGTCCGTGAATTGATAGACAATCGTGAACGAAAGCCAAACACTAAAATCAAATCCATTGACCAAACAAGATGTAATTCAGCTAACAAGACAAGAAAGTGAATCTGATCATTATGAAACTGGACCCGAGTGTCGGACTGTGGTGATGGTGTCCTTCCTGATGGGAGTTGGACGTATGGTGACTTTTGCTTTTCCCATCCATCAGAACTCCATACACAAATCTAAGTAATAAACAGAAAGATGATTAACTTACACGCGTTACATGAATTTTGGACAAAGATACTTGGCGGGTTTCTTATAAAGATTCTTAAACATTGAATCTTTACTTACCTGAGCATCAGCACCAGATGAGACTAGTACATTTAGCACATGAGAAAATGCAAGACCCGTGATTCTTTTTGAGTGGCCTTTAAGCTTGCTTTTAACCTATATATTAAATAAAAAAATAAAAAAAAAAAAAAAAAAAAAAAAAAAAAAAGGTGGTACTTGTTACTACCTCACAAGATACCAGATAAATAATCGAGGCAAAAAAAGGTACTTTCATTGTAACATAAATCAGTAAAAATGTGTGCGTTAATTACCTCATCTACATAAACGTTATATATCTGTATTGTTGAGTCATCCATACCAATAGCTATGATCTTGTTGTCTTGAGAACGGAATGCAAGAAATGTTGCTGCTGGTGGTGGAGGCATGAAAGTTGTCATTGTCTGCAGTTGCCCATATAATGTTAAATGAGTTGACTTTGAGGTCAAACTTAGTGCTTCTACTTTTAAATTTTAACATGAAATAACATTGGTTTCAAATTTTATAGCTTCATTACGTGTCCTAATTGAATTTACTCCTTGCAATGTTTATTTCTTTTCAGAAACTATATTGCAATTCATAACAATTTGTAAGTAGAAAGTTGGTCAGTTTGACCATTAAAGTCAAAGGTATTAATGATTAGCTTGAATGTCATCATATTGAACAAAGAGATCTTTCCTCAGGACGCAGACATAACATAAGAATCATTTTTAGACAAAGCAAAGCAAGCAACAGATTCTTCAGGGTCAGTAATAGCGGCATCGTTAGTCATCAAAATCCCGCTTGAAGGTTGCCATAATTGTGGTGAAACACTAGCTGTTGCCTGCATTAAAAAATTGTTCATTATGAAGGGATTTGACTACCAAATTTCTGAATTCAAGCTTCTTATATTCAGTAAATCATTAGTCACCTTGCCACTTGAATTTCGATCATTACGCTGCCATTTCCAAAGCAAATGGATATTTGTCGATGCTAATGCTAAAATAGCATTTCCTGAATTTGTATATATCAATCTTAAAATGTGTATGATCAAAAATATTGTGTTAATATCTACACTATAGTAGCGGAAAATAAGTATGCATAAAAGAAAAACAGCTTATGTCGCTAGGCTAATTGCCTATAAAGGAAAGCAGCTTCGGACTTATTTCTATTTTCGGCAGACAACTATTTTTAGGCCAGAAAACAACCTTGAAGTTTCGAAATCTTGATTTAAGGTCATTACCTTAGATTAAAGTTCTTTTATGCAATTATCTTTATATCATAATATGATAATACCTTTGCTACTCTCATGCTCTCAGGTAGCTTCGATGACCGACACTGAGAAGCTTCACTTATCTCAGTAAGTTTCCAAATCTCAGATTTGTCATTAGACTCTTTCGCAATCCTAGGCTTCACATCTGCCATGCTTCTCGCATCTCCATTCTAGCATTTTGTCAAAAACGGTACGCTGCCGGAACCGTACCGGTACCGACCTGTACCGGTACCGGTTCTCTATACCCGGTACGGTACCGTTACTACGAAAATGGTCAAAAAAAATCGGTACGGGACTATGGCAGGAATTCCCGAATTTGGTAATGGAATACAAAAGATATGTTTGTTTAGTTATTGTTCGTCTTTTTTGACACATTGTTGTTTCAAATTTCTCAGAAATGGCCGTTTTGCCTAAAAATATGCTGCTGTCACAGAAGCAAGATGGGTCGAAACTGGATTTATTTATTTTTTTTTATTATTATATTTTTTTCAAGTTAACGAATATTATAGTACTATGTTTATTTAGTTAGCGGTAGCATTTTTTAGCACGTTGTTGGTTAAAATTGCTCGAAAAATGTCCATTTTACCTGGAAAGCTGTTGCTGTCACAGTGGGTTAACGGGTCAAAACTGGGATTTTTTTTTTTTTTTTTTTTGAAGTTAACTGAAAATAAAAGACCAAGAAGCTCATTAGATTAGGATTGTACTGATATAACTAAACTGATTGTACTAATAACTTCCTTCCCAAACACCTACTGCAACAATTATACGGAGTATAAATTTAAGTGCTTTATACTTCTTGATAGCTTCCTTTCCAAACACCCCACTGCAACAATCAAATATAACTGATTGTACTCATATCTTCCTTACTTGGAATAATTACATATTTTGAAGTGCTTTATACTTCCAGAATAAGCAGACAAGCATTTAACTAAGCAATCCCAAACACCCTCTTAAAAAACTTGAAAATGCAAAGCAACTTGTTTTACTTACAGGATGTTTGGTATTGCTTGATCTAAACTGTTTATTTGCTTTAAAATATGCATGTATCAACTTGCTTAGCTTTTAGTGCTTCTTTTCTAATTTACTCTATTGTAAGTACATTACAGACAAGTAGTTTTATTACATGACAGACAAGCACTTGAATAATGATCCCAAGCACAAAACTTCTTTAATATTTATGATATGCTGTTGCCTTTGTGGGCTATAAAGATGCCTATTGCATACGCGTAAATGGGTCAAATATGAGAAAAACATATTTTTTTTAAAAGGTAGATGGATCTATACTCGTTTTAGTACCGTTTTACTAGAACCGATACCGGTACCTGTTTAAGATACGGTTCCGGGAACGGGACTTTGACATTAAGTCGGGAAAAAATCCAGTACACCGAAAATAGTGCCAGTACGTTACCAAAATGGTACGATGCTCAACCCTAGGCCCATGTTTTTATTTTCCAATTTCTGCTCAAAGTAACGTATGGAACATAATGCTCACACATTACACTAAGCTACAAGATAAGACATTTTAGATCTTGGCCCTTAATATATACATAAATTAAAAGATTACAACTTCCACAAGATCAAGGTAAGAAATTGAAATTTATTCGGAAATGCTATTAAAAGAAAATTGTCATTAAACAGCTAAAGAACATTCTTAAGAAACAAGAACTAAATACACAACAAGAAAGTAACTTCAAAAACAACACAAACTGCTTAGGCGTTACATACAGCGGTTTTATGATTTTCAAGCTCAATATTGTGTTCTGCCATCACCCTCAGTGATCACGTCCATAAAACCACCGCCTGCAGGAATCATGGGCAATACATGTTCTTGATGTGGCACAATGACATCTAACAAGTATGGGCCGGGTGTATCCAACATCTTCTGAATGGCCGCTCTAAGATCAGCCTTCTTAGTTACTCTAGCAGCCGGTATATCACACGCTTCAGCAAACTTCAACATATCTGGGAATATTTCTGATTCTTTCGATGGGTTTCCTAAGTAAGTATGTGCCCTATTTGCCTTATAAAACCTATCCTCCCATTGTACCACCATACCCAAATGCTGATTATTGAGTAACAATATCTTAACCGGAAGATTTTCCACACGAATAGTTGCTAATTCTTGAACATTCATGATAAAGCTGCCATCACCATCAATATCCACAACAACCGCATCAGGTCTTGCAACAGCTGCCCCAATAGCAGCAGGAAGTCCAAACCCCATTGCACCTAATCCACCCGAGGTCAACCACTGCCTCGGTCTGTTATACTTGTAAAACTGGGCAGCCCACATCTGATGCTGCCCGACACCAGTACTTATAATCGCGTCCCCACCCGTCAACTCATCAAGAACCTGAATAGCATACTGAGGCGGTATAGCCTCACCAAACGTCTTAAAACTCAATGGAAATTTCACCTTCTGCTCATCCAACTCACTCCTCCAAGACGAAAAATCAAAACTTTTCCCCTCACCCTTCTCCAAAATCTTATTCAAACCCTGTAATGCAATCTTAATATCACCACAAATCGACACATGTGGCTGCTTATTCTTCCCAATCTCCGCCGAATCGATATCAATATGCACAATCTTAGCCCTACTAGCAAACGCCTCCAGCTTCCCCGTCACACGATCATCAAACCTAACCCCAAACGCAAGCAACAAATCACTCTTATCAACCGCGTAATTAGCATAAACCGTCCCATGCATTCCAAGCATCCTAAGGGACAAATCATCCGAAGCAGGAAAAGTCCCAAGACCCATCAAAGTATTAGTAACAGGAATACCAGTCAACTCCACAAAACGCCTCAACTCCTCACTCGCGTCCATACACCCCCCACCCGCATACAAAACGGGCTTTTTCGCCTCACTAACTAACCTAACAATCTGATGCAAATGATCCTCATTAGGCGTCTTAGGCATCCTAGACAAATAACCAGGCAATCTCATAGGCTCATCCCACTTAGGCACAACTAACTGCTGCTGAATATCCTTAGGCACATCAATCAAAACTGGGCCAGGGCGACCCGATCTCGCCAAATAAAAAGCCTCCCTAACAACACGAGGAATATCCTCAACATCCAAAACCAAATAATTATGCTTAGTAATAGACCGCGTAACCTCAACAATAGGAGTCTCCTGAAAAGCATCAGTACCAATCATCCTACGTGGCACCTGACCAGTAATAGCAACTAAAGGTACACTATCTAAAAGAGCATCAGCAAGACCAGAAACAAGGTTAGTAGCACCTGGACCTGACGTGGCAATACAAACCCCGGGTTTCCCGGAAGCACGTGCATAACCCTCAGCAGCAAAGACACCACCTTGCTCATGACGTGGTAAGACATTACATATGGTGTGGGACCGGGTCAAAGCTTGGTGGATCTCCATGGATGCTCCACCAGGGTAAGCAAATACATCAGTTACACCTTCACGTTCCAAAGCTTCAACTAGTACATCAGACCCTTTACGTGGTTGGTCATCTGCGTAACGTGAAACATATACCTCAGGTGGTTGTTGTACGGTGGTAGTTGTTACAGTGGTTGGTTTTGATAGGACGTTGGTGGTGGTGAAGTGGAGGGTACGGTGGCGGGTAGGGGTGGTTATGGGGAGGTTGAAGCGGGGGAGTGTGGTGGTGGTGCGGTGGAATGCGGTGGTGGAGGAGGGTGGTTTGATGGTGGTAGGTTTTGATGGGGTGACGGCCGCCATTTTTGAATGTGTGTCAGGGTTGTGTGTGTTTTTTATGTGGTTATTATAAGATGGTGATGGAGATGATCTGTGTTTTGTGTTTGAGTTTGTGTTTGGTTTTTTTATACACGTTTTATGAGAGGATAAAAAAACATGGTGTGTGTTTTTTTAGTTTAGGTCCTTGCACTATTATGTGTTAGTAACTTAACAATTTAGCATGTATACGTTAAGTGATTTTTATTTTTGGAATTAGTGTTTGGTGTTTAGATGTTTTAATTATGTCTATGAAGTGGGAACATTGATGTTACAAGAGTAAAAAGTTGACTAGGATCAAGCATGGTACTCCCTCCGTCCCATATTAAGTGTCCATAATGGAATCTTGGGATGTCCCAAATTAAGTGTCCAGGGAATATATTCAACCAATGAGAAGTGACTTTAGTGGGTAATAGTGATATTTGATTGGTAGAGAGTGTAGTTGGCCCCACTTTCCTAAAACTTTGTGCATTTGAAAAGTGGACACTTAATATGTGACGGAGGGAGTATTTTTTATGAAACGTTTTATTTCAAGCATTATGTAATATCTTTTTTTTTTTTTTTTTTTTTTTTCAGGTCAAACTTCTATAAGTAAATTAGTAATCAATTACAATAAGATGGCATACAAACGAGCAACAAGCTGCGCCGCAACTCACTTTTGGATGGCAAACCCAATCCTAATAAAAATGAAGTTTTGTGTCTTAAGGGTCGAAAAATTACGTTGCACAACCCGTTGAACCCTAGTAAAAAAACTCTCATGCTTCCGGAGCTAGGAAACCAAATGTATCAAAAGAAAAGGGGATAAACACGTGTTAATTTTCTAAACAAGCTTCCTCGTGTTTAGCAACCAAATGTAAATGGTTGAGTTTTTTGTTGTTTTGGATCACGAGTCGTCGTAACTACTAGCTTGTTGCTATTCTTTTATTTTCCTAGTTAGCCTTTCCCATTAAAAAAAAAAAAAAAAAAAAAAAAAAAAAAAAAAAAAAAAAAAAAAAAAAGTGTTAGCATCATTGATACTAATCATACTATGTAGTGCGACAAATGTGCCTGTACCAGTTCAATTTAAGATGGTGCGATTATCATTCTAATTTAACATGTTTAAAGCACATGACACTGGGTCGCTGGTTTATAACATGACAACATTGTATGGTTTATAACATGACAACATTGTATGGTGTATAACAATTTTATAGAGATAAGTACCCGAAAAAAGGTCGACTACAATCTCATAAATATGCAGCTTCTCACATCAGACTCTAAGCACATGAGTTGTGTTTTATTTTTTTATTTTTTCTGTTATTTTTGGCGATTTTGTGTAGTCGTGTTGATAGGAACAACAATAAAATAATTCAATTTTGTTTATTGAGACGTGGATACCCTACTCTAACATAAATTAATTAACAAATAATTGCTGGGTTATATGGTCTTTAACTAATATATATATAGTCGGTTGAAAATATCATTTCACAAACGACCTGACTAAATTAAATGGCAAAAAAAAGACTAAAATTTGTCCATTTTCCTCTTTTGTTTTTTATCCTTTTAAATAAAGTTTACATGAATGGAAGACGAAAAAGAAATGACTTAGACAATTTAAAGTATGTAGGTAAAGTTGGTCGATCAATTTAGTCCATGTTTTAGTTTATATTAATACAATTCGAATGGAATAAACGGAATTCACCGCAAGGAGGGAGTAAACATGGAATAATAAAAAGTAGAGGAACTATTAAATTTATCATTAGGTTTATAACTAGTTTAAATTTAAATTAACAAATCAAAACCATAAAATGGTTTGCTAAAAAAAAAAAAGCAAACCATAAAATGGGTATTTAGTTAGGGTCCTATGGCTTATATCCCATTTGACCAGCTTTTGACCTATTTTTTTTCACCTCAAATTTTGTGAGCATGTTTTTTAACCAACTTTTTGACCAACATTGAAAACACCAAAGATTCAACGTCTAACCACCCTAATTAATTACTTAACTAATTACTAATTACTATTTAATCTTGCTATGTTGATAGGTGTGAAAAATAAACGAACAACATATCCAAAATATCTTTACTACCTTATAATGTATTTAGGACATCTAAATTTAGAAGTCTTAAAAAAATAAGACCAAAAACATTTCCACAAAAAGAAAGTTACATATAAAGATGTTTCAGCCCAAAGTTAAATGTATTAATTTCGCTATTAAAAATTCATATTTGTAACATCCAGGAAATTAAATGTATTGTAACAGTCATTAGCCAAAAATTTAAATGTCTTAAATTATGTAAACTTGTAACACCCTCAAAGGCTATAATTTAGGGATTGTACATCTACAATCATGCCTCACATTTCAAATATAAGTCATCATTCAAATGTAGTCAATAGCTTACATGATACAGACAATTAAAAGTTACAACAAAAATTAAATGTCTTAAATTATAGACTTGTAACATCAGGATATTAATACAACACATTTAAAAAACTTTTAACAGCCCATTTAAACCATGTCAGTAACTGTCAACAATCCTAATCTCAAAACAAATATATATAAACTAACATAAACACACATCAGTCCATTCGATGTCCCTTTCTCTCATCTCTCTAAAACAAAAACTTACGAACACCACAAACTTACCACCACCACCACCAGTTAATACCACCGCCACTATTACGCCACCACCATCAACATCAATAGATCCCGCCACCAACACAACTGGTTTTTGCTAAATTCGGTGGTGTTTGAGTTTGGGTGGTTTCATTTATGTTTACGTGGTCTCGGTGGTGTTTTTGTGGTCCTAATGATGTAACTTTATGGTGTTATGACCGGATAAACCGGATCTGGTCGATAAGGTGGTTGGGTTTGTTTGGCCGGATATCTCAGTTTTTTTCTCTTATCATTATCAAATATTCGTTCTTAGAACAAACCCACAGGAGACTAACCATCATAGATCGTTTTGAAGTTAAACTTCCTTTTAATATTCAAAACCAAAAGGAAAAGAACATAACACACCTGTTACATCCTTTACTTGTTTCGGTTAAAGAGTCACAAGAAGAAAAAAAATATTCAGACACGGGCAGACATGCACCATCTTACTGAATCAGACTTGGGGATTATGTCTTACTCCCTCTTAGCCCACCTTCATTCACCTCCCACACCCTTCAAAACACTACACGAGTGCTTGTTTTCCATTCGTGGGGTATTCGATCGTTCATGTGTTATAATATCAACATCAAAAATCAAATCGTGTGTTTATTTGTTTGAGAGAGGTTTGGTGGCTGAACTTTTGTTAAACAGAAAAGTTTGGTGAAAAAGGAGTGTTGTGGCTGCGTGTGTGAGGAGTATATTAGGGTTATGGATCTTATAGGTGTTAGATACCTAGGTTTATGGGTTTAGTTTATAATCCTTTTGGGCCTAATAGTATCACTGGAGGATTTGGGCTGCATTTCTCTTATCAAACGAAATTGGGGGATGTAATAAAGTAACTTGTTAAAAGATAGTGAGTTGTGTGTATGTTATAGTTTGTTATATACTTGTATGTATGTGAGGTTATTCATAGAGTGATACTTGCTGCCTAATTTCGGGACAACATGTAGGACAATGAGAGTCGTATGTCAAATCTTGACATAAAGTTGAGAGAAAAAGGAAGTTGCATGGCATGTGATACTTTTACTCTAGCTTAAGATATATGAAACAACATAGACGATATACACACATCAGGTTCACTATACTATGTATATATGTCATTTTAGAGACATCGTTATCTAGATGTAATAATATATGATTAACTTACGCGATAAAATCACGGCACAAATTATGCAAGCTAGGTCTTGAACTATTTGGTATTCGATAAGTTACTTGTTTCATTGCGATAAACTTATGCTTTATTTTAAGATAATTTATTTAGTGGTTTATAATTGTGATAAATTTATGATAAAAATATTTTGTTTCAAGTTTACACAAGCTACTTATTAATCATATTGCTATGCTTTAATATATGCTTAAAAAAAGGACAATTAAAACCATTCAAACAATTGTAAAAAAACAAACGACATTATTTCATTCAGATGCAGACTTTATAGCCACCTCTTACCATTAAGAGGTGATAGTCATATTCAAACCCGAAACATCTTAATAAAACAAACACATCCTTACATATTAAAAGTACGTGATGTGTTTGTATTCCGTTGAAAGAGAGAACCAGTGAGTTTGTGATTCGGTATAGGATAAAATAAAGGAAGAATTTTTGAGTTGTGATTTGTTTGTTGATTGTTAATGTAAGAAATGAAATGAAATGAAATGTTGATTTTGGCTGCGTAGGGTTAAGAGAAGTGTGACTGCTATTGCTGTGAGAAAGAGAAGGGCTGTGGGAGGCGTGTGACAAAATATAGTGGTACTTATATAGTGTGTAATCAGGATTTGTTATTTGCTATTGCTGGGCTTTGCTTATCCGAATTTGCTATAAGGGGATATTGGATTTTGGTTATTTGTTATTGTGGGCCAAAATATAGTGGTACTTAACCTTTTTGGAAGTGGATTGGTATTAAAAAAATTTGGATCGGTGATAGGGGTGTTCATCGGTTCGGTTATCTGGTTGTTCGGTTTATTAGGTTCGGTTAGTTCGGTTAAAAAAAATTTCTAGGTTAAACCGAAAACCGAACCGATCCTAACTATAATTCAACCGAACCGAATTGAAAACCGAATTTGAATTCGGTTCGGTTTCTGGTTTGACCCGAATAAACACAAATGTCATTATTTTCTAATTATGTTTTTCTATTATTTTCTTTTTATATAAACAACGGTGAACACATTATAAGAATTATTTCCGACATTCTCATTTCTTTTTCGTTTATACTTTTATGAAAAACATTTGCGCCACAAAATTAGTCACTGGGTACCCGCCGCCGCATTGCGCGGGTACCCTGCTATAATGAAAAGGAAAATAATAATGACACCTAAGCGTGCCACGTCATCAGAAGTTAACCCCATTAGTAAAAAGTTAACTGAGGATTGCCAGTGGAAAATAGTGTTAAAGTTTAGCTCGTTGTGGGTTATATGTTGAGTTGGGATTATTATCGGCCAAAGAGAACGAGTTGGGATTATTTAAATCCAATTTCCCTATGATAAAAGAATACGATTCATATTTGCAAGGTAAGAAGGGCATTTAGTTTTTTTTTTTTTTCAAGATTCCATCAAATATGTGGATGAGGTTATGAGATACCCACAAAATACGAACTTAACTCTTGGGCTGAATATGAATTGAAAAAGTGTAAGGTTTATAATTGGGTTTTATTTATAGTTTTGACTACTACTCTATAGTGTGTATCTCTACTACTTTAAATATAAAAAAGTTAATTTGTGAATTCTATATATAAATGATTGAGATTGATAATTCATATTAATAGTTGGCATTTTTTGTTTATGTACATTACATTTTATTTTGTATTGACGTCTATCTTAAATTTATGTCTTAAAGATGCTACTTATGCTACTCTCTTTAATTTGAACCTTATGTTTATTTGAATGTGAAATAGTTTGCATTGTTATGGTTTATAGTTATTTTAATAAAATTTTGTCGTTATTTCGTAAAGTTATTGTTAGAAAAACATATAAATGAACAACATTTGCTCGTCACAACGTTTAGTTACCGGGTACCCGCCGCCGCATTGCGCGGGTACCCTGCTAGTCAAAATACAAACACAAAGACAAATTAAAAAGAGAAGGCAGCGACGGGTTGGTGGTTCACTAAAGGCAGTTGTGGAAGGTGATTATTTCAGTGGCGGGAGGTGATTAGTTGTAGCGGCAGGCGGTGGTTGGTTGCAGCGGCGACTACAAGGTGATGGTAGGTTTGCTGCAGCAGTTTGAAGGTTTTTATAGTTTAAATTTCTCTCGTTAGTTGTAAGTTGATTTTCGTCACTTTTTTTTTTTTTTTTTTTTTTTTTTTATGCTAAGCATGTATTGTGTAATGGTAAAAATGAGTAAAAATAGAATAAAATGTTGAAGATGATGACTAGTACAATATGAAAGAGGAAAATGTAAGCTTTTGTATTTGTAGGCTAGTGGTCACGTGAGTAAAAAGACAAATCATTATTGTTTCTGCTTATTTTACTCAACTTATTTAATTATTTTTTAAATGTGAAACACTGTTTATTTTATTTAATGTATATACTATTGTTTTTGAAATGTGAAGCATAAACATGTCTAAATGTTCAAGTTGATAAAGTAAAAGGCTGCAAAAGTGCAAAATAAATGTTAAATTAAAACACAACAAATATTAGTGTTTGAGTTTACATAAAAATTAAATTTGACGATACCTTTTGAACAATCGTGTAAGAGAAAAGTACATATATTTTGATTGACTTTTCAAAGTTTTATATAATAAGATGACTTAACTTTTTTAGTTTTTCAATGGGCCATTAAGCATTAAGCATGTACAATAGAATATATTGCCTTTAGTAGAGATTTTTTGTTGTTTTTTCCTACTCCTAACGTAGCTCCCCCATTGATTGTTGTTTGATCAAAGTGACATTTTGCAATTCATTAGTTCCTCATTGTATCATTTCTAGGACAAACACCATAATAAAGTGGACCGAGAGAATACTAAGAAGAAAATTTGACATTAATTTTCTTTCCTTTTACAAGAAACAAGTCAAAATAAGGGGGCGTTTGGTTCGCCGTAATCTGGCGTAATTGGATGTAATTGTAATTCAGATTACATTACGTAGGCTGTTTGGTTCACAGAATGGAGGGAATTGTAATTCAGATTACATTACGTAGGTTGTTTGGTTTGCGTTGTAATTGTAATTCAGACATTACAATTACATCAAAGGAGGGAATTCAGATTACATAGGATGTTGGATGGAAAGTTTTGAATTACGTTGTAAAATTTATAAAAATTCGAAAAAATTTATAAAAATTCGAAAAATTTATATAAATTCGAAAAAATTTATAAAAATTCAAAAAATTTATAAAAATTCAAAAAATTTATAAAAATTTAAAAATTCAAAAAATTTAAAAAATTAAAAATTTTATAAAAAATTTATAAAATTCGAAAAATTTATAAAATTTTATAAAAAATTTATAAAATTTAAAAATTTTATAAAAAATTTATAAAATTCGAAAAATTTTATAAAAAATTTATAAAATTTAAAAATTTTATAAAAAATTTGTAAAAATTTAAAAATTTAAAAATTCAAAAAACTTAAAAAATTAAAAAATTTACAAAAAATTTTAAAAAAATTCAAATTTTTAAATTTTTATAAAATTTTATAAATTTTTCGAATTTTATAAATTTTTTAAAAATTTTTTTAATTTTTAAATTTTTATAAATTTTTGGATTTTTTTTAAATTTTTTCGAATTTTTATAAATTTTTTGAATTTTTATAAATTTTTTGAAATTTTATAAATTTTTTGAATTTTTATAAATTTTTACGAATTTTTATAAATTTTTTGAAATTTTATAAATTTTTCGAATTACAATTACGTTGAGATCCTACCAAACACAGTGACAGAAAACATCAATTACAATTCATACACATTACAATTACAACACATTACAAATCTTTGAATTACAATTCATTCAAATTACAATTCCTTTGACAGATTACAATTCCTTTCAAAACATACTGCGAACCAAACGCACCCTAAGTTACTGTAATAAGGTATTTTTGCCAAAATTTACAAAAATAATAATCGTGTTTGCCAAAATTCATTAGGACAGCTACCATTTTCTTCAAACACCATTTTCGTCAAACAACCCGAATCGAAACACTCTTGTTCGTCAAACACCATTTTCGTCAAAAACAGGCCAGATCCAAGCCGAAACCAAACACCTATTTCGTCCAGGCACCCCAATCGAAACGCATTCTTTCATCTAAACACACACAAAATAATCACTAACCTGTGGTGGTTTGGCTGTGGCTCGTGGTCGATAGCAGCGGTTCGTGGCGTTTGGTCGTTTGGGGTTTGGCGTTTAAGTGTGGTTCGTGGCGTTTGTATGGTTGTGGGAAAATGAGAATATGATATGGTGGCTGGGAAGAAATAGTGTGGGAGGAAATGGAGTGGTGGCTGGTAAAAAAAATGTGAGAGGAGAATGAGGGTGTATGTGATTTTTGGGGTTTTTAGTTGTTTGTGTTAGGTGTGGATTTGCACCGAAGAACAAATGGATGATCATGCCAAACACGAGGTTGGTTATTGCTTCACACTATAACCGGCCAGTTATATGTATATCCCCAACACAAAATTATATATGTTTTCCGCTTTGGTCTGGTCCAAACCCATCACAAGAAAGTGAGCCCCTTGTGATTGCACATGTGAGGGATGCTCATTACATTTATGTGATGCTAGATGAAAGTTATCCAATCCCGCCAAATCACCAAATTATTCAGAATGGGAAACTGTATATTTAAGTTGTACAAAACTGAGATCGCATCCGCATGAGAAACTGTATATTTAAGTCGACAACGCATGCATACTCAAATTATTCAGAATGAAAGACAAATGTATTCATGACTTTTTATTTTATAAAGTTATTACAATTGTTACATGTTTCTATTTTTTTAATAGACGATTTATTTTCTCGTTAACTATTTGTATTCTGATAATTCACGGGGTTTGAATTCACCTACACATTAAAAGAAAGACATTGGAAAAAAGACATTAAGTTAATCGCGTGCTTGTAATTCTCATTCAATTTTAAACAATTTTAAATATATATATATATATATATAATTAGCTATCTATTACTAAACCATTGCTTGTAAAAAAAAAATGATAAAAAAAGTAACAATAATAACAAACTAATATTTAAAAGAAAGTATGTATTAGATTTCGTTGAATGAGAATTCTTACAACTAGTTAAGGAGAATTCTTAAACAATCAAATGACCAAACATAATAAATGAGAATGATTATATAAATAAGAATGATTATTTGTAATGATTGGTCTATGGTGTGGTGACTCTCCTAAGTTGATGGAGGGTAGAAACCCACAATGTCTTTAGTTATTGGGTTCTATTATAGGAACCCTTCCTACCATGTGAGGTCCGTCTATTTTGGTCAAAATGTACAAATTTTAAAACAGATAGTACAAGCAGCGGCAACAGAGCAAAAGTCAACACCCCCTTACAGGGTGTCAGGATAAGATGGGTCATAGTTATTTACACGTAGAGTAGGTTTTCCCTTTGATAAAAAGTCATGGTCAAATGTCTTTAAAAGTCAAAAACTATAGTAAATGCTTAGTGAAAGTGAATAGGAGGAAAAAGTTTAACCAACCAACTTTACCTTAAAATCATTTAGTCATAAATGTATGCGCATGACCACAAATGATATGATTTTCGTTAGAACTTGGAAGTAAACAATGGGGCGGCCCCTTGAAAGATGGTGGTCCACTTCAAATGTGAGGACTAAATTGGATGGTGGTCGGTGGTCCACTTCAAATGCGAGGACTAAATTGCCTAGCTGCCATTTACCGCATCAGTCCCACATTAAGTGTCTTTTTTAAGTCGTTTTTCTTCAATTTTTACCTTAAATATATTTGTTTGTGCTATATAATACTCCTTTCGTCTCAATTTAATTGTCCATATTTTCTTTTATGGATGTCTCAAATTAATTGTCCACTTTTCTTATTAAGTAAAAACTAGAGAATCTAGTGGAGGAATATTCTATTTTAGTGGTTGAAAATTAAAGTGGCCCCACTTTTATTAAACTTTGCAATTTCTCTCTCATGACAATTAAATTGAGACGGAGGGAGTACTTAATAAAATTATACAAATAAAAATACATTTAAAAACTTAATCTATTTAAGATCATTTGAGGATAAAACTTTTTTTACATACCAAGGGACCAATCTCCACCCTCCATCTTTATTTGATCCAATGGATGAGATTAATCCCAATAATTTAAAAAACCCACTTTCATCATTTTTTTTTTCAAATATTAATATCTTTCAAACCGTTAATCGTTAAGCCAAAAAAAATATACCGTTACGACGAGCATTTAATTATATTTCTATAGATATGCACTTTGATATACTTTCGACAAAAAAAAAAAAAAAAAAAAAAGTTTCCCTGTTTTTACGTTTTTTTTCGTTACTAAATTTGCATGAAAAAAATCACATGTGATATTACATATCATATGTGATTTAACACTAATATCACATGTGATTTTTTTTCATGTAAATTTAGTAAAGAAAAAAAAAGTGAAAAAAACGATTTTTTTTTTTTTTTTTTTTTTTTTTTTTTTTTTCGAAAGTATATCAAAGTGCCCGTCTATAAAAAGATAATTAAATGCTCGTCGCGATGGTGTAATTATTTTCGCTTAACGATTAACGGTTTAAGAGATATTTAAATTATAAAAAATAGGTGAAATATTAAAATGCTTTTAATCTCAACAATTGATTTTTTTTTAGATGAATGGTGAGGATGAGTCCCTTGGTATGTAGGAAAAGTTTGATATGTAAAATAACTCTCCACATTCATATATCTTGCATCAAGTATTATATAGCACGAATAAAAATATTTTGTTGGAATTTAATAATCATGACAAGTTCATATATTAAACACATAATCATCACACACATGCGGAAGCGTATGATCTATTTTAACATATAAAGAATTAACTGAATAATAAAGTAAACGTACCTTCGATTCTAGCAAAACAAGAATCAACTTCAAATCTTCTTAAATTAAGATCAAGAACCCTAATTAGGGTTTATAATTGGATTAACGAATTACCCCTTATCATTTTGTAATTCAATCCAAGATGTAAACAATAGTGTGTTTACACCACATTCTTGTACACACGTACCGAATTAATGTTGATGCTAGTAATTAAACACAAATTAAACCAAACAATTTTGTTTTAGCAAAAACCAAAACCGATCGGCCCTTAAGGGTGTTTGATCGATCGGCCAAGCAAGGAAAATAAGAAGAAAAGACTTAGGGTTATAGCTAGTGCACAAGTGGTAATGAATCAATAACCCTAGGTCTTGTATATATAGTTTAGGATACTTGTAGAACAAGTTGGAATGGGATTGGGTTTTCCCCAAGCCCAACCGATCGGCCTAAACCGCCCCTAGGGGCTTCCGGAACTTTTCCGACTTCTATTTTCATTCTTAGTCCTTTACTTAATCTTTAATGGTCATTAGTCAATTATCGTTATCTACTTAACGTCCGTTAGTCATTATTTTGTGTTTTAATAATTAAATACTTAACGTTTTATATATTAATTATTATCCATTAATTCTTCATACGTAAAGTGTGCAATCCCGTGGTCTCGAGTTCGATTCTAGACATACACATATTAACATTTGTCCACAAAACTAACAACTCCTTCTTGGACATCTATTAATAGTGTAATGACATTGGTTAGCGTCTAGCAATACGCCAATGCCCCTAGTACAACTCGAGGGTGGTCTCCTGAAAAAACCATTTCGATGATTCATCATCTTACTTATCCTTTTGTTATTAATACTACGTTAATAAAGATATGGATCTTAGTCATTCTTTAATTAACTATTCTGTTTCTCATTGTTTATGATTGAGCAAGATTACCAAATCATCTGAACGTATTTTAGATAGATCTTGGGCGTGGCCACGCAAACATCTCGTTAACCCTACGAGGGGCCCAGTATTATTAAACTTCAAAACAATTTTGAATGAACAAATTCTTTCTTGACTACAAGCAAAACTCATGAACTTTGCAACACTTCTGAAAACAATCCTTATAGCTATCAGTAACGTATAGCGGTAAATTGCTTTACAGAAATGCACTACATCCATGACAGTTATCTGGTATCTCAAGTCTGAGAATAAATATATTCATGATTTACTTGATGACAAGATCCATAAAGTAAAATCATGTAGTTGGGATAAGTCTTGTATGTGTGCATTCAACTATCTTGATATTGCCACATAATATTTCATAAAATGTGTGACATCCTCAACCACCAATTTATGACAATTAAAATATCAAACCTTTTATAATTTAAAGTATTCTAATTCTTAAATGTATAATGCAACTATGCTCTTAGTTAAGCATAACTAGTACACATGGTCATTAACAAGGATGAAATCCTACCATGACTGGTATTGAGTGTCATCTCAATTTCATTAGCATCATTGTATGCAAACAACAATATGCTCTTTAAAATTCCGTAAACTTTAATATCCATTGTGTAATGTTTTATGGCTTCCAATCTTTCAAGATATGTCGGCTATAACGATTACGCAACAATTTGCCATATGGTTCATACTTAGAATTTACGAGCAATTCCAGGCTGTGGATGTAATTCTATATCCAACCATATTCATTACACTTAGTTATCTAATAACTTTCAATTAGATATCAATGTTGTCAAATCATCTTTAATCCAAGCATGATACAACAAATAACAAGATGTACATGAAAAATCCTTGTGTCAAACTTAGATTTCATTCGTGTTATATCTTTTCAAATATATGTTTCCATTTAGACTTTCTAATAGTATATCATGTTCTATTAGAATCAATTATTTTACCGCTTATGTTTATAACAATAAACATATATTCCAAGGTTGTATGTTTATTTTCTAAATCTTCAAGTGAAATTTTATTCCAAACAAAGACTTAACATTTAACGTATATGGAATGTTACTTCCTATATGTTATAAAACATATATAAAATAAGAAAATAAATATAACACTCCCACTAGCTTTTAGGAATACTAAGGAATTATCTTATTTTAATTATAAATCAAAACTTGGATTTAATAATTAAACATAAGTATATCTCCTAGATGCATGCATTAATCCATTCATGAATTATTGCACTTTGTATACTTTCAAAGATTATTTGAATTCAAATACCCCTTTTGATTACTTATCGTCCTCGCACAAGTAATTACTATAATTGTTAATTTTCACGCTCTTTATTATAGTTGTTAATTACGGAGAGACATAAAAAACGAATCTTGGATCATTTAGCGATTACCAATTGTCCATATTCTTTATATTTGGTTTTCTTTTTTTTTTTTTCTTTTTTTACATTGTCATTATTAGTGTATTTGTAGTTCTTGGACAAACTATTATTTTGAATGCCAAGATGATATGGTTGTTCACGAGATGTTAAACGAATGAATAAGAAAGATGAAATAGAGGTGTACAACTTCATTAACTCGGTTATAGGAGTATCCAAAGAAGAAGGTGATAATGAGTGTGAAGGTGATAATGAGTATTTATGAGGTGATCTCGACTATTGTGAACATTATTAATATTTCGATTGAAGAAAAAACTAAATCTTACCACCCTCAAACCCGATGGGCCGACATGACTTGTAATTTACGTAAATATGGTTATGCTATTGTTATTTATGTACAATTTAGTATGAGTTGATGTAAATTTTTACTTAGTCATGTAAGGATATCAGTTGTCATGTATAGTTATAACTTTATTTTATAATTTACGGATATCAGCTATATTGTATAGTTATAATTAACATATGTTGGTTTATGTTTGTATAGAAATGCCTTTGTAGTTCGTTTTGTTTTTGGACCGGGATACATTTCCTTTTTCCTAGGTATTTTAATGATCTTATTAGTTGTTTATTATTTTGAGTATTGATATGTGTCGTTTTACACAAATCTTTTCGTCCAATTTTCGAGTCAAAATAACCAAAAAACACTTTAAAACGATCAAATAATGTTAAATATCTTTGAAATGTGTTTTTGTGTTTTCCATATGCAAAATGATTGAAAAAGATTGAAAAACAAACAAAATTTGCAAATGGCAAGTCTAGTCCCTCAAGCTTGAAAAAAAAAATAAAAAAAAATAGTAAAAAATAAATTTTTGGTCCTTGGAATAATAAGCTTGGCAATTTTGGTCCCTGGATTAGTTTTGAAGATATGGCAGTAATGGTCCCCGAACTTTGCATAATTTACTCCTTTGGTCCTTGGTTTAAACTTAAATTTACTCTAAACACAACACAACCGGATCCCTTACCAGCCCACCCATTATCCCTTTGACCCTCACCAGCCCATTACACCTATAAACCCAACCCAACCCACACTTTAAACCGACCCAATCCCACCCTTCTATTAAAACTAAACACCGGGTAACAAGTATTAGTCAACACCCCCAAATATAAGTCAAAATCCCTAATCCCACACTTCTCTTGTCTTCTTCCTTGATCCCGCCAAGAACATAAGCAGCCAAACCATCACTATCCACTCTACTCCCCAAAACTTTCACCGTTTTACCCACTTCTCTTCTCCCCAACACCAAAACCCTTCCCCTTATACCTCCCCATCATCCACCTCACCTATCCGAGGGAAGTTTTGAGCGCCAAGACTATTTTAAAGGCTGAGATCATTTCTATTTAATCCAAGGGCTGGGAAAGTCAGCAAAGAAGCACAAGTAACTTTTTTGTGAAGATTTATCTCAGAGAAGAAACACAAAAGGAGGACCGAAGTATTTTATTTTTTTTTTCTTAGTAGTATAAATAGAGTAGTGAGGTTACTGTGGTAACCAGGATTAATTTAGCTTTAAAAATTCGGTATGTTTTTATTTGTAATTTTCATTAAGCAGTAGATTTTAGTTTAGCTATTAGGAGGGTAATTTGTATTTCTTTAATTCGGTTGTAACTTTTACTCTTTATTTTAATATAAGTCCAAGTTTGTTGCTTTAGTTAGTTCTTCTGCTTCTGCTTAGTTAAAGTTTATTTCAGTTAGTTAGTTCTTATTGATTTTCATTTTATTTACTGCTTCTGCTTAGTTCGTTCTTGTTACTGCGTATTTTTTATGGTTTAGTTATTTAGTGTTTTTGAAGTGAATGCTCTTGTTCGAGTTTGATTTGGATCGGATTATGGTTATTGTTTGTGTTTGTGGAGAATAGTTTAGAATTACTGCTCTTGGTTTCTTTGTTCTGCTTTTAGTTTTAGTTTAGCTAAAGTCGTGAATGATTTAGTTTTAATTTAGCTTAAGTATTTTGTTTTGATCTTTGCCTAATTTTGTGCTGTGGTGAATGTTTGTGTACTAAGTATGCAAAATTTGTTGCTTTGAAAAGCCCAAGTAGCAGCCTGTACCATTCTTATCCTGCCTTTTTGATATCAGTTTTAGTAGTTTAGTAGGATTATTACATTTAAGTGCTTATTGTATCAGTAGAATTTTGTGAATTTAGTTGCCTGTAGTTGGTTTTGTAGCTGTTAGTTTAGGACAGCTTTTAAGTAGTTTAAAAGAATCAGCCATTTGCTTGTTCTCTCATTAGCTAAAGTTTGTTAAAATTAGTTGATATGTTTGAAGATTGTCTTGGATCTAAAAAGAGTTTTTTGTGACTAAGGCTGTTACTAAGATTTGGTTGTTAAAATTTTAAATTTGTAGAAATTTCATCTTTAATTGTTAGGTTGTTGTCATCAATAGAACTAAAGCTTACTATTAGTTGATATCTGCAATAGTTTTCTTTTAAACCTGTTTTTATTTCAGTTTAGAAATTTAAAATAGTTTAAATGGTTTTTAATTTATAAAAAAAAAAAAAAAAAAAAAAAAAAAAAAAAATTATTAAAAAGTCAAAAAAAAAAAAAAAAAATGTTTTTCTTTTTCCAAAATTTTCTTTTTATATTTAGGTTGTAGGAAAATTAATTTGATACCCGTAGGATTTATATTTCGTAGATTTCATGTTTTAGTTTATAACGTTTACGTTTTTAATTGCGTTAATTGTTTTTAGTTGTATTTTACTTCCTAGCCTATTTATTGTTTTACGTAGTTGTAATCCAAATCCAAAATCTCTCAAATTTTTATATCTCAAGCACGATTCACAAACCCGATTGCACAAATTCCATTCAACTCTCATCGGGGATAACGACCCGGGTTACACATACCTCACTTGTGTTTCCTAGGAAAAATAATGACTTGATTTTAACCGATCAAATTTTGGCGCCGCTGCCGGGGAGGGCTGTAGCGAATTTTTAAAATCTCGTTTGTCAAATCGTGTTTTATAAACTTTCTTTGTGAAGGTTTATAGTATATTTGTGCATATTTTCTATTATAAAATACAAAAAAAAAAAAAAAAAAAAAAAAAAAAAAAAAAAAAACACTTTGTCTAAGGTGTTTTACAAAAACAAAAGAAAATAAAATAAACATCCTCACTTCTTTGAAGTGTTGTAAACCATTCCGAATTTCCAACAAAACGAATCGTGAGTTAATTGTTTTTCGGATTATCTTGAAATTACAACCTATACAAGTGGTTTAAGGATGGTTTGACATTAAATTGACAAACCGAAAGAGGCGGGTTTTTAAGGAGCATTTATTGCCCACCTTTGCTTCTCCGCCACTCTGCGAGTAATTTTGTGAGAAACGAGTTTCGATTAACGAATCGATCACAAAAAAATATATATTGTGTAATTATCCTTAAAATACAAAAAAGATTTTCATTTTCAAAAATTTGTTTTTAAACTTTTGTTGTTTTATTGGTGCATGAGCACCCGTTCTTCCACACCCAATCTTTGTTCACCCGTTTCTAATCCCGAAAGAATTATTCGCCGAAATCGACGTCTTGATTTTCAAGACGTTGAGAATATGGCTGCTGATAATAACGCGGGTAATAATGGGCCAGCTCCCGATCTCCGAACGATGGAGGAGTTGTGCCAACCGACCATGCAAGGACGGGGCGGACCTATTGCTCCCGTCAATATCCAAGCCGCGGATTTTGGACTTAAACATCATATGATCCAACAAGTCCAAACTTCGTGTCAATTTCACGGTTTACCGGGTGAAGATGCAAACAAGCATCTCGATAAATTCATCACGGTAACCCAAAGTATGAAACAACAAGGGGTCACCGATGACGCCCTTCGCTTATATCTTTTTCCTTATTCATTGACGCATCATGCCACCGCTTGGTTTGATCGTCTTCCCAAGAATTCAATTCATAGTTTCGATGAAATGACTTCAAAATTCTTGGCAAAATATTTCCCACCATCAATGGTGACGAAATTGAGGAATGATATAAGCAACTTTCGCCAGCTTCCCGATGAATCTTTATTCGAAGCTTGGGAACGTTATAAGCTATCTATTGATCGATGTCCTAATCATAATATGTTGCTTGTTACCATAATAGACACATTCTATAATGGATTAACATTACGACATCGTGAAACGATCAATGCTGCGGCCGGAGGTACCTTTATGAAAAGGCGACCCGAAGAGTGCTATGATTTAATTGAAAACATGACCGCCCACCACAATTATTGGGATTCCTCCGCCGAGAGGAGTGAGTCATCTAAATCTATCACTACGGACTCTTCATCCGAGATAGCTTCACTCACTAAAAGAATGGATGATTTATCCACTGCTGTTTTGAGGCTACATCAAAATAATCTTCAAAACCAAACTCAACAAGCAAATGTGGTGAATCAAAGCTGTGTAACATGTGGTGGTCCACACCCATATTTCGAGTGTCCAGCCACCAATGGCAACACTCAAGAGAGCGTTTATGCTGCTTCGGGATCCTACAATTCGGGAGGTAATTCTTACCAACCCCAAGGAGACCGTAATCTTCTAAGCTATCGCTCCAACAATTATCTTGGACCACCTGGTTTCAACCCCCAAAATCCAAATGGGCAAAACCGAAATGCCCAATTCAACCAAAACCAAGGTCGGGTGAACCAAAATTTCCAAAACCAAGGTTTCCAAAATCAAGGTTTTCAAAACCAAGGTAATCACCAAGGTTTTCAAGGAAATCAAAACCGTGGTCAAAATTTCAATCAAAATTTGGGAAATGTTCAAAACCGTGGACAAAATTTTAATCAAGACCAAGTTTTAAACCAAAATCAAACGTCCACGGAGGAATTATTGAAACAATTCATGATATCCCAAAATGAAACCAATCGGTTGATGGCCACTCAAATAAATGAAATCAGAAAGTCTTTAAATGATCGACCCTCGGGCTCAGGAACTCTTCCTAGCACCACGATCGCTAACCCGAGGGGCGATGTGAAGGCGATCACAACAAGGAGTGGTGTCCAATATAATGGACCCAAAATTCCAACTACCTCTTCTTCTCTTCCTCCAAAGGTAGTTGAAATTGAGACCGAGGAGACAACGGACAAGGTGCATTCCACAAGCTCACGAAGTACCGCACACGTCCAACCTTCGGTAATCCCAACCCCAATTCCGGAACCCGATGTTCCGAAGACAAATCCAAAGCCTTCAATACCATATCCTTCAAGGCTTAATGATCAAAAGCTTAAAGAGAAAAACAATGCACAAATGGAAAAGTTCTTCCAAATCTTCAATGAGATGCACTTCGACATAAGCTTTGCTGATGCTCTCGTTCTCATGCCAAAGTTTGCAACTACACTCAAAGGGTTGCTAAGCAACAAGGATAAGTTAGTCGATATGGCAAAAACCCCATTAAACGAGCAATGCTCGGCGGTCATCCTCAAGAAGCTTCCCGAAAAGCTTGGAGACCCCGGCAAGTTCTTAATCCCGTGTGATTTCTCGGGGATGGTGAAATGCTCCGCCTTGGCCGATCTTGGCGCAAGTATTAACCTCATGCCACTCTCGATATGGAAAAAACTATCTCTTCCAAAGCTTACATCCACGTGCATGACACTCGAGCTAGCGGATCGTACCACTACTTATCCGCTTGGAATAGCTGAGGATGTTGTCGTGAAAGTGGGAAAGTTCCAATTTCCCACAGATTTTGTTGTTGTAGACTTTGATGCCGATCCACGAGTTCCACTCATTTTGGGTAGAGCTTTTCTAAGAACGAGTCGTGCTCTTATTGATGTGTACGCCGAAGAATTAACCATTCGTGTTGAAAATGAAGAGATCACGTTCAACATTAATCAGGGGTCAAATTGCAACGTTGCTACTATTGATAAAAAATCTGAAAAAATTGATTCAAAACTTTCAAGATTCACGGTCAAAAGTGTTGCACAAAAACGTTTTGAGCTCAAGGCAACGAACATAACCCCTGGTTCAAGTGAATGGTTCAAAAGTTGTAATGCGGAAGTTAAGAGTGTTTTTTATTACGATGAACACGAATTGGAGGATACAACGGAAGTGGTAAAAACTGCTAGCTCTAAGAGCACACCACTTGCCCCACCTTCAGAATCGGTTTGTCGTATTGATATTGCCAAAAATCCCACTCTTACTTCCACATCACTCATTTCCGACTCTTCTCCTCCGTTTGAGGAAAGTGATATTTCTAAGGAAGAATTCGAGGTCTTCTTGTTTGATGCTCAAATTGTTGAGCCCGATGTTGATCCGGGGGGAGATGGCCCGATTTTAGAAAAAATGATTTTTGATGAACCATTGTTTGCTCTCCCCCCAAAGGATGATGTTGTTGTGGAAAAGCCGTCTTATCCTTCCGAGCTCGAGCTCGAGGATGATTTTCCCGAATTAGAGAGTTTTGTGTTTAATGATCAAGAGGAGAGAAGTGGCAATCCCACTCCTCATCCAGATTATTCACTCTCGGTTTATGAAGCCTTTCGTTTTGATATCGATCATTTGGAAGAGACGGGAAGTGTAAATACCACTTCCCATTCTTATATGTCTCGTCCCGAGTATGATGTATTTCATTTTGATGAAAATGATCGATATCATGAGGAGTTCTCGATTGAACTCCCTTATGTGATATCTCCTCCTGAATATGATCATTTCTACTTTGATCTGGAGGATGATTCTAGTGTGGGGGGAGGTGTGTTCAAAGATTTACTTCTTGAAGATTTTATCCCAACCCTCCCTCCCATTGAAGCCGATGATGCTTCTGATGATGAAGAGTTTTACATGATAATAATAAAAATCTTGCTTCTCTTCATCACATATGGTGTGATTGCTCTTTCCCTTTTCTCCTACGGGAATGAGGACACCATATTTGACCCCGGTATCACCCTTAATAGTTTCTTCTATTGAAATACCGCGGGTTTTATCTCATCGGTGTGGAACTTTCTCATGTTCAAGTGTTTATCCAAACAATTTGAATGAAAGTCCGATTGAGATTGATTTCCACTTGCTTCCCCATGGACAAATGAATTCGGGGTCGAGTCAAGCTAGCGACTCGGTTAAAAAAAAACAGTAGCACACCATATGGGTTTTCACCCATATTTTTGACTTCTTTCTACTTTCTACCAACCTAGTGTGGGGGAGATGCCCCGCTGTTGTATATAAATTTCAAAAAAAAAAAAAAAAAAAAAAAAAAAAAAAAAGTTTTAAACTTCAAAAATAAAATAAATGGCCCGTAATATTTCCCTTTTACGTTCTCAGTTTCGGCATAACAGCCGGTACTTTGAATATTGAGGACAATATTCATTTCTAGTGTGGGGGAATTCTCACGAATTTAATCACGTATATATACCATCTAATTCCCCCGTTTTTGGTCAAATTTTTTTTTTTTTTTTTTTTTTTTGTGTAAGTGTTTTGCACTTACACAACAAATGGTTATCAGTCCACCATGTCTAACACACAAAAGGATTGGCTAATCCAAGAGCAAACGGCTCTTGGTAAAGATATATCAAATCCGTTTACGGCTTACAATTTGCCAAAAATTGTATGGTATTCGACTCACCATATCCTAAAAAGATGAAGAGTTGGCTAGCCCGCAAGATTATGGCTTGTGGTAAAGGCAGTTGGAAAACCATAATTGGTCATCAGCTCACCAAAGATAATAAGTTGTTTTATCTAAGAGTTGGCTAGTCCAGAAGCAAACGGCTTCTGGTAAAGACAAATCAAATCCGTTGGCAGCTGATGATTTGCTCAAAATCATATGGTTATCAGTGTACCATAGTTCTTACTTGAACTGAAACATTTGGCTACTCCAGAGGTGATGGCTTCTGGTAAAGAGATACATCCATCAACTTTTCATAAAAAAATTGCTAGGGACTAGCAATTGCTCAGTGTGGGGGATTTGATATGTGTCGTTTTACACATATCTTTTCGTCCAATTTTCGAGTCAAAATAACCAAAAAACACTTTAAAACGATCAAATAATGTTAAATATCTTTGAAATGTGTTTTTGTGTTTTCCATATGCAAAATGATTGAAAAAGATTGAAAAACAAACAAAATTTGCAAATGGCAAGTCTAGTCCCTCAAGCTTGAAAAAAAAAAAAAAAAAAATAGTAAAAAATAAATTTTTGGTCCTTGGAATAATAAGCTTGGCAATTTTGGTCCCTGGATTAGTTTTGAAGATATGGCAGTAATGGTCCCCGAACTTTGCATAATTTACTCCTTTGGTCCTTGGTTTAAACTTAAATTTACTCTAAACACAACACAACCGGATCCCTTACCAGCCCACCCATTATCCCTTTGACCCTCACCAGCCCATTACACCTATAAACCCAACCCAACCCACACTTTAAACCGACCCAATCCCACCCTTCTATTAAAACTAAACACCGGGTAACAAGTATTAGTCAACACCCCCAAATATAAGTCAAAATCCCTAATCCCACACTTCTCTTGTCTTCTTCCTTGATCCCGCCAAGAACATAAGCAGCCAAACCATCACTATCCACTCTACTCCCCAAAACTTTCACCGTTTTACCCACTTCTCTTCTCCCCAACACCAAAACCCTTCCCCTTATACCTCCCCATCATCCACCTCACCTATCCGAGGGAAGTTTTGAGCGCCAAGACTATTTTAAAGGCTGAGATCATTTCTATTTAATCCAAGGGCTGGGAAAGTCAGCAAAGAAGCACAAGTAACTTTTTTGTGAAGATTTATCTCAGAGAAGAAACACAAAAGGAGGACCGAAGTATTTTATTTTTTTTTTCTTAGTAGTATAAATAGAGTAGTGAGGTTACTGTGGTAACCAGGATTAATTTAGCTTTAAAAATTCGGTATGTTTTTATTTGTAATTTTCATTAAGCAGTAGATTTTAGTTTAGCTATTAGGAGGGTAATTTGTATTTCTTTAATTCGGTTGTAACTTTTACTCTTTATTTTAATATAAGTCCAAGTTTGTTGCTTTAGTTAGTTCTTCTGCTTCTGCTTAGTTAAAGTTTATTTCAGTTAGTTAGTTCTTATTGATTTTCATTTTATTTACTGCTTCTGCTTAGTTCGTTCTTGTTACTGCGTATTTTTTATGGTTTAGTTATTTAGTGTTTTTGAAGTGAATGCTCTTGTTCGAGTTTGATTTGGATCGGATTATGGTTATTGTTTGTGTTTGTGGAGAATAGTTTAGAATTACTGCTCTTGGTTTCTTTGTTCTGCTTTTAGTTTTAGTTTAGCTAAAGTCGTGAATGATTTAGTTTTAATTTAGCTTAAGTATTTTGTTTTGATCTTTGCCTAATTTTGTGCTGTGGTGAATGTTTGTGTACTAAGTATGCAAAATTTGTTGCTTTGAAAAGCCCAAGTAGCAGCCTGTACCATTCTTATCCTGCCTTTTTGATATCAGTTTTAGTAGTTTAGTAGGATTATTACATTTAAGTGCTTATTGTATCAGTAGAATTTTGTGAATTTAGTTGCCTGTAGTTGGTTTTGTAGCTGTTAGTTTAGGACAGCTTTTAAGTAGTTTAAAAGAATCAGCCATTTGCTTGTTCTCTCATTAGCTAAAGTTTGTTAAAATTAGTTGATATGTTTGAAGATTGTCTTGGATCTAAAAAGAGTTTTTTGTGACTAAGGCTGTTACTAAGATTTGGTTGTTAAAATTTTAAATTTGTAGAAATTTCATCTTTAATTGTTAGGTTGTTGTCATCAATAGAACTAAAGCTTACTATTAGTTGATATCTGCAATAGTTTTCTTTTAAACCTGTTTTTATTTCAGTTTAGAAATTTAAAATAGTTTAAATGGTTTTTAATTTATAAAAAAAAAAAAAAAAAAAAAATTATTAAAAAGTCAAAAAAAAAAAAAAAAAAAAATGTTTTTCTTTTTCCAAAATTTTCTTTTTATATTTAGGTTGTAGGAAAATTAATTTGATACCCGTAGGATTTATATTTCGTAGATTTCATGTTTTAGTTTATAACGTTTACGTTTTTAATTGCGTTAATTGTTTTTAGTTGTATTTTACTTCCTAGCCTATTTATTGTTTTACGTAGTTGTAATCCAAATCCAAAATCTCTCAAATTTTTATATCTCAAGCACGATTCACAAACCCGATTGCACAAATTCCATTCAACTCTCATCGGGGATAACGACCCGGGTTACACATACCTCACTTGTGTTTCCTAGGAAAAATAATGACTTGATTTTAACCGATCAAGTATATTATTTTGTAATGTTTTTTATTTGAAATTTTTATTGTACGTTTATAGAATATGATAGAAAATATAAAGCTTGATAACCTTTGTGTTTATAAACTTATTTACATGAATTTTGCGTTTGCTAAATCATAGATGGGCCAAGTTGCCTGTTTGACACCTTCATTCCAGAATTGGTAGAAAACCATTTTACCTGGTTTGATCTCACAAACATCTGTCCCTTCATTCTCTCGAATCTTAGACTCTCCTAGACATACCTTTAAAGAAGAATCTGACACTCAACATCCCACTGTATGGTATGATACACTCTTTGAGCAATAGACATAATCTAAAGATAAGAAAAAGGTTTTTCAGAAGATAAATTTTCTGTTGTAATCGAGATAGTGTCAATGTCAAAACATTCTAAATTTTATAAATGCATGCTCTCTTTTGAGTTCAAATTCCTCTTTTTCAATTATAGTTGTTCACTAAACATTTTTTGTGCCTTAGTTGCTTCTTTTGCCTGTTGAATCCAAATAACAATTATATATAAACAAAATATAACGCCAACTAACTTGTTAGAATGTAATGATAAAGATTAGTTAATCCAAAAACCAGCGTACACTATACACATTGATTCATTGTTTATCGTTTACCTGATGGAGATGAAGAACAGGGGTGAATACAGTTGGAAAACTGGATAGAGGCATTTTGAAGTGTGCCACAGTCACATTTGACCCGCAAATACTTAATTATGTCCAAAATCTATATAAATTACTAATGCGTTGAAAGTTTTTACATCAACGTATCTAAATCTATCTGTGTGTATCTGTGCATATGTAAACTGGCCAAAATTAGTAAACTCTCTTTCTTAAATCCTGAGCTGAATTCCCTTTTCCTTCCGTAGAAAGTCTCCATATATCTCATCACAAATATTGCAAAACCGAAATGGTTTAACCTTGTTTCACACTCTAACTTCTTGAATTTTGATTTGGCTATCTTGGCTGCACTTGGGTGAAACTCAAACGCTTCCCGAATAGTACACATAAAACGTCACAAGAATACAAACTGATAACATATGTTTAGCTTATTCATTAGAGCATGCATTGTTGTAACATCAAAGTTACATAGATTTGTTTTTACATCATCATAACACTGAGAATAACATTGAACTATCTTTTAAACCGCGTTTGTAACAACACTGAGAACTGAAAATAACCAAAACACGCGCGAACATTTGTGTGAACAAATTCACACGCAAACAAAACGATGTGAGCATAACTTCATGTGCATAACACTGACAATAACTCGGGTGTGGTGGTGTAAAATGCAATAAGGACGACGATAACATCTACCACACTGCGCCTTCTAACACTTTAACATTACTCATAAATAACAACTATCCAACAAAAAAAGAGAAAATAATGAAGGGGTGAATGAAAATTTTTACTCATGATGAATCTTATAACAATTATGAAACAATATTCAAGAATAAGAAAGCCCATGAAAACTATATATTACAATCTGTCTCTACATCTCTTCTATTCTTCATGATCACATAATACCAAAACACACACTTGGTATAAAAGAGAACAAACAACAAAAGAGGACCTTTTAAATAGTCAATGTTATTTTTCAATACAAAGTTAAGCATATGACCAGAAAACAACAAAAGAAAAATAACTCTATTTTTGTATTAACAACCTGATCTTGATTACGATCCCTCGTTGCCTAGATTTAGCGAACCATCTTTGAACAATTTCAAGCTGAGGTTTTTGTATCTCTCTCTTGAATACTGTCGAGACGCTTTCCTCCAATCAGTTTCCGCCTTCATCATCGCTTCAAATTCCTCATAGCTAATCCGTCCATCCTGAAACCATTAAGATGTCCGAATTATATGTATGAAAGCAGTCAGGAATGAGTCGACATCTTGAATGATAGCAGCAATGACTTCTTCATTGTTGGATTCAATTTCATTAGCTAAAGTTTCCCTTAGCTCTTCAAGCTCTATGTACCCGTTCTTATTTTGATCAAAAAATTCAAATGCCTCTTTAAGATGATCATCGTTACCTATTTTCCTTAGGTGAACGAAAATAGCAACAAATTCTCCGTAGTTCAAGTGCCCATCTTTGTCCACATCACCCTATAAACATGTCTTCCATTACTATTTGTATATTACACATGAATTATAATTAATAACATTTATTTGAAAGAATATACATACAGCGTCCATAAGCATTTGAAGGTCTGAATCGGAAATCTTGATGGCCAAGTTTCTGCAGACCAGCTTTCAACTCAGCGATGTTTATTTTACCTTGCTTCTTTGTGTCCATTGGATCAAAGCATTGCCTTATCCCTGCCACTTCCTCAGCTGATAAACTCTCAGCAATTACCTATAATTTCATTATCCATTAACTTCAATACAACCTCAACAAACAAACAAAAAGGACATAACCAAAACCTTGAACATATTCATTACCCGCATTGCTCTTTTCTTGAGCTTGTTCATGAATGAGAACTGCTTTAGTCTTGCTTTAACATTTTCACCTAAAGAAACATTTGGTGCCTTTTTGGCGTTTTGTATCCACGGATGATCTGCAATAATTTAGACAAAATACTAAATTAGAAATGTCAAACAATATTATGATTTTTGGGCAAAATAGTAAAGTGCGCATGTAAAAATGATGGCTAATGTATGCATTGGCCACCCAAGTATTGATAGTTGGACTGGATGGCCTTAGTGTATATATTATCCCTCAAAATAATCAGGATTTTACCTAGAACTTCTTGAGCAGTTAGGCGTGTAGTAGGGTCAGGATTAAACATCTTCTTGACAAGGTCTTTAGCCTTATCGGACACTTTGGGCCAAGGATCCCTCTTGAAGTCCACAGCGGATCTAATGATTGCTTGTGCAACTCCTTGTTCAGTTTCTGCATTTCAAGTGAATGGTACTTTCAAGAGTTGAAAACATAATGAATACATGTTTTGACGAGTTAAAGAAAAATTTGAAACTGACCAGCCCAAAATGGTGGGATACCACAAAGAAAAATGTATAGGATAACACCGGCACTCCAGACATCTACCTTAGGACCATAGTTTCGCTTCAGGACCTCAGGAGCCATGTAGTATGGACAGCCAACAATCTCATCAAATCTTTCTCCTTTAGAAGATTAAGAGCAGTTTGCTTAGTGGAAATGGAAGGCAATGGAATAACAACATTATATAAATGAATAAAAAATGAATAAGCTTTCACGGTTGATAGTCTTTAACTAGTTTAAACATAACAGATAAGCCAAAATCGATAACCTTTAAGGCTGAATTTTCTTTCTTGTTTGCATACAAAAAGTTCTCAGGTTTAAGATCCCGATGGATAACACCATGTTTGTGGCACATCTGCAGTAAGTAACAGATAGTCAGTTCAAATATTTCAAGAGGTGGATGGTGAGTTGCTCATCTTATCTAATAACCATATGGGAAAAGGATATATAACATTTAAAGGCTACAACCAATAAACTAACAATCAAGATTGTAGGTAATAGGCAATTTCACTTAATGTGATATAGAAAACCATGCGCTAGCCGCTAATAATGAAGAACATGAAGAATTTGTGATATGAAGCAGATTGGTAATCTGGCCAAGACATTTACGAAACATTGGGAACATAGCATATGCATAAAAAAACACGAATTCCACACGGGCGTAACTTTTGATCCAAGACAGCTGCGGGCCCATTACTACCCTACGGAAATGCTCTCAACAACAATCATACCGACAAAAAATAGCTTTGGCTTTTTGGCCTCCAGTTTCAAATTTTCCCCAAATATAAAGATTTTATCAAATTTCTTTTTATTCTGGTAACTTACTGATCGTTTGAGGCCTTGTATTCTTAGAGTGTATGATTATGTGAAAGTCATTGTTCGCACCATCTCTTGTCATTCCACATATATGCTTCCTCTCCTAGAGTTTACTCACGGTCTCATATTTATGTTCTGCATTGCATACACACTAAAAGTTTCAGATTTAACATATTCGAACGTGAGTGCAAAATAATACTCATTTTGACCCGTTTCCTGACTGCCACTCGCCACAGTAAGTGAGTAACAAACATTTACCAGGTTCTCAATTAGCTCCCACTCGCCACAGTTGGGATATCGGTGATAGCTGAATTTTTGTTTTGACAAAGAAGAAAAAAAGACGGGCACATGTTTGTTCCCATTCCAATCGTGTGACCTGTTTCCTTTCCCAAAGCTAGCTGATCGACGGTGATCAACTTGACAATGACTCGAAGGTCTATGTAAGATCTGATTACAGAAATAATGTTAATCAGATTATCATCTAATGCTTAGAATAACTTTTAACCACGATAGTGAAATTAATTATGATACCTCATAAAATAATTCTCCTATTAATTTGCCAAGTGGGCGCACCATCTGGTTTGTTGACTCGTTAATGTACACTGCTATTGCTTTACTACATTGCTCCAAGCGGGTGTCCATGCTCGGGCTAGAAGAGGCATAACTGGCGAACGGTCCTAGAATGCCTGGAACGCGTATTGGCGTTACGGGAACGTATATTGGGTATGTTGGCTTCAGCTGTAACAATGACAGTTAACACTAAATTAATTTCCACCGTCATAATTCATAACAGGTATTTCAAAATTAAAAAGCAGAAAGAAAATAATAGCATATCCAAGACCAAGAGTCGGCTAACATTAAAACTACAAAACAACCAACCTCTAGTGAACAGCTATGCGTTTTATGCAATAACTAAAATGTGCCAAATGAAAATATATACTGGTGTTTTACCCAAATAACACTATCCATAAACGCTATAGGTTATCTTATTATTTCAGGACTGTATGATACATGAACGAAAGACGAGGCAGTAAATTCTTACAGGTAATCCATCATCTGCATCAGTAACAGTCAGCAAATTGGTGCTATCCATGTCCCAAAACTTAATTCGAAACTCATCTCCAGTAGCTAAGAAACGATTTCTTGTTGTGTCAAACTGTACAACACCCATAGACCGCTTTCTAAAACCAGAATATTTCCTCTTGATTGCTCCTTCACTCTCATTCCTCTCAACCAAGTGGGCTTCACCTTCTTTGCTCGTTCCACAAGAGAAAATTCTGAAAAAGTACATTAGATTTGAGACCCAAGAAACACTTGACATGAATTTATAATATGTCTATTTGAGTATACTTGATTCCATCAGTGCTATATGCCATTGTTGTGCACGAACGACCAGGAGCATCATAATCTACTCTTGACCCCAAACAATCATAAAGCCATGCTTTTATCTTCCCATCAATTGCCGAAGAGAAAATAAACTACACAAAACAGATACGACGATTTATCACATAAAAAATGTAACGTTTATTTATTTTCAGTGAAAAGAGAAGAATAAGTAGACTTACCTGTATTTGTTCTTTATAGTGGGGACAGACGGAATAAACAAGAGCCTCGTGACCCTCAAATGTATACTGCCTACGCACATGTAACACCCCAACCCGACAAGGGCATAGATGTCACAAGTATATGGTTTCATATCAGCACAAACATAGCATACAAATTAAAACAACGGAAGTCTTAACATTAAATCCAAAATAAGTCAACATGACTTATACCAAATGCAAGACAAAATAACCGAAGTACAAGATCCAATAATCAAATGCCTAAACAATGGCATAACAAAATAAATGAAAGTCCAAATGGTAAAGCTGAATAACTAAGGCCAAAACTCCAAGTCAGATTGCTCTCATCCCAAAGCTAAAACCCAGCTTCCTAGCTTAAGTACCTGCCGCGGGAAAAGAAAACGCGGCTGAGCTACAAGAGCTCAGTGAACAGATATATAGATAACGGAAACGATAACAAGTAGCAGGTAAAACAAATCAGGAATACAGACAACATCGATACAGAATCAAAGTGAAAGCATAGGAAAGGAATAAGAGAAGAATGAACAGGAAATAATTAAGCAAATCAGGTTTAGAGAAAACAGTAATCTATCACGAGCCCAGACAACAAAACATATAATGCAACAAACCTGTATAGAGTGGCCAAACTCTCAGATAATGTGAAAGACGTGTATCGCACACACCATCAGTCACCAGATATAATAAACAGAAAGCATATAACAGATAACAGATCAAATCTAGAGTGCACCCATACGCCCCACAGATAATTCAATAATCATAATATAATGGCCATAGCAGATAATAAATAAGGGACGGGACATGTCATCACTCTCCTGCCCTAGAGTCATGTCAGAGGTGCGTCAATGATATGGACATGAAACCCTCATGCCTAGTGATTGGCTCGTAATATCAAACTGTAGGTCAAAGGTCAGATGTACTATCAAAGTCAGAAGGTCATATCTTAAGGGTACATGGCAAAAGGTTCATGTCAAAACTAGAAAGAAATGTCAAAGGTTCAAAATCAATGTTTAAGTAAAGGTTCAGAAAAAGAATCATGGCAGACGGTTCAAAACAAAGGTTCCAGATAAACAGGTCACAACAAAGTTACACACAGAAGGGAACATAGCAGTGGTATAGGGAATCCTAATAAGGAAAATGAAATACTGAAAGAAAAGGAAATGAAACGCCCTTACTGAAAAAGGACAGAATATCTGTACCTTATTGCACAGCAGAAAAACAAACAAACACAAAGATGAAAGTCAGGGCTTCTCCTTCTTCACACCTAAGGAAGAGGAAGACATAATTACTAAAGATTCTAATTCAGATTATTACTAGTTCAGATTAGGTTAAACTCTTATTCAAAGATTATTATGGAATAATGATATATTTTATCAAGTTACAGAAGTTTAGATTTAATTATGACATGTTTACATAGTTTAGGGTTTTAAATGTAACTTCATCAATTTCCAAGGTCATTAGTGAAAATACTTTAAGTTACAGAATTATATACACATTTTATTCAGAATTACACTTTATTCCCTTAAGTTTCATAATTTACATATTACACCCCTTTAGTTACAAATTTACAAAACCAACCTTATAATTATATATTTTACAATTTAAACCCTACAATATCCATAATTACCAACTAAGCATATTATATTTCAAATTTACAGAATATAACATCAGAAGTTAGTACTTTACATATTTGACCCCTCAGAATTTAGAATTTACATATTTAGTCCCTTAAGTTTACAAAACATATATATTAAGTCATAATTCCATAACAATTACATAATTAGCCCAAAAATCCTCAAAATTACACAACAACCTTTTTATATCAGTATTAACACAAAACAACTTCAGAATTTCAGATTTACACTTTTGGTCCCTCATTTTTAATTACTTCCAATTCGTAACCCTAAATTCCCATTAATTCATTATTATGCAAAATTTACACTTAGGACCCCAAAGTTATATTTTTCCCACATTCTTACAGATGTATATGATCTTACAAAAATATCCCAGAAGTTTCAAAGTTGGCAAAACAGGTCCTTATGCATTTAACTTCAAATCGGTAATACTTTTTACAAACAATTAGAAACCCTACTATGCACCAATCATTGAACCATCATTTAATCATCATTAAAACACATTAAATGATCAGATATTCATCCAAGAAATCAAACCCTAGAAGCCACGATTTTTATTTTATTTGTTTCTTTATTTTTCTAAAATCCGGTTTTATCAATAATTAACCACATAAATTTTAAACTTCTAAAAATCAAAACCATATTTTTCCCAGATCATATGACTCATAAGGAACCCACGAAAAATAGTGAACATGCCCAGAAAATTCGTTTAACATATATTGCATATTTACGTATGTTTTAGACACTAAAATTACAACGACTTGATTTAGGCCACCATAATTCGATCTATCATTTTTCCCAGGTCTATTACATCATAAGAGGTCTAAATAAAATAGCTATCATGTCCAGAAATTCGAATTACATATAATTGTGATTTACGTGTTCTATAGCCATTATATTATCATACGCATAGAATTAGCATGCATGGTTCGATTTGTATATTTTATATGAGTTATATAACATCTAAATATCACTGTAAAAATGCAATATTAATTTTAACACGTTTGGTTTAGTCGCAAGAATTATTACCTTGATTTAGAGCAAATCGACAAGAAAACAAGAACGAGAACAAACCAAGGAGAAAACGCAGCAACTATTAATTTTCCTAGCTTCCTTGCACCTCCAATAACACCAGAAAAATACTTGTTCAATCCCAGAATTTGTGGAGCAGCCTTGGTCGATTTTTTTTCTTGTCGCCTAGGGTTTTTTGACTTAGTCGGTTTTGTGTTTTTGGAGAAAATAAAAAGAGATATGTTTTAACTTTGTGAGAACTGAATTTAGGGGGGCATAAACTCTGTATTTTCGGCCCATGATATCAAGAAAATATTTGGTTGATTTTCTATAATCTTTTCCTTAATTTATTTAACATATAATCTAATTAAAAGAAATAAAACATTATGTTTATTTAATTTGTAATTTCCGGATTTTATATATAAATGTGTAAGTTAATTTTTTTGAACATTTAAAATGATGAACATTGTCCCAGAAATTATTTTGTTTCAGATATAGTTCGATTTCAGATGTTTTGGAATTATTTCAGAATTTTATAAGTTGTTTTATAAGGTTTTATATTATCAGGGGTAATTTGGTCATTTTACGGGTTATCTGAATTTCAGGTATTACAACTTCTTCCCCACTAACAAAAAAATTTCGTCCTCGAAATTTGCAGAAAGCAGAAGGAAAAGAGAAAGAGCAGAAAACAAAACAAGACATACCAGATTAAAACGAGAAGTGCGGATAACTAGCTCGTATTGATTCCTCGGTTTCCCAGGTAGCCTCACGCTCCGGGTGGTTCTTCCAAAGAATCTTTACGAACGGAATAACCTTATTCCTCATGACTCGTTCCTGACGATCAAGAACCGCTTCCGGCTCTTCAGACAAGGACATATCAGGTTGGATCTGATCAAGCGGATAAGATACTACATGCAACGGATGATAGTTGTATCCCCTCAGAAGAGATACATGAAAAACGTTATGCACATGAGATAGCTGAGGAGGTAAAGCCAGACGATAAGAAACCTCCCCAATACGATCCAGAATTTCAAACGGTCCAATAAATCGAGGACTCAACTTGCCCTTGATTCCAAAACGCTTAACACCACGGAAAGGAGATACTTTCAGAAATACCCGATCACCTACATTGAATTGCAGATCCCGACGGTGCTTATCAGCATAACTCTTCTGACGAGCACGCGCCTCCTTCAATTTCTCCCTAGCCACAGCTACCTTTTCATTAGTGATCTCGACCATTTCAGGTCCCTCAATCAGACGTTCACCTACTTCATTCCAACAAACAGGAGCCCTACATTTCCTACCATACAACATCTCGAAGGGAGCCATACGGATACTCACATGCCAACTGTTATTATAAGCAAACTCCACTAAACACAAATACTCATCCCAACTACCGGTCCATTCCAAAGCACAAGCCCGTAACATATCTTCCAAAGTCTGAATGGTCCTCTCAGACTGACCATCAGTTTGGGGATGAAATGCAGTACTGAACTTAAGACGAGCGCCCCAAACTTTATGAAGTCCTTTCCAGAAACGCGAAGTGAAACGAGGATCACGATCGGAAATAATAGACGAAGGCATACCATGCAATCTAACGATTTCCTGCTGAAAAATATCCGCCAACTGACTGACAGTATAGGTCATACGGATAGGTAAGAAATGAGCGGATTTAGTTAGCCGATCAACGACCACCCAAATCGCATCATGTCTTTTACGAGTAACAGGCAGACCAGAAACAAAGTCCATGGAAATCTCATCCCACTTCCATGCCGGAATCTCCAAAGGCTGTAACAAACCACTAGCCCGCTGATGTTCAATCTTAACTTGCTGACAAGTCATACATCTAGCAACAAATAACGCCACATCTTGCTTCATACCGTTCCACCAAGTTTTAAATTTATATTTAGCCGACTTATCAATAACACACACACTTAACGAGCAGTGTACCCGGTCAGTATGAATATAATGGTAAGTAGAGTGTCGATCACTAGGAGTGGAACGTATTATCTAGTTATTCTAATCAGTATTTTAATATCCTAACGCAAGGGGGTTTCAGCCTGAGAGACTGGCACGATTTGTTTGCAATTAAATAATAAAATAAACCAATAGGCACGAATCAGCAAGTAGCACACACGTACACAGATAGATACTCGAGACAATAAGAGGGCTGTCCTTATAATTAAGTAGATTGTCACTTGTTTTATTGATAGCTTTATATGAAGTGTATGTAGTTAACCCTTTCTCGTTGGTCCTAATCTTATCGGCGAGTAAACCCTTAATGATTACTTATGTCTAAAAGTTATTCCTAAGTGATCAATTTAGTAATAACCGTGGGAGCCACATTATTTTCCGCAGTCAAATGCCCGCAAGCCACTAATAAACACAGAGGTTATCAATGCACTAATAAGTAGTAACCAAAGACATCAACATATAAACTTTAATTGATGGGAAAGCAAGTATTAAAGGGATTGCAATCTTTCGTTGTCACATTACACAAGCCACCAATCCTGATGAATTAAAGTTTGCTAACACAATAAAACAAAACTACTTAATGAATTAAACACATGCAGCACCTTCTTACAGCTCTTGTATCTTTGATTTGGGTGTGTCTTGTGCTGCCTCCTTGACTGAATTCGTCCTTGGTTTCTGGTCTTCGGTCTTAGGTTAAAACTTTTGGAACTTGCACCCGAAATTCGTCTGGCCTTGGGGTATTTATAGTTTCTGTCTGAGGGAAGATGCGGCGCATCTAGTAAGTAGATGCGGCGCATTGACTTAACTTCGCGTGGGGTCCAAGATTATAATATTCAGGAATATTCGTACACCGCCAGAAGATGCGGCGTATCTTTATCATTGGATGCGGCGCATGTCCTCTTGTATCTTGGATCGTATCTGGTGATATCTTGATAGAGATGCGGCGCATGTCATGAGTGAGATGCGGCGCATCTGGAGCAGATTAGTCTTGATCTTCTTCATTTCAGTAGACTCTTAACTTTATGCATGTTTTGCTCCATAATCAGTCCAAAATCGCCAAGTTTCACCAAATGCTTGTTTTTACCTGAGAATTACAAAAGTAAACGATTAAGTATCAATCCTCATACATAATATAGTAAAACAAGTCAAATTAATAGGATAAATGATAGTAATAAAATATACTTATTTGAGTTCATCAAATATCCCCCCACTTGAACTTTACTTGTCCCCAAGTAAACCTTAGATTAAATCTTATGAAAATGTATCCTAAAAGATGTTAGGATTTATTTTTATATTTAAGCATGTATTCGTTTTTGTCATAATCACACAACTAAACACTTAACGAATTAGAAGTAAAATAAAATAAGTTGATAAAAGCAAATCTAATCGTTTAACTGTCCAGTCGTGACGAATATTCTATCATAAGCTTGGCAAGTATACACATCTCCTCCACTAAAGCTAAGGAATAACAAGTCTAAAGCGGTAAAAAGGGTTTTTAGGCTTAAGGGTTAATTATTCTCTTTTCACTATCGATTTCAAATTCCAGAAAAGGCGACAAAATCACAAATACATGATCGAATCCACGAACACGATACTTGCAATTGCTCAAATCCTTAACTCGAATAGGCTAAAGATAGGTCCAAACTTTGCCAATAATAATATATCAAAAAGGGCGACAAAATCATAAATACATAGCCGAATCCACGACTACGATACTTAAGATTGCTCAAATCCCTAATCTCAATAAATCAAAGGTTTGGTTGGATAAAGAATAATATAGGGTATGGATAACATTTGGGATATAAATTGGTGTAAAATGAAAAATAAACAAAACAAATAAATTAAAATCCTAAGTGTGGTTAATCACTATCCCAACCATCCCATGAATAAGACTCATATCATTGAATAACTCACGCTTTAATACTTGAAACACACGCTTTAGGTAGACACGAATTATACTCAACAAGATCTTAATCAAAGAATAAACCTTAATCGGCGTTCCCATAACTGCCAATTCCCATTCAATCCATAGATATAGTACAACAAATAGTGGTGATATCGACCACTTACATAACTTTACATAAGTTGGTTTAAAACTAACTTCCAACTTTTCTTTCTTTCTTTTTCTTTTCTTATTTATTTTTTTTTTTCTTCAAACATAAACATAGATGTGTAAAATTTCACCACATCACTATAATGATAATTCTGGATAATTTTTCCATACTTCTCATACTTCAGAAATAACGGTAATAGTGAAAGTAGTAAACACACGAAAAATAAACTCAAAGATATATAATATTTACTTTCACTCCAATTGCATTGTGCAATTTCCCGACCTAACCAAAGATAATGAATTACGCACGCGAACACAGGTAATGTAAGGAAACACACTTTGCCTATAGCAATTAACCAACCACGGATTCTAATCTACAGGGTAGGCTAAGGTGTAAGGGTGTAACGAAACATTTTAAAACATAGGTGTAAGAAACGAAAGGAATGGCTCTGAGTGTTTTTCTAGGGGTATCTTACTCTAAAAATGAGAGTAACAAAGGGTTTATACGGGGGTTAACTAACCAGTGTAGTTAGTTAATAACACATAACATATAATAGGCTATTTTGGGTGTAGTCCTAGAATTTTACCAATTTAGACAAGTCATTCCAATTATATAAAATAATACTCATTATGGTGGTCTCGAATAGTATACAAGCCAAGTTCTAAAGTTTACAAGTCACCGGCACACTCATAGATTTGTGAATTTTGGAAAATCACAATTTTTGAAAATAACGTCATGTGTGCAGCTATGCAACTTAGATCTTAAACAAAAACATGCTAAAATTTTTTTAAGTTTGATATATTAAGCACATTTTAAGCATAATTTTTGAAAAAGTTTAGGACAAGTAAATGTTAAGTGTTCTAATTCTCCAATCCCCCCACTTAAGTTAAACAACGTCCTCGTTGTTTGTATAAAAGGTTAAAAACTGGAAAATAAAAGAATTAGAACAGGAAAACTCCCCTGAGATTTGCTCGGTATGATCCTCCATTAGTATAAGAGCAAAAATCATCTTTCTTGTGGATTAGAACGTTAAAGCTTCATACTTGATGTATCCACAGGAAATCCAGGAAACTATAATACCACCAACACTTTAAAACACACCTAAGATAAGAAAGGTTCAAGCTTGCATAATACATTAGTAGTTAGGAAAAATAAAACTTAAAAATTAAAAATGAAAATCATCAGGTCAGTCGATGCGCCGTATCTTATGGAAGAAGATACGCCGTATCGAGCCTGGAATTAATACGGATCAGAATAAAGATGCGCCGTATCCTTAACCAGGGATGCGCCGCATTAAAATAAACTGATAAATAGTTTTAAAGTCGAAAATAAAAATGCAGAAAAATTAAAATAAGATATGACCATTGCAGGAGATGCGTTGCATCTCAGGATGGAGATGCGCCGTATCCTCATGCGGTCTGAAACAAAAATAAAACGAAATAAAGGATAGGATGCGTCGCATCTGTTTCCCAGATGCGGCGCATGAGGTTACCAAACAGACTGTTAACAGTCTGTTGTAAAATGACTCGTTCCACGGTTCATCTCTCACGTTCTCTCGTACTCTCATGCTGAACTTAATGCCAGTCTTCATCAAACATAACAAGAAACATAAACTGAAACATTAAATATATACACGAGAATGGTGATTAGTACAATCCAAAATAATAATAATATGTGGAACAATGTCTGTAAAATCAAGAGAGTAAGATCATGGGTGAGTGTGGTCGTCTGGATGGGTCCCGGAAGTGCTGGCTCCATCAGTCCTCTGGCGGACTCTGCGCTCGTATGCACGTGTCACTCCCGCAACCTCAGTACCATCTGGACGGGTGTGGGTAATACCCTGATGCTCCAAAAGTCTGCTCACACTCCTAACCACCCACTCAGAGTCCCTCCTCAGGGCTCTCAACTCTCCCTCGACTGCCTCAAGTCTCTGACCCATGGTGCGTGGGGGTACTGGTGCCTGTGGCACCTCCTCGTCGGCAGGAGCAGCAGCCGGAGGTCCCTGAGGTCCTCCCTGCTCCGCCTCTGGCCCTGCAGCTCTGGCGGGCCCTAATGCTGCCCAAAAGTGGCCTCCCGCAGCCACCTGGCAGATCCCGAGTCTAACCAAATAGTCCCTATCGATAACCGGGAGACGGGCCACCACAACCTCCAGCCCTGCTGGAATCTCTGCTCCAATCACTCCGAAATGGCGGGCCAACCGAGAAACAAAATGCCCGCCAGTCATATGGCTCCTCCGATCTCTCCCAGCAGCTGATCGGTGGAGGTAGTGTGCCAAGAAGTGGGGGATGTTCACACACAACCCCTCATCCATGCTCCTAAGGAGGAAGAGGTCCAGAGTGGTCACCTTCTCAGGTGACTGACCCCTCCCAGCAATGGTAAGCGCAATCAGCCTGTGGCATAGCCGCCTCATCGGCTCCCTGATCAGTGTGTAGGATGGGGTGGAAGTAACAATGTCACCCATCGAAGAAATCCTAACCCAGTAATCACTGAATACCCCTCTGTCAGGGACAACCCGTAAACTCTCAGCCCAATACCTGGCAAACCCAGCAGATCCAAGCTCCTCCTCAGTGTGTAGCCCCATGGCCAAAATAAACTGCCTCATCGACATCTTCCTATGCACACCTCCTAACCTGAATACCAGAGTGTCAGCTGTATCAATCTCCAAATCCGTCTCCCTGTAATGAATCGTGCTAAAGAACTCCAGCATGAGCTCCCTAATCAGAGGCTCGTCAATCCTAAATAGTCTCTCCCAAGCACTAGACCTAAACACCGCCTCCTCATCATCTCCAACAACTACCATCTCCATCCGATGCTGTAAACTCGCAGCTGCATGTCCACCACCGATCAATCCCACATCGTCAAAATTCAAAACCTGGACTCTGAATATTTTCTTGAAGTAAATCGAGTCAAGCCTATGCAAGTAATCCTCTAGAGCGGCAGGAGTAAGTCCCATGTTCTCAAATTGTAGCCACTGATGCCTTAGTGTGACCTCTGGTAATGCCATCTGAAATAGATATTCACAGTCAGTAAACAGTCTGCAAAATAGGTAGATACGGCGCATCTGATTTAATCAGTGCGGCGTATCTGTATAAAGTATAAGAGATGCGGTGCAAGACAATAGATACGGCGTATTGAGATGCGTCGTATCTAGATTAATCAATACGGCGTATCTAGAATTTTATCAATTTTGAAATAGGTCGTTACGCCGCATTAATCAACCTAGATGCGCCGCATCTAAAAGCATATCAGTATAAAATAAAGGGTCAGGCAAACTTTTCAAGAATCCGTATCCGTGACGTAAACTACCACTAAATATCACAGTATCATATACACTTTATATCAGTTCTAATATCTTATTCCACCACTACTAATTCGCCTTTCCGCTAAATATTCAAAATCGAACCCAAAACCTTAATTTTCGGTTAAATCAAATTAGGTTATAAGTTCAATTATTTATGCAAATTAAATACGGGGGAAATCATCTAGAGCAAGTTCTAATCATATCTCAACATCATTTAAGCACAAATCGATTCAATCATATAAACCCTAATTTTCGCATTGATCAAGATTAAATCGAAAATGGAATAATTACCTTAATTTGATGATTAGGTGATGAATTATAGACCGGATTAGAGGTGGGTTTAAGAAGAATGATCGGAATTAGAGTGTAACTTTTAGTGTGTGAAGGTTCTTAACTGTGTGTGTTTATGCGGTAAGAAGTTTAGATCCGGCGCATTCCCGTCGTATTTATAGGGCGAAGAGATGCGCCGTATTGGAAAATTGGGATGCGCCGTATCTATTTAATTTCGCTGACTAGTCAATATGTTCTAGTTGGCCAAAGATACGGCGCTTTGGATTTTTAGATCCGCCGTATCGCTATGTTAGTGAACGAAATTCAAATAAGGAACGTACCTTGGCCTCCGCAACACGATTCTCTATACATCCAATTGGGGTTAAACGGCATACCATATAAATAAATTCAAGATAAGAGCAATATGCATAAACGTTTTATTAATAACTGTAATCTTATTGTTTAGGGGATAAGGATTTATTCCGAGGTTAGGAACAAATATCGTTTTTAAGCATGCAAAATTAAGATTACGATTTGAATAAGATGTATAGTGTGGATAATAAAACTGAGGTTATAGTGGAGAGGACTTCCCTTAGGGCTGGTTGAATAATCGAAGAGGTTACGTTTTGATCACTCCAGCAATCTTCTCTCGGTTTAGTTCAGAATGTAATCTCGCTTGGTGATGCTTGAGTCATCATTTATCCTGAAAAATAAACAACTTGCACACGAGAGTAGCGGACCGATCAAAGTAAATATCAAAAAATCAACTATATTTATCAAATTATATTTGTCGTATTAACGAAAGTTAATGCGCCGTATTTTCGTTACGTTTTAAAAATAAATATCGATTTTTTGATTCAGAAAGATGCGCCGTATCGATATAGATCGATGCGTCGTATCTGTTTAATAATTCGCAAACTGTTTTTAATTAAAATAATAGATACGCCGTATCTACGAAAGCAGATGCGTCGTATGGCGTTAACGTTTAGAAAATTTTTTTTTATCAAAAACAGATACGCCGTATCTGCAAAAGCAGATGCGTCGTATTACTTTATCGCTTTTTAAAAAAAATTTCGTACTAAAAACAGATACGCCGTATCTTGGGAAAAGATGCGTCGTATCGAATTAATTAAACGCGTTGTATTTTTAAAAATTAAACGCAATACGCCGTATCTGAGAGATCAGATGCGCCGTATCGTTTGATTTAGCACAGTACAACGATAGCAGAACAGAAAAATACGAAAAATAAAAACAAAAAATAAAAACACACAAACAAAAATAAACACACAAAAACAAAAATAAAAGCAAACAATTAACACACAATACAACAAATATGCAAAATAATACAATGATGCAATTAATCTAATAAAAGAAAATCCTAATTAAAATACTAATCAAATTAACAGATAATAACAATTCACTCCCCGGCAGCGGCGCCAAAAACTTGATGCGTGCGGTGTCGTAGTATAGTTTTAGCAGTTTTAATGCCTACTCAAGTTTTAAATTTATATTTAGCCGACTTATCAATAACACACACACTTAACGAGCAGTGTACCCGGTCAGTATGAATATAATGGTAAGTAGAGTGTCGATCACTAGGAGTGGAACGTATTATCTAGTTATTCTAATCAGTATTTTAATATCCTAACGCAAGGGGGTTTCAGCCTGAGAGACTGGCACGATTTGTTTGCAATTAAATAATAAAATAAACCAATAGGCACGAATCAGCAAGTAGCACACACGTACACAGATAGATACTCGAGACAATAAGAGGGCTGTCCTTATAATTAAGTAGATTGTCACTTGTTTTATTGATAGCTTTATATGAAGTGTATGTAGTTAACCCTTTCTCGTTGGTCCTAATCTTATCGGCGAGTAAACCCTTAATGATTACTTATGTCTAAAAGTTATTCCTAAGTGATCAATTTAGTAATAACCGTGGGAGCCACATTATTTTCCGCAGTCAAATGCCCGCAAGCCACTAATAAACACAGAGGTTATCAATGCACTAATAAGTAGTAACCAAAGACATCAACATATAAACTTTAATTGATGGGAAAGCAAGTATTAAAGGGAGTGCAATCTTTCGTTGTCACATTACACAAGCCACCAATCTTGATGAATTAAAGTTTGCTAACACAATAAAACAAAACTACTTAATGAATTAAACACATGCAGCACCTTCTTACAGCTCTTGTATCTTTGATTTGGGTGTGTCTTGTGCTGCCTCCTTGACTGAATTCGTCCTTGGTTTCTGGTCTTCGGTCTTAGGTTAAAACTTTTGGAACTTGCACCCGAAATTCGTCTGGCCTTGGGGTATTTATAGTTTCTGTCTGAGGGAAGATGCGGCGCATCTAGTAAGTAGATGCGGCGCATTGACTTAACTTCGCGTGGGGTCCAAGATTATAATATTCAGGAATATTCGTACACCGCCAGAAGATGCGGCGTATCTTTATCATTGGATGCGGCGCATGTCCTCTTGTATCTTGGATCGTATCTGGTGATATCTTGATAGAGATGCGGCGCATGTCATGAGTGAGATGCGGCGCATCTGGAGCAGATTAGTCTTGATCTTCTTCATTTCAGTAGACTCTTAACTTTATGCATGTTTTGCTCCATAATCAGTCCAAAATCGCCAAGTTTCACCAAATGCTTGTTTTTACCTGAGAATTACAAAAGTAAACGATTAAGTATCAATCCTCATACATAATATAGTAAAACAAGTCAAATTAATAGGATAAATGATAGTAATAAAATGTACTTATTTGAGTTCATCACTAACTTAGAGAATCCTTCAACAAAACGCCGGTAGTAGCCAGCTAATCCTAGAAAACTCCTGACTTCAGTCACAGTGGTAGGTCTCGGCCACTTGGTGATAGCCTCGACCTTAGATGGATCCATGGTGATACCATCTGCAAACACAACGTGACCAAGGAAAGCTACTTGGTTCAGCCAGAATTCACATTTAGAAAATTTCGCGAATAACTTCTGCTGCCTCAGAATACCCAGAACAATACGCAAATGCTGCTCGTGCTTCTCAGACGATTTAGAATACACCAGAATATCATCAATGAAAACGATGACGAACTTATCCAGAAATTCATGAAAGACCCGATTCATTAAATCCATAAACACAGCAGGAGCATCCGTTAAGCCAAAAGGCATAACCAGAAACTCATAGTGTCCATATCGGGTGCGGAAAGCAGTCTTAGAAACATCCTGCTCTTTAACTCGCAATTGGTGATAACCAGATCGCAAGTCGATTTTAGAGAACACTTTAGCTCCTTGCAGCTGATCAAACAAGTCATCAATGCGAGGAAGCGGATAACGGTTTCGGATGGTAATACGATTTAACTCACGATAATCAATGCACAACCGCATACTACCGTCCTTCTTCTTCACGAAAAGCACCGGAGCACCCCATGGCGAAACACTAGGGCGAATGAAACCACAGTCCAACAACTCTTCCAGTTGCTCCTTTAACTCCTTCAGTTCAACAGGCGCCATCCGGTACGGAGCCTTAGAGATAGGTTCGGCACCGGGAATCAGATCAATAGCAAATTCAACTTCTCTAGCCGGAGGAAGACCAGGAAGTTCCTCAGGGAAAACATCGGCAAAATCCCGAACAATGGGAACATCGGAAATATCAGGAGCTTCGACAGATGAATCTTTAACAGAAGCCAAATAGCCTTGGCAACCATGAGATATCAAGGTCCGCGCCTTCATAGCAGAGATGATTTTAACAGATTTCAAAGGGCGAGATTCATGATAAATGAATTCAGGATGGTTCAGATCTCCAAAAATCACATTCCTAGCATGGCAGTCGATGGTAGCTCTATGGGAAGCCAACCAATCCATGCCCAGGATGACATCGAAATCAATCATATCCAGAGGAAGTAAGTTAGCCGGACGAATCCGGTCATCAAAGCGGAGAGGACAGTTAACATATACATGATCGAGGAGAACACTGTGTTTCATTGGGGTGGAAATAGATAGCTGGTTTATTAATGGTGTTGGAGTTGTTTTAAGTTTCTGAGCTAGTTTTACAGATATAAAACAGTGTGTTGCGCCGGTATCAAATAATATGAAGACAGTATGATCACCAATATGCAGAATGCCAGTAATAGTACCTGATGATTTAGCTGCCTGATCCCGAGTAGTCAAAAACACACGGCCTGTATTCGGAGGAGGAGGAGGAAGATACTGCATAGCTGGTGCCGGATTCTGCTTGGGACAATCCTTCACCCGATGCTCAGAAGACCCACATCGGAAACATGCCCCAGAAGCCCTACGACACGGTCCGGGATGACTCTTCCCACAAGTAGTGCAGATAGGAGGGGGAAGTAAAGCCTGAGAACCCGATCCAGAACCCCGAGACTGCTGCTGATAACCCTTGGAAGGCTGATCCTTCCATTGCCTCTGACCATCATTGCGTCCTTGACGCTCATTGCCCTGCTTAGCAACCGACTTCGAATCCTGTCCCCTCGAATCTGGTCGCCTCTGGTCATAACTCCTACCTGACTGACCCTGATAGTCACGTCCACGATCTGACTGACCTCGCTGCTCAAAGTTCCTACCAGAATACCCCTTGTTGTCCCGATTCTGACTCTGATTCTGATTCTGAACCCTGTCGCCATCACGGTTTCGCTTGAAACCGACTCCCTCATGAAAAATCTCAATGTTGCGAGCTGCATCGCAACATGCTGACGGATCCTGAAACTCATCATTAAGAATACGATCGAGCACCCACCTAATTCAGAGTAAATTGAAAAAAACATTAGGATCAATTGGAACCAAAATCAACTTTATACAGGTTACTAACCTTTTGAGTCCCCATTTGAATTGCTTGGCTTGGCGCCTTGAATCTCCAGCAGTGGGGCCCACAAAGCTGACCAATCTCTGAAACCGCTCCAGATATTCCCCTGCGGTCTCAGAATCTAGTTGGGAAATAGTGTTGTACTCCCGAATAAACTGCTGCTGCTCAGAGTCAGGGAAGTACCGATTATAGAATGTAGTGCGGAAATCAACCCAAGAACAACCAAGAACATACAGATCGCCTCCTTTAGCTGCCTTGTGCGCCTTCCACCAGTTAAGTGCATCACCTTCAAGCTTAAACACAGCCAGACGAGTCTTAAACTCGTCCTCACAACCTAGCACCTCAAACAGCTTCTCCATGTGGGTAATCCAGTCCTCTGCAGCATGAGGAGTAGCAGCAGAACTGAAAGACAACGGCTTGAGTTTGTTGAAACTCTCAAGCCACCCAATCATGGTAGTGGGTCGGCCCCCACCACCAGAAGAACTACCAGCACCTCCAGATGAACTAGCTCCACCACTGATAAGCCGGTTAATCACCGCATCAGTGTTAAGACCCGGTAACAGATTGGCTATAGCATTAGCCACCAAAGCCTCCAGATTGGGGATTTCAGCATCCCCTCCAGCATTATACTCCTGATGACGAGTGTTAACCATCTATAGAATTTTGATACCACAAATTGTAACACCCCAACCCGACAAGGGCAAAGATGTCACAAGTATATGGTTTCATATCAGCACAAACATAGCATACAAAATAAAACAACGGAAGTCTTAACATTAAATCCAAAATAAGTCAACATGACTTATACCAAATGCAAGACAAAATAACCGAAGTACAAGATCCAATAATCAAATGCCTAAACAATGGCATAACAAAATAAATGAAAGTCCAAATGGTAAAGCTGAATAACTAAGGCCAAAACTCCAAGTCAGATTGCTCTCATCCCAAAGCTAAAACCCAGCTTCCTAGCTTAAGTACCTGCCGCGGGAAAAGAAAACGCGGCTGAGCTACAAGAGCTCAGTGAACAGATATATAGATAACGGAAACGATAACAAGTAGCAGGTAAAACAAATCAGGAATACAGACAACATCGATACAGAATCAAAGTGAAAGCATAGGAAAGGAATAAGAGAAGAATGAACAGGAAATAATTAAGCAAATCAGGTTTAGAGAAAACAGTAATCTATCACGAGCCCAGACAACAAAACATATAATGCAACAAACCTGTATAGAGTGGCCAAACTCTCAGATAATGTGAAAGACGTGTATCGCACACACCATCAGTCACCAGATATAATAAACAGAAAGCATATAACAGATAACAGATCAAATCTAGAGTGCACCCATACGCCCCACAGATAATTCAATAATCATAATATAATGGCCATAGCAGATAATAAATAAGGGACGGGACAGGTCATCACTCTCCTGCCCTAGAGTCATGTCAGAGGTGCGTCAATGACATGGACATGAAACCCTCATGCCTAGTGATTGGCTCGTAATATCAAACTGTAGGTCAAAGGTCAGATGTACTATCAAAGTCAGAAGGTCATATCTTAAGGGTACATGGCAAAAGGTTCATGTCAAGACTAGAAAGAAATGTCAAAGGTTCAAAATCAATGTTTAAGTAAAGGTTCAGAAAAAGAATCATGGCAGACGGTTCAAAACAAAGGTTCCAGATAAACAGGTCACAACAAAGTTACACACAGAAGGGAACATAGCAGTGGTATAGGGAATCCTAATAAGGAAAATGAAATACTGAAAGAAAAGGAAATGAAACGCCCTTACTGAAAAAGGACAGAATATCTGTACCTTATTGCACAGCAGAAAAACAAACAAACACAAAGATGAAAGTCAGGGCTTCTCCTTCTTCACACCTAAGGAAGAGGAAGACAGAATTACTAAAGATTCTAATTCAGATTATTACTAGTTCAGATTAGGTTAAACTCTTATTCAAAGATTATTATGGAATAATGATATATTTTATCAAGTTACAGAAGTTTAGATTTAATTATGACATGTTTACATAGTTTAGGGTTTTAAATGTAACTTCATCAATTTCCAAGGTCATTAGTGAAAATACTTTAAGTTACAGAATTATATACACATTTTATTCAGAATTACACTTTATTCCCTTAAGTTTCATAATTTACATATTACACCCCTTTAGTTACAAATTTACAAAACCAACCTTATAATTATATATTTTACAATTTAAACCCTACAATATCCATAATTACCAACTAAGCATATTATATTTCAAATTTATAGAATATAACATCAGAAGTTAGTACTTTACATATTTGACCCCTCAGAATTTAGAATTTACATATTTAGTCCCTTAAGTTTACAAAACATATTATAATCATATATTAAGTCATAATTACAAACCAAAAATCCTCAAAATTACACAACAACCTTTTTATATCAGTATTAACACAAAACAACTTCAGAATTTCAGATTTACACTTTTGGTCCCTCATTTTTAATTACTTCCAATTCGTAACCCTAAATTCCCATTAATTCATTATTATGCAAAATTTACACTTAGGACCCCAAAGTTATATTTTTCCCACATTCTTACAGATGTATATGATCTTACAAAAATATCCCAGAAGTTTCAAAGTTGGCAAAACAGGTCCTTATGCATTTAACTTCAAATCGGTAATACTTTTTACAAACAATTAGAAACCCTACTATGCACCAATCATTGAACCATCATTTAATCATCATTAAAACACATTAAATGATCAGATATTCATCCAAGAAATCAAACCCTAGAAGCCACGATTTTTATTTTATTTGTTTCTTTATTTTTCTTAAATCCGGTTTTATCAATAATTAACCACGTAAATTTTAAGCTTCTAAAAATCAAAAAAATATTTTTCCCAGATCATATGACTCATAAGGAACCCACGAAAAATAGTGAACATGCCCAGAAAATTCGTTTGACATATATTGCATATTTACGTATGTTTTAGACACTAAAATTACAATGACTTGATTTAGGCCACCATAATTCGATCTATCATTTTTCCCAGGTCTATTACATCATAAGAGGTCTAAATAAAATAGCTATCATGTCCAGAAATTCGAATTACATATAATTGTGATTTACGTGTTCTATAGCCATTATATTATCATACGCATAGAATTAGCATGCATGGATCGATTTGTATATTTTATATGAGTTATATAACATCTAAATATCACTGGAAAAATGCAATATTAATTTTAACACGTTTGGTTTAGTCGCAAGAATTATTACCTTGATTTAGAGCAAATCGACAAGAAAACAAGAACGAGAACAAACCAAGGAGAAAACGCAGCAACTATTAATTTTCCTAGCTTCCTTGCACCTCCAATAACACCAGAAAAATACTTGTTCAATCCCAGAATTTGTGGAGCAGCCTTGGTCGATTTTTTTTCTTGTCGCCTAGGGTTTTTTGACTTAGTCGGTTTTGTGTTTTTGGAGAAAATAAAAAGTGATATGTTTTAACTTTGTGAGAACCGACTTTAGGGGGGCATAAACTCTGTATTTTCGGCCCATGATATCAAGAAAATATTTGGTTGATTTTCTATAATCTTTTCCTTAATTTATTTAACATATAATCTAATTAAAAGAAATAAAACATTATGTTTATTTAATTTGTAATTTCCGGATTTTATATATAAATGTGTAAGTTAATTTTTTTGAACATTTAAAATGATGAACATTGTCCCAGAAATTATTTTGTTTCAGATATAGTTCGATTTCAGATGTTTTGGAATTATTTCGGAATTTTATAAGTTGTTTTATAAGGTTTTATATTATCAGGGGTAATTTGGTCATTTTACGGGTTATCTGAATTTCAGGTATTACAGCACAGCTACAGCATTCCATACCTATAACAACAGAAACTAGAGCGGTTATATAACTGGCCCAAAAGATTTTCTTTTTCATGACAAATGTACCTTAATTTTCTTGTCATCACCACATGTGACAATACAAAGTTGCTTGTTCGGATGAGCAAAAGCAATATCGTTCACAGCGCCAACATGGGCATCTATCTGTAATGTTTAAGATCCATCAAAATCTTAAGAATTGATTCTGTCAAATAAAGAAAAGAAAGCAACATAAAGAGATGGATAGTTTACTTCCATTTGTTGCCTTAACTCCCCTGATGGGTTGTATGTATATATCTGAATAATGTTCTTGGAAAATGCAACACCTGTGGCATAGGAAAAGACGAACACGAATAAGCCCAAACAAAATGATCAGCATGTATCAAAGATCTACTAACAGAAGTCCTATCTATTATACCAAGTATTGACCCATCGGGTCCGCATATGCACCGAGTAACAGATATTGCTGCATCCTTAACCAAAGTTGTCTGGCCAAAAAGTTAATAAAATTTCATATCCTACTCATACTCATATGGAAGTTTTAAGTTGATACTATTAGAATATCCTTACCTGAAAAGGCATTGATAGAATGGATATATCCCAAACCTTGAAGGGTTTATGCACCACCTTCTCTCGAGATCCTACCTCCCAAATGCTTTTGTCACCAATGTTTGTCCCAACTGCAAAGCATTGTGCACATTAGGCCATAAGTGGTTAGTATGTTGGATGTAAATGATCTCAATAACTTTTTCTAACTTATCGTATAAACATAAGATATGAAACTTTAGGTCAGATTAAAGAAGCTCAACCTAAGAGCATAGTTTGTTGTTGAGGATGGAAGTCCATGCACATGACATTGGAACCCTGGTTAAGGTTCCGAACCACAGTTTTTGGAAGATCATCCGGTGAATACATATTGGAAAGATGAGTTGAACCAGAAAAGGACACCTATTCAACATATTAACTCAAGTTAGCATGGATAAAATAAATGTTTAAGGCTTAGGAGCTCAAAAAATGATACTCATTGTGTACCTCGTCAGATGGGCCAACACACATGCACGTTTCATTGAGTGTTTTGAATCAGCCATTTGATATTCGAATCCAGGACCGCCTGGAGGTGTCCGATGATGTTTTAGGAATGCAGCTGCACATGTAAGAGCAGAATATGAATTAAACAGCAGCATTTAGTGTGTACAGTTTTTTCATAAAATACCAAGGCACTATTTCACTTATTACGTTTTAGTCATTTTACTTTTTTGGTACACAAAACCACCTTCTGATGACTCGGGTATTCAAATTTACAGAGGAAAAAATTACTAAAACCGGACACAAGAATACTGCATGCATACATTTTATGCAAATGACCCGTAAATGTAATTCATGTGAAAATAAATGTAATGAAAGATGAAGCATACGTTTTAGTCATTGTACTTTTTTGGTACACAAAACCACCTTCTGGTGACTCGGGTATTCAAATTTACATAGAAAAAAATGACTAAAATCGGACACAAGAATACTGCATGCATACGTTTTATGCAAATGACCCGTAAATGTAATTCATGTGAAAATAACCCAAACTACTATCAAAATTCCTATAAACTAAAAATGCCACACCAGGGGATCAGTAGCCATATATTTCTGATACCGAAAACAAATTTCAAGTCTAATCCCCCAACCAAACATATGCATCAACTAATTCACTGCATCTTACGAAAGGCTCAATCACGTTTCTAAACTCATAGGTAGCAGTGATTGGAATGAAATTTAATCTAAACCTGGAAAGGAAGGATTGTAGGGTTACTGATCTTGTATTATGAAAGAACTATTGTAGTTTCCACCCTTCAATTTCTGTTTATATTTCCGCACACGTCACATCCAGTCCCCTGCATACCCTATAACGCAGGAAGGTTAAATAAGAAAATCTCAAAGAAGCGTAGGCAAACAAAATCCCAATTGTGGAATTACCTGCTGTGAGCATGCATAATCATTCATAGAGACATCGGCCACCGGCATTTGTGCATAGCCATAGCATTTTAATGCAGAGAAACCCGAAAATTATAAGATGCAGTTGAAGCACATAGTAACAGTTTGATGAATAAAAAAATTGAAGGCGAAATATGACCTGGTCTATGTTAATACCTGTATATTCTGATGGCCAGCAGCAGTTGCTTCTCTTGCCCAACCATGAACTGCCAGACATTCTTCATCAATTCTTATTCTTCTAATCTTCATCTTTACTGCAGACAAATAATACAACAGTTTTGTGACTTACTGAGAAAAAAGATATAATACGTGAGACACACGAAACCACACCCCCTGAATTGGCAGTTGCTTAGGGTGTCGGTAATGACAAATGCAATTATTTAAATGAAGAAACCCGCATCTTCAGAATATTTGTTAAAAAATCAGACAAATACGGATAATATAATTTAACACTAAGCACAAATACATAATAATTAAAAAAACGAAGAACATTAGATATCGTTATAGGCATGTATATATTGTAAGTTATATCAAATGATTTGTAAGATATATGTGCAACTTTTTAATAAAGATATGTTCACATACCCTCATGTAGGCAACAACGTGCCCACCATAAATGTAACTGTGGTGGACCTCAACATCAAGTTGCTTCCTATTGTCCTCGCCATCTGAGAGACTATAGCTTCCGAAAGTAATGAACGTGGGCCAAATCAGTGTTAGATTTGGCTGCACCTTCAACGTCATTTGATAATCCAGATTCTGCAAATCAGTTATAAGATACATCAACACATTGTTTATGCTTAATGGGGCTATTTGAATTGGAAGACAACGACAAAAGTGAAAGAAAGAGCAAAGGGAAATCAAATTAGGTGATTTACTTAGATATAGATACATGCATAAAATACAGTAGTTTATTAACTATTATTTGAATTCCCAACGTTGGCGATGACATACTTATCCGATGTAGCAGCGTTTGTACCTAGGATACATACAATTATAATGGTTATTTCAAGTGGAAGGCACAAACTCTAATCACTCTCTGGTCCATGTTCAATCCCATAGACCAGCTGATATGTTGCTCTTATAAGTACATACACATTCCATGAACCCTACGCATATGAATATTTCAAGGCTAATATAATGAAAAAAATACCTAATAAGATTAGATTATTAGATAACTATACATGTGCGATGCATGAGGTCGACGGTTTCTATACACACATTCACACAAACATATACGTCTCTCATTACATACCTTTTAGTCTTTCATGATCCAATTCTTCTGGATTCGAATAAAGTCACTTATCAAGTTCGCTCCTAACCGTGCCAAAATCAATAGGGTGCTCGATGATTTCATGGTAATCAGAAAGCTACACAAACAAAATTCACATATAAGTAAGCTGTAACAAACACTCCATGTCAATAAACAAAACTTCCCAAACAAATCACCTCATCGGGATCAACCGGTGCAGAGAAAACCATAATGTTCATTCCCAGAGACCAGCTACTTAGTAATATGGTATCTGAAAGGAGATACCATTTCTCTTTAATCTCGCACAAGAAAAGCTCTCAATCTGTTGAATAAAAAGATACAAAAAAATCAACATTAACACAGCCTCTACAACAAACGATATTTAGGAACAACTATAAAATATAATTTTTATATATCTCTAATAACTTCAGGTATATTATTATCTGATCCTACTTATGCTTCTTTAAATTGCTATGATAACTTCACAAAAACGCATATCCAAACACTCCTAAGCACACCGCACTCGCAAAATCAGCATGTACTCAAATTCTTAACAACGTCGTTTGTGAGGGTTTTCATGGAGATGTAGTCAAATGCTTTTTCTTTTTTTTATTTTTTTTTATTTATTTATTTTTTTTTTTAACAATACTATCTAAATTAAGAGGAGGTATTGAGCAGTACGAATTCGTTGTTGCGAGCAGTACAAACTTCTTGCACAATCAGTACTAAATAAATCCTGGCAGTACAAACAACTCGATCCAGCAGTACTATCGCGAGCAGTATTAAGTGAAAACCAACAGTACAAATCTTGATTCGGCATATGTATCGTAGCAGTACTAACAAACGCGAGCAGTACAAACGCATATATAACACCAGTACTAACCTTTAATGGCAGTACTAAGTCGAGATAGGATGACAATACACGACCAGAAACAAAATTAATTGCCAAATAATAAAGTAAATGGAGATTAATTGATTGCAATTATGTTAGTAACAAACCTCATGTGATGCATTGGACAATGAAAAGTTGAGACCACATTCAAGACTATGCTTGCCAATGCCTTTATGTATGTAGAGGGGCTTTGGAGTCATCGAGCGACCAGATGTGAAATTTTTGATGATGATGTTGATTCGTTTTGATGATGATGATCATTCGACCCCAAGTGGTAATTCGGTGAGTGTATCTTTGATGATGATGATGATTCGTTTGTTTGGGGGGGCTGATCTTTCTTTTTATTTGTGTGAGATGGGATAATGTTTTAGGGTTTAAGAGGTGTATTCCGCAAGTTTAGTATTAGATAATACTTGTTTTAAAAAAGGAATATAAAATTTTTAATGCCTTTAATAATTTTGCTGGATATCAATTTTAGTTTGTATTGTGTATCACAACTGATGGCTTGGTTCAATTGGTTGAGGTGCTTGCCTGTGGAGTAACAGACCCGGGTTCGAATCTATGCTCATGAATTTTTGAACAAATAAATTCCGGAATTCACAAGCCAAAATAATGCTTATGTGGCATCATTGTGATGACATGGAATAAAAATATGATGAGGTGGTATTCCATGTCATTGATGATGTCATATACATCCTGTTATATATATGTTATCTATACTACTTATAAAGATCAAAGTGAAAAAGTGAAATGCTGAATTTTTGGTCAATGCTGAAAATGCCCTTATCTAAACATACGCTTTGATAAAGGCAACACAACCACACGGTTTGAAAACTCAAAAACTATTCTAGCTAAGAGTTGACTTTGAAAATAATTTACCTAAATTAGTGATATAGGCAACACATCAACACATTTATATGTGATTTGTGAAACTGTCAATCGTGTATAAGAAAAGAAGATTTTGAAATTTAATACTTTCTAAAACATATGCTAATGTCATCAATGCTAATATTGGATCTGAATAAATAACGTACTTCGCATGTTACAAATATCTATGTTTTCTGGACCTGTATGATCAACATTTATATTGTATTGCAGGAGTATATGCATAACCATAAACATATACACACAAACTATTCTCTCTTTCACTCATCTCATCTATCACCACCACAACCATCACCTCCTAGCCACCGACCACCCCCACCTCAAAATCGGCGCCACCTCACATCACAGCCGCCACCATGGTAACCCCACAACCTGTAACCCATAACCACCGAAAACTCCACAACCACCAAAACCCTCAACTAATTGTAAGTTTTTAGTTATTCTTTTATAATAGATCTATATATGATACAAGTTTGGAATATTTTTTTATAGTTCTACATATATTATTTAGCGTTTTGAAGTTTTTTTTTATAGATTTATACATATTCGTTATAGATCTATTTATTTTGAATGTTTTGAAGATGATTTCCGACCACCGCCGTTGACGGAATATTCCGATGCTGTCTCCGGCATCTGTTGGATTATGATGACGAGATGAACGCCACCAACCCATCATTGTCAATATCTGAAACCTTCGGCATCATTTTTAAGGTTTCTTTTGCAACTTTTTTTTGTTAGACTTATATATTTTTTTTATGTTTTGAAGTTTTATTTTTAAAGATGTATATATTTACCTTTTGAGCTTTTATAATGAATCAACATGTTTTTTTAGTTATGCTGTTGCTGTCCCCTATTGTTGACTGAATCTAATGCCGCCGATGCCATGGGAATCCTCGACACTGCCGCGGGTAGATGCATGGTTTCTTATTAAAGTTTGTGGGTAATTTTTGTTATAAATTTTATTGTGTATTTTTAAGTTTGTCGGTGATTTGTAATTTTATGTAATGTTATAAAGTTTTTGTATTTTCTGGTTCTTAAGTTTATGAAAAGATTGCGCTACAAGACTTTTGTGTATAAATTCGTTGTAATTTACTTGTGTAAAGTTTGTTATAATTTAGATATGGTTTGTCTTTAGTTTTGTTATAATTTGTTGGTAAGTTGCGGGTAACTCGGTGTAGATTTTTGGTAAATTATGTTACAATTAAAGTTATGTAAATTATTTATCTAAATTTGAGATTTTCTTTTATAAAAATTTGAGATGCTTGAAATTTTTAAAATTTTGAAAATTTCAAACTTTTAGAATTTGAAATCTATACTATATATATAACCAAAAAAAAAAACCAAAAGTGAGAAGTGAAAAGTTTGAAACTAAAAAGGGAAATGTTGAAAACATATGTTTCAAAAGGAAACTATTAATACACATTGAAAACCGGGTTGACCCAGGACGCTTCAAACCCGACGGGTTGACTCGGTTTAATTTGACCTGTTTACTCGACCCCATCCGTCGGGATGACCTGGTTTAAATTGACTAATTTTTCGACCGGAACGGTTCAGCCGGTTGAACCACCCGGGTCGAACCGGGTTTCAAAACATTATATTTAATCCTCAAATCCTCAAATTTTTATTAACTTTTATTATTTTTCGTTTATAACCCATAAACCTTTTTTATCACTAAAACTATTTGCCACTATAAAATCCCGTTGCTATGCACGGGTACTCGTCTAGTATATATATATATATATATATATATATATAGTGGGACTTTCTTTTCAGAACCACCTTATCTGCGAGAACTGACAGAACCACCAAAAACATACATGCACGTCTTCAATAATTGTATTTTTGCACATATGTTCGAAAAACAACATATATGTTTCAAAAAAAGCATGGTTGTTCTAAAGAATTTGATAAGAAATTGGAAATACAAAATTTTTCCTTGAAGGTGTGCATGTATGTTCTTATAAGGCGTGCAACGACAATATTGCGGCCGTGTGTAAGGTTTTTGTGAAAAAAGAGGATGAGTTCATGATGATATTGAAGAACATAGGTGGATACTTACGATTATTGATGATTTGCGTGTATTTTTATTTTATTTTAAAAGGCGTGCATGTATGTTTTTGATGGTTCTGTCAGTTCTCGCAGATAAGATGATTCTGAAAAGAAAGTCCCCCTATATATATATATATATATATATATATTGTGATGACATGAAATAAAAATATGATAAGGGAAATTCTGTCTATCGGCACCTTATTACCATCCGTCTATCAGCACCTTATTACCACCGGCCCAAAAGTTAAGCATGTTTTGTCATTTGTTTAGAGCTAGTAATTTTACCTAATTTGAAACGGAGAATACAAAACAAACAAATAAAGCTAAACCGTAATAAACTTCAAATTTTAGGCCGTATCTCACCAACCCAATTGTTCTCTCAGTTACTTCTAGATAACTTGATTACAAAACATTAATAATATTAAAAGTCCTCATAAGTCTTTTAATTTGTTTTATCCAGTGTATCTTTTTATCACATAAAGGGAGTCAATGACTTAATAGTCTACACTTACCAATTATTTTATGATCTGAGTCACTGTCAATGTGTAGTAAATTTGTTCCAGTTTTCGTATATTTTAATTTGATTTTGTTCAATATTCTATTACTCGTTTATCCTTTTAATTTTTTTTTTTTTTGTTTTTTTTTATTATGATTAGATTCAAAATGCTACAAATATCAAGAGTAACTACACTTTTGATACTATACACTCAAAGCTTCTGACTAGTGATATGTGATTGTGCTCGCTAACCAAATGTTTGTAAATTCATTGCGAGAGTGTGTGCTATGTGTGAACAAAATTATATTTGTGAGAAAAAAAGGAAGAAGAAACAATACTCTGTATGAACTCTTTTTGAAACAGCAATTTTTTCACACTACCTATCTCACCTCCGGCGAGACTTCAACCCACAACTTGTTGGTGAGCAAACTCACATACCATTAGACCAAACGCCTTGGGTCTATATGATGTTATATATACTAGTAAATTATTTTGATATTTCGCCAATACATTAACATCGGATTTTTTTTCAGAAGCTGACATAAAGATATCTTAACACGATTGTAGACAAGTATCATATCAATAAGACATATACAACCCACAAGTAAAATTTACAATACCGATAACCTTTAAATCAGGTATGGTGTCATAAGATAGTTTGCTTTGTTGATCTTTATTTCACATTTTTATATATAAGGTCTAGAATAATACTAACAAATAAATACAATAGTAGCTTGCTGCTAGATTAAATGTTTCATTTTCTTCTCATAAAAAAGTTGAAGTTGAGTTTAGTCGCATAAATAGGATGAGAGAATGAGAGGTCAGTAGTGAAGGGTAAGCATATGTGGGCTAGTGGCTAAAAAAGGGCCCAACGGGATAACGATCGTAATTCATAAGGTGGGTCAGGAAATTATAAGTAAAGTATAAAACACGGATACTGTTCACTATAGAGTGTTTTTAGCCCCTTTAGAGGAGCATAAGCCCAACCGGGAAAAAAAATACCCCGAACTTCATTCGGATCTACTCTATTCTCTCTCACGTCTCTCTCTCACCTCTTCTTTAACTCCATCGCTCCGGCACCCAAAAAAACCGAAGGAGCAACTGCCTCTGATCCGGCTTCGAAAGATCTATAGTGATTTTTGTGTGTGTGGCTACAGTGTCATCTACAAGAAATTAATTTTAAAATGGGAGAACAGTGCATTTGTGAGAGGATCCGATTTTTTTTCTTGATGTGTGGTTGTGTTTAGCCTTTTTTTTATCAGGTACAATGACCTATTCTCTTAGCCACATGTTGCTTCTGTCTTATCTTTTAAACTTTTTTTTAGATGATTGAGTTAGGTCATTTTTTTAGGATCATTTGGATTTGCTGTGTTTCATCAGATCATTGCTGTTAATAGGTCTGAAATTGTTGTTTTTTTTCTGTCATTAAGTTATCTGAATTTTCAATTACATGTTTGCTGCCTATAGTGTTAGGGTTAGTAGGTACACCATTTTTTACTTTAGGGTTTGTCTGAAATTGTTGATTTTTTTTGTCATTAAGTTTTCTGAATTTTCAATTACATGTTTGCAGGTTTATTCCCTGTTATTTTAGGAATCTTGATTTGCTATGTCTAACGAAATTACCAGGTTTGTAATTTTTATGGTTCGGTTGTTAATTTTAATGATGTTAGATTTGCGTGTTTATTAGGTCTGATTTTAGTGTTGATGATTCAAAGTAAAAGCTGTTTTTGTTGATGTTAGATTTGTGTGTTTATTACGTATGGTTTTAGGGTAGTTGCTTTATACTAAGATGGTCATACTTTTTTGTAAAAATTATCTGACCAATTGGCCTTATTTAGTTTAGTTTTTGTAAAAATTATCTGAGTAATTCGCCTTACAGCAGTTGTACAACTTATGGGGTTGCTATTAGCTTTTCCTTAAGAAATTTAGGGTTCTATTGGATTACTTGATTAGTTATGTTTGGGCAAGCTTATTTTATGCGCTTGATAGCTTATTTTAGTTTCGGAAAGAAATTAAGCACTTTGAAGGTGTTTGGTAAATCTTATGTCAAAAGTATTATCATTTTTGTCAAGGAGATACGATAATAAGGAGAATCCATTGTACCATATGTATAGTCATTACTCATTAGCAATGACTATACATATAGTATTAACTTGGAAAAATGAGAGAATACTCTTAAACCATGGTTTTTTGGCTCACTTGCTTAAGGTGTGGTTGGATTAGCTTATTTTGTTACCTTATGAGCTAACGCTGAGGTGTTGATTGTATGTGGTTTGTAAAAGTTTGTAACTTTTTACCATGTTTGGTTTGTAGGTTAATGTTATGTTACTGGAACAAAAGCTTTTCACAAAGATTTGTGGAATGTTATCATTTTCGCTTCGCAATCTGTTAATTGCGTTGTCAATGGGTTTAATGGCATAAGAATGATGGTGATATTCATTACAAGTGCCTATGATGAGTCTACGGGGTAAGGAGATTAAAGTTGAGATGGTCCACATCTTGGCGGGGCGGGTGACTAGACTTGCAGCCATGGTGGGCATATCCTCTTTTTTCGATCCTTACCAGACTTATTTGGTGTAGGTGGTTACCAGTTTTATTCACATTTATTTTTCTCGAAAACGCCTTTGGTTGCTTCACGTAGGGTAGGGCTATGATGATTAACAACTATTTTCTGAGACAAATGAAGCGGTCGTCAAAGATTGAATCTATAACTTGGCGGGGCAAGGACCGGATGGCATGATTATGCAACCGTGTTTCTTTGCAGCCATGGTGGACTCTAGATCTTTTTGAACCTATTTGGTTTTAAAATTTGAGCCTAATAAATAAATGGTCTGGTAGGTTGAAGCAACCTCTATTAAATTTTGTTAATGACATTTATATTCAGGGTTACCTACTGTCATGCCGTAGTATGATTTACATGTCCTCCATAGATGTAGGAAAATCATTTAAGTATGATAAAATTTTGTTCAAAATCTATCAATGAAAAGGACCAGAACCTTAAAGACAAGGATGACGACATCACCAAGGTTCACATCTTTCGCTTTAATGTTTGTTTTACTTTCTATTTTTCGTATGAAATAGAGGTGGAATTTTCGGTGCATTAACGGATTTTGTGTTGTTGTAGGTTTAGTTATGGAAATTTCAAAAAGCCGATACGTAGGGCTTTTCGTGTAATGAATTTATACTCATTTTTTTCTAAATGATGCCAAAACTTTATTTTTTAATTAACGCATGTTATCTGATGTTGGTTTTGTTTTCAGCCAGCTCTGTTATAGATTGTACATGTTATCGGGTTCTTGGCTGCTGATTGCACGTGGAATGGGGAAGTGAAACTGGTAAGACTTGATGTCTAGATGAAAATTACCCTCTTACCATTTGTTTGAAGATAGTGTCCAGTAGTGGTGGCAACATGAGTTCAGGTCAGAAGATGTCTTTGATATGATTACGAAAACAAAGATTCTTGATTCGATTGTTTGGATGCATTTTTGTCTTTTGCGATTGGGATAATCACTGTTGATTAATTAGTTTGAGTGTTTAGATTGAGGGATAGTGATTTTATGATTATATGCTTATGTGAGTCAAATAATCAGTTTCGAATAATTAGTTTCATAGCTGTGATAACGTGAGAACGAATTTGGAGGAAACCTATGAAAGTGTCAATACTCAAGAAGATATCAAGTTGTTACGCTTTTAGATAAGTACTGATAAATCAAAGTTTATTTATAAGAAGCACAAAACCATTAATATATTCCGGATGTTTTGCAGATAGACGATGATTTGCAGAATGGAGTTGTTGGTGCGCTTCCTATTCCATCCAATGATGATGCCAAATGAGAGGTCATTGCTGCTTTGGTTACTAATGTTGAAGCAATGATAAAAAGGAAAATTTATTCGTTAAAACAGCTACATGTACGCAAAAAATATGTTTAGAACAAGTATCTTTAAGTTAGATCCCGCTCCTAACATTTTCTAATTCAGGGGCATAGCTGGTGAACGTTGCGTTTGCGACTGCGGATTGGTGGCTGCCAGCTGCGGCTTTGCAGTGTGCCATTGATGGGGTGCATAATTTTACGGGTTGCAATTGGTAAGGACATTTGTTAAAGGTTGGAATTTGAGGCTAGACGTTATGTTATGAGTTTGTTTTGATTATGGGTTTCGGGCTTGAGTAAGTTTGGATTTTGATTTGTTCCAACACCAGTCACACATATGTTAATAATTTAAGTGTGGTTTTGGTACTGAGTTTTATTATTAGGTGGCAGGAGTTGTCGTCATATTCGAGGTGCAATGAAGTGCTTGATCAGAAGCTAAAAAGGAAGAAATCCGTAAGCATGAAATTGAGGTAGAAGTTCATTTATTCCCTGTTTAAAGTTATAAGAAATCGATATAGTTTCGCAGTGCTTACTTTGAGTTCCATGTGACAAAGTCGCTAACTACTATTATTTACCAAAATGCGGATTAAGAACTGTAATATTTTGAACAATATGGGTCGGGTTTACCATGGTATACGAAGGTTTAGGAAGATACTGGACCACTTATGAAACCGGTAATTGTCAAGGGTGCTAGTATGCCGGTTCTTACTGTCCCCCAAAGTGTCAGCTCGGCCTACAACTCTATCTAATAACTGATATATTCCAAATCTACATAAAAAGACCATCATAAATACTACTGCATTCCCATGATTCTTTGTTACTCAATAATACTGCTATCCAAAATGAGGAAAAAGAAAATGTTCCTGATAAAGTTGAGGCCAGATTGTTTAGTTATGGATGTGTGATTCGTAATGTTTATAATTTTTTTGGCATTTATTATTTACTGACTTACTTTTTTCATTTAAATGATCAAGAAAATGTAGGCCTAGCTTCTGACTGCTGTAAAGGGGTTAAAAAGAACCCAAGCAAAAAAATCCAGCAAGTGGAGGCTACCGGCAGACAAAAAGTCAGTCTTTGGGCAAGGGACCGGCTGTTCATGATCCTGGGGATGAAAATGTAATAGCAGCTAATGGTAGAGCAGAAGGTAGGCAACATATCTTTGACATGCTCTTTTTGGTGATATCTATTATTTAAGTATGTAGTAAATCCGAGTAGTCATTGCTGTGTTTTTTTGCCGTTTGTGACCTGTATGCAGGTTGGTACCGCTTCTTTGGTAGAAGTTCTCTAATATGTCCCCTAAACAACCACTAATTGCAGGCATGGCTTCTAATCTCCTTTGGGAATCACAAGGGAAATGTTATATGGATGTGGCCGACGGTAGACCAAAACGCAATCTTTGGGCAAGGGGCTTGCTAGTCATAATCCTGGGGTTGAAAATATGGGACCAAGGAATAATGGAATTGAAGGTAACCAACATATTTTTTCTATTCTCTTTGCCTTGCAAGGTTGTATGAGCGAACAATTAACTCACTTATTTTTTTTTTAATATTCATATGAGTTCCCGTGTAACTTTTCCAATCTTCAAATAAGCTCAAATAATAAGTAGGCTTATAAGATTACATAGGAACTTATTTTCCAAACTCGAATTTTTTTCCAACTTATTTTCCAATCTTTAAATAAGCCCAGAAAATAAAACCCAAACACAAAAATTGGATGCTATCCTCACAGGTAATATACACTGCTGGCTAAATTATGGACTTTCTTATGTTTTTTTAGACTACCTAATTGTGGAGAAGTAACGCAGCAATGTCAACAACTCCAACAAAAACAATTCAACCAGTGTCACATGTACCTCCAACAAGGTTAGGGTATCTTCGAAGACAACCGTAGTGGTCAGGAGCAACAATGCCAAATCCTCCAACAGTGCTGTAAAACCGAAAAAGTGGCTCACAATCACAACAGTATTGCTACCAAAGGATCCAAGGACAACTCTTGCAGCAATGCCAAAGGTATACATGCATATATATTCTTGGAAATGTATAAAAAAATGTATCATGCATGCATGGATTTAGATGCATCAATCTTGATGATTTTCTTTATCAGGTACATCCAACAAGTATAACAAAGCTATAGAGGTCTTTCCAACCCATGTGGTACCCAAAAAATTTGCAATTTTCTTGACGACAATAACTTTTCGCGGGTGCATAGGGTTCTTCGTATCAAGTAAGATGCCATAGAGTGCCTGGTCAACCAATGTGTCTAATTTTATGGCTACCGATGCTGGGCTAACAAAATGTTTTAAATTGATTGTGCAGGGTCGTGTTTACAGAGATACTCTCATACTGATGATGGGAGAATAAGATTTGCAATCACTCCGAAAATGGCTGAGGTGCAGGCACAACTCATGCTCCAATATAAATTTAGATTCTTATTAAAAGAGAAAAACTTTGTTCTAATTTCTATTTTTGGTATCGACCTTTTATAAACTTGATTAGACCATAAAAGTAGCAGATTTTTTATTTAGCCTAGTTGCCTAAGAAAATAGGTTTTCAGGCGCCAATGCGCCATGTCAGGAATAACAATTCAACGTGTAAAAAGTTACTGACGCCACATCCGTGACACCTCAGTTTGATCGGTTACTGGATCAAAATACCTTGGGTCGAAAATTTTTAAGTGTATAAAAGAAAACTAAGAGTGTTTGCCATTAAAAAATATGTTAACTTTTTCTTGGCAAGTTTGCTTTTTATTTTAAGTTATAGTACTGCACTATCTGAGTATTTTGGTGGGCCCGATTTTACAGTTATTTTGCTACATAGCTACTGTCTCCTTAGCAGATTGGGGAAACATGCGACGCTTTATCATTGACGACTCTGGAAGCGGCTCAAGGAAATGCATTTGGGATTGCATTCAGAATTGCAGCTGAGGAGACATGTCTGCAATTTACCATATGCAGCTTGCAATAGTAATAACATACGCTATCATTCCAAACTGTTACATAATAGTTGAATCCATAATCAAAATCCAAAAACGGATCAAAACACAAAAACAGGGGAATTGGTGCATCCTACTTTTAGTCATTAGTAAAAATCTAAATGTGTATATTACTACGAGTTCGAACTATAGGTGAATTACAACATGTATAATTACAGACTTGCCATAACCGACTTTACATCTAACGTGTATATAACTTTTAGTGATTAGGGGAGGGACTTTTAGGCATTAGATGTATAATGACAACATGTATAAATTAGTACAAGATACTTTTGGGCATTAGATGTATAATGACACCTGAAATTAGTGAAACATACTTTTAGTCATTAGTCACACTCATAGTTATGATTCAAACTGGAAAAATGGACGAGTTATAGGTAGCGCATAACTTTTTGGTACAAGTGACCTGTAACTACTATTTCCAAATGTTGGGATTATAAAATCATGACATTCATATAAATATAATAAGCATCAAAGAACACATGCAGAAGCATAGGAACAATAACACATAATTAATTAACCGAATTTAAATGTATACGTACTTTAATGATTCTAGCAAAACAAGAATCAATCCAAGCAATAGAAGTGATGAACCCTAATTAGATTTATATGGATTACACGAATTGCCTCTTACCGATTTTGCAATTCAATCCAAGAATCAAACAACAGTGTGTTTGATTCACGTTCTTGTACACACGTACTAACACAAACTAAAGTTATGCAAGTGAATAAATCACAAAACTTAAAACCAAACTTTCTGTTTAAGAACAAAATCCGATCGACCCTTATTAAGGGTGTTTGTCGATCGGCTAGAACAAGAAACAAGGAGAGAAAATTTTTAGGTTTAGTTTGTGTGCACAAGAGATGTCAAAAACTATAACCCTTGGTTTGCTTATATACTAGAAGAAACTTAGAGTCCAAGTTGTATTTGGATTAGGAAACCCAATTACAAACCGATCGGCCCCTTGTTTAAGGAGGTGGATCCGGAACATTCTTGACATCTAATTTCATTCTAGTTCTTTCCTTTTCTTATTTAACGATCGTTAGTCACTTCCGTTAAATACTAACGTTCATTATACGTTTTGTGATAATTAATAATTAAATATAACGTTTTATACAAAATTATTAATCTTTAGTTCTCATACGTAAAATGTGCAATCCCGTGATCTCGAGTTCGATCCTAACATACGACTACTAAAATAATGTCCACAAAACTAACAGCTCCCAATTGGACATATTTTAATAGTGTAATCACATCGGTTAATGTCTTGCAACACGCCGATGCCTCTAGTACAACTCGAGTAGGTCTCCTGGAAAAACCTTTAATGATTCATAATTATTATTATCCTTTTGTTACTAATACTGCATTAAATAAAGATATGGATATTATCTTTATTCAAATATTATGTTTCTCGTTGTTTGTGATTGAGCAATATTACCAAATCTTCTGAACATATTCAGGGGAGATTTTGGGCGTGGCGACGCAAACATCTTGTCAACCCTACGAGGGCCCCAGCAGTACTAAAGTCCAAAATAAATTTGAAGGAACAAATTCTATCTTGACTACAAGAATAACCTATGAATTTTCCAACAATTCCGAAAACAATCCTTATGACTACCAGTTACGTATAGCGTTAAATTGTTCCATAGAATGCACTACATTCATAACAGTTATCTGGCATATCAAGTCTGAGGATAACTATTCATGATTTACTTAATAACAACATCCATAAAGTAACATCATGTAGGTTAGGATAAGTCCTATATTCAATTCATTGAATATCATGTGAATTTGGCATGTCAACGCATCAATATACTTTCAAGTATATTATACCAAAACTCATATTTGTCTTAATTTAATGATATTCACATATCATTAACTAACAACGGATGTTTAGAATAACTAATTTATTCACAGATTAAATATGCAAATATAGGACAACAATATAAAATAATGAACATAAACATAACCAATACTTTATTTCATTGAAAATAATAAATGTTTACAATATCCTTTATCCAAATACTAAACATAGTCATGCATGGAACTACTAGCTAATCTAAGTCCAATGCCATTGGCAAGTTCAGTAAGCTTTTCTTTAGCTAAAGCCTTAGTGAATGGATCAGCTAAGTTATCATATGTGTGAACTTTCAAGAGATTAATTTCTCCTATGCTGACTTGTTGTCGAACATAGTGATATTTCCGTAGAAAATGTCTGGTGACCTTCATGACTCGAGGTTCATTGGCAAATATGATTGCAGTAGAATTTTCGCAATACATATTAATAGGCGATTCAATTGAAGGTATAACACCAAGCCCTGAAATGAATTTCCTAATCCAAACAGCCTCCATTGCAGCTTCTGAAGCAGCTATGTATTCGGCCTCTATCGCAGACATCGCAATTGTACTCTGCTTCTTGCTCCTCCAGTCTACTGCTCCTCCATTGATAACAAAGACATAACCAGTTTGAGACTTCGCATCAACTTTGTTACATTGCCAGGACGCATCACAGTAACTTGTAACATCAAGTTCTGTAGCTGGATTTCCACCATACACAAGAAACATATCTTTCGTATTTCTAAGATACTTAAGGATATGTTTAAAAGCAATCCAATGTTTTTCACTTGGATTCTGTTGAAATTGACTGGTGATATTTTAAGTGAACGTCACATCTAGCCTTGTGCATCTCACCACATACATAATAGATCCTACAGCTGAAGCATAAGGAACTTTTCTCATGCGTGCCACCTCTGCAGGTGTTGAAGCAGATAACTCACTGCTCAAGCCATGTTTCACTTCCATTCGCAAATATCCTTTCTTGGAATTTTGCATATTGAATCTCTTCAATATTTTGTCAATGTAAGCACTTTGACTTAATCTAATTAACCGCCTTGATCTATCTCTATAGATCTTGATTCCCAGAATATATGTAACTTCCTCTAAATCCTTCATAGAAGAGCACTTTCCAAGATATACCTTAACTTTTTGCAAACTTGAAATGTCTTTTCCCATGATCAATATGTCATCAACATATAGGATAAGGAAAATTACATTACTCCCACTAGCTTTGTGATATACACATGGCTCATCAAGATTCTGAGTAAATCCAAACCTTTTGATTTTTTCATCAAATCTTTTATTCCATTGCCTTGATGCTTGCTTCAATCCATAAATGGATCTTTGAAGTTTGCATACACGGTTTGGAAATTTTGGATTCACAAACCCCTCAGGCTGAGTCATATAGATGTCTTCATCTAGGCGACCATTTAAGAAAGCGGTTTTGACATCCATTTTCCAAATCTCATAGTCATAGTATGCAACTATAGCTATGAGAATCCTAATAGCCCTAATGTCAGCTATAGGAGAAAAGGTCTCCTCGTAGTCAACACCATATGTTTGAGTAAAGCCTTTAGCTACCAAACGGGCCTTATAGGTGTGTACCTTGCCATCCTTGTCAATTTTTTTCTTAAGAGCCACTTACTTCCAACTACATTAGCATTGGGAGAAAGGTCTACTTCAATCCAGACATTATTATCTTTCATGGATTGCATTTTCCCATTCATAGAAACTACCCATTTATCCTTTTCAGGACTCTCAATGGCAGCCCTATAATTAGTAGGTTCATCAAGATCCCCTAATATAGTTTCCTCAACTTCTATGTTAAGACCTAGACATTCAGGAGCTTTCACATGTCTTGAAGACTTGTGAATGGGAACAATTTCAACTTCAGGTGGAGGACCCAGACTTTCAGGTTCCACAGGAAGTACGCTAGTGTTTTCAGAAGGTAATGTATCTACATGATCATCTTCCAGATCATAAACTCTCCCACTGAATTCTTGAGATATAAGTTCCTTTTCTAAAAAGTCTCCATATCTAGCAACAATTACTTTGTTTTCAGGTGGGTAGTAAAAGTAGTAACCCATCGTTTCCTTTGGGTATCCTACAAAGATACACTTTACAGATCTCTGTTGGAGTTTATCTGCTGAGTCACGTCTTATATACGCCTCGCAACCCCAGACCTTTAAATAAGACAAGTTTGGAGCTTTTCCATTCCATATTTCATATGGTGTCTTATCAACCTTCTTAGTGGGAACCATATTCAAAATACGAACCATGTCTAACAATGTACGATTTCTTCTCTCAGATACACCATTTTGTTGTGGAGTATATGGAGATGTGAGATTCTGGACAATTCCATTCTCAGCTAAATAATCTTTAAACTCTTGGCTTAAGTATACACCGCCTCTATCGGATCGAAGAGCTTTAATCTTCTTTCCTAGTTGCAATTCTACTTCTGCTTTAAAAACCTTAAATGTTTCAAACACCTCATGTTTATGTTTAAGCAAGTAAACATAACCATATCTGCTTAAATCATCTGTAAACGTTAAGAAGTAGCTAGCACCTTTCCTTGACATATGTCTAAGTGGTCCACACACATCAGTATGTATTAAACCAAGTTGATCAGAAGCCCTTTCCATATTACTATGAAAAGGTTTCTTTGTCATCTTCTCAGTTATACAAGACTCACATTTATCATATGACTCATCATTGATACTTTTCAAAAGCCCATCATGTTGTAGCTTTTTCATGCGAGTCTTGCCTATATGAGCAAGTCTATATTGCCAAAGGTAAGAAGAATTCAAGTCTGACTTAATTCTTTTACTTATGCTATACATTGAATTATTATTATTATTGGATACATAATCATTCATGTCAATTTCAAACACACCATTCACAGCAATAGCATTAAAATAAAAAATACCATTTAAAGAAACAGAAATTCCATTACTATTGATAGTGTGATTAAAACCAAGATCCAATAAACAAGAAAAGGAAACAACACCCCTAAAAATTGAAGGTGCATAATGACAATTGTTTAATGACAGTACTAAGCCCGAAGGCAAAACTAAATTAAACACTCCTATGGCTTCAACAGCTGCAGGTGCTCCATTTCCCACATGCAGATATTGCTCCCCATAGGCAAGCTTCCTTTCCACTCTAAACTCCTGCAGCGTATTACAAATGTGAATACCGCATCCAATATCATATACCCAGGAATTAATTTTATGATTTAGAGTAAATAATTCAATCATAAGTAAGTTACTTAAAGTGCTGGCGCCCAAGTTCTCAGTCTTCTTGTTCTTACTTTCTCGCAACTCTTGGATATAAATAGGACAATTCTTCTTCCAGTGACCATGATGAAGCGAAAAGTGTACCGCTTTTAGGGGGTCATTTAAGCCCTAAATCGTATTTATTTGATCAAATATTGCCCTAAATCGTTCCTTTTGTCATTTTAGGTACTTTGGAGAAGAAATATGGAAAAGGAAGCATTTTGGACGTTTTTGGAGCATAAAAGTGAAGAATTCGACAAAATGCCAAAGCTGCTGGAAAAGTACACGTGACGGCGTCAAGGATTGCTCCTGACGGCGTCACGGCTTGGCAAAAGAGGTGGATATGACAAATACACGTGACGCGCCAGAAAGTTTTACAAGGAAAGTCTGACGGCGTCACCCTTTAAGGTGATCAAGGCCGTCTCGTGCTAAGACAAAGAGAGATGGCCATAAGGATTAAAGAGTGACGGCGTCACCCTTAACCTTGACGGCGTCAACCCTTGACGCGCCAGAGAGGATTTTGGAGGATTAAAAGGGGACGGCGTCAAGAAGGCCATCAAGAAAACCCTGACCGAGGCGAGGTGACGGCGTCAAGCACTATAACGTGACGCCGTCAGATCTGTTTTCCTATATATATTTTCATAATTTTTAGTCATTAGTGTGCAACTTTGTGAGGAGAAACCCTAAGACGATTTTTCTGCCATTTTTAAGGGTTTTATACCCTTGGATCTCCCATGTTCAATTGAAGATAAGTAATCAATTAATCATTCAATATGTCTATGTGTTGTTTGATTATATCTTGTTCTTGTCTTTTATTTAACATGCTAGGCTAGATTTATCTTGTGTTTGCTTAGATCTAATGAAACCTAACTATTGATTATTGATTGTTGGTGTGTTATTAATTGTATTGGATGATTGTTTATCGATGTTAGGCTTAAGAAAACTGGCTAACCTCCTATACGGTAACTTGCTTGAACGTCTTAAGAAACATGAACCAATGCGTACTAAGGTTTTTATGGTTGTATTTAATGCATGAGCGAATTCTAGTGATCCATGTTAGGAGCTTCTTAGCCGGCTCGACATAAGAGTGAAGTAGGAGCTTGTAGAGTTGGGGAAGTACGTACGCCACCCCACGATTGGTATTAAGGAATACACCCATCATCCACGCAATTAATACACACTAATCAACCGGTAAAAGATAGTTAGGGAGTAAGGAAATCTAAGTAAACACATTTCTCTCCATATAAGTTCCACAACCTTTTTATTTTCAGTTATTTTATTTTATTTGCAATTGTAGTTATTTGGGTTAGTTGACTAGCAACTAATTCCGCCCACTCTTTCAAACCCGAGATTTTACTTGCTTTCATAAAAATATAAAAATACAAAAAGAATCTTCCCTCACCCTTAGACCTATTAGAGTAGTTTTTCAATCCTAACGACACTATTCCCCTAGAGAACGATCAATCCCCCGGTACTTGCCACTACACTATACTACATCGGTCAGGTACACTGCCTGGTGGGGATTGCAAGCCTCTTGAGATCCCTCGAGAGGTAAAACCTGTTGTAAGATCGCAAAACCACGCATCAAGTTTTTGGCGCCGCTGCCGGGGAATAGTTATTGTTTAGGTTGAATTTTTATTTTATTAGGTCTACTCACTAGATTCCTTTCTAGTGAGATTTTTATTTTATTTTTCTAGGTTTTTCTTTAGTCTATCCTTTTTTTCTTCGTTTCTTTGTTCGTAACCATTACCATCCGACATCATGGAAGGTGGTAATATCCTCGATCCCAACAACCCACCACCACAACAACACCCACCTCCTAGAGTCCGTACCTTAGGAGACTACTCCCGTCCTAGCCACCATGGCTATCGAAACACCATTGAGCTCACTTAAGGAGCCAATTTCACTCCCTTGCGATCCGACACCATCCGGTTGGTGCAAAGCGGATGCGCATTCCATGGACTTCGTTCCGAAGATCCTAATCAACATCTCAAGGACTTTCTCAAAATCGTTGATTCCATAGACCTTGATGTTGCCACTCGAGAGACGACCCGACTGCGTCTCTTTCAATTCTCTCTGCGGGACCAAGCTAGTCAATGGCTAGAGCGTCTACCCGCAGGATCCATCACCTCTTGGGATGATCTCACCACTCGTTTCCTCGCTCAGTTTTTTCCACCAGGAAGAACTACCAAGTTAAGGAAGGATATCTTGATGTTCGAACAACGTCGAGGCGAAACCCTATATGGGGCATGGATTCGATTCAAGGACTTACTCCAAAAAGTCCCTCATCATGGCATAGATCTCTGGCTTCAAATTCAAATCTTCTATGACCATGTTGACTACCACACCAAGCGTGCCATCGATCGAGCCGCCGGAGGGAGATTGCGTGACAGAAGCGCCGAGGAATCATGGGAAATCATTGATGAGCTTGCATCCGACGATGATGAATTGTGGCAAGTTTCCCACGACGTACGCTCGGCGGTCAAGACATATTCATCGCCCGATAAAGCCAATCAAATCACCGAGGAAAGCGTTAGTGAACTTGAGAAGAGGGTTGCATATCTTATGGAAAAGCAAAAGAGACCCTTAAGTCCACAAAAAGCAACAGTTAACTCGGTCTCAAGCATTAAGCAAATACCATTGTCCGAATCACCCCGGAGGGAAAATACTAAACCCTTCCATAAGCACGCTCAACCCAACTCACCACCTCAGGAACTTAGTCCAACATTCGAAGCTCGAATGAGAGAATACATGTCAAAACACTCCGAACAGTTGAAAAAATTTAAGGAAGCTATCTACAAACAAAAGGAGGAGATGGAAGAGAAGATGGCTGAGATGATGGGCCTTTTGAAAGAATACACAAAAACAAAATCTCCTGAAAATGTGTTAGTGCGAAAAGACGTTGAAGTTCCCAACACTAAATGTGTTAATGCCATCTCCGTCGTCAAAGGAGGCGTAAATGAAGAAAGAGGGAAGTTGATAACTATGAAAGTTAACAAGATTGATCTCATCCCACTTAATGACGGAAACACCAATGCCTACAAATGCGATTCCGACAAGGGAAAGGAGGCTCCCTCTAAGGAGCGCCAATTGGTAGAACCGCCAAAGTCACAACAAGTGTGGCATTACTTGAAGCACGAAATAAACAAGGAGACCATAAACGATTGGGTGAGAAACTATCGACGTACTCATCTACCCAACAAGGAGTCCAAGAGGATGGAACCGGATGATGAATCTGACACATTACCCGGAGGGCAATTGTATGAGAGCCTCATAAGACAAAAGTTAGTGGAAAAGCAGGAATTCTACGGGGTCTTCGAAATACCATGCAGCATTGGAAAACTCAAGTATCTGGATGCGGTAGCTGACCAAGGTTCCGACGTAAATTTGATGCCTTTATCCGTTTATGTCCAGTTAACCAACGAACTGCCATCCATCACCCGTACTAAACTCTCCTTTGCAAAACATTCTTATGAGTACCCGTTAGGAATTGCAGAAGATGTGTTGGTCAACGTTGCCGGATTCCTGTGTCCGGTCGACTTCATGATTATTGAAAGAAATGATATGAATATGCCAATAATCCTTGGGGTACCCTTTCTCGCTACCACTAGGGCACAAATCGATTACGAAAATAGTACCATCCAAATGAAGAAGGGGAAGAAAACAATAAACTTCCCAACGATCCCACGACATATACGAGATGTTGCTCTACAAAAGAAGACGGAGGCGAACCCCAATATAATCCGTGGTAATGTTCGAGAGAAAATCCTTGCATGGGAGGCAAGGATTAAGAATTACAATGAAAATGAGATTAGAGAATGTAAGGGCGGAAATAACGATTATATTGAGGCTGATGAGCAGACCAATAACCCCGTTGAATTTACAAAAGGAGACTCAGTGCTCCTAAGGCATTCAGAAACAAAAGCACCTACCGATGAACCAAGTCCCTGGTGGTACGGACCATTCACAATTAAAAGTCTACATCAGGATGGGGTAGTAAGCTTGATCAGCAAGGGAGGAGGTGAAGTGACTGCGAATGTCGAGCGATTGAGACACCACCACCCTGATAACAAAGATTATATCTATCAGGGATACGTCATTATGAATGATGGAATCACGTAATGTATGGTGACCTTGAGTCTAGCTACAAGACTCGTTAATAAAGAAAAGCGCTTCTTGGGAGGCAACCCAAGCTTTATTTGCTTTGTGTGTTTATTTATTTGTTTGTTTGATTTTATTTGCTTCCGTATGTATGTTTAATTTTTATTATTATTGATTCATGTTCGAAACTAAATTGTGAAAATGCTTTATCTTGTTTTTAACTTCGTCTTAACTACATATAAAGGTATTTTGCAAAAGTTAAGTGTAAGGGAAATCCAAATCGGTTTATTAGAACAAATGGACATGAATCGTAACAATAATAAATTAACATACATATTAGTAATTGATTGAGTCAAATGCTTGTATCGAGTCATAATGATATTTTTCAGGAATTCCAGGAAGTAAGGTATAGGTTTTTCCAGAAATTTTCCGGAAACTTAACATGAGAATTCTGTCAGATCATTTCTGACGGCGTCAGACCCCAACCTGACGGCGTCAGGTTTTAATTTTCTGAAATTTTTGAAAGTTTTGTTTTTCTTCCAGAATCATAAAATGCTTTATTAAATCTCTAACTTATAAACTCCAGGAATCTGCAAAATAATCATTCCACAAGCATTATATCCTTATACAGATTTATCCCGCCGATGTTATGCAGGTTTTCGTGTTTGTTTTCTCAGGTTTAACAGGTTATTTTGGACAAGGAGATGTATGTGGAATCTAGCTTTTGGCGCTGCTTTAGTCTTGAAACTTCAACATTACCTTGGAAGAAGATTTAACCATGTTACCTCTTTATCCACCGAACGAATCAGGGGAGTATTTGATTTCATTCTTTTACCTTATTTACTTTTACATCTTGTTATTTGAACATTGAGGACAATGTTCATCTTAAGTGTAAGGGGGGGTAAAGTACGATACTTTAGAGAATGCTATTACGCTTGATTTTTCGTTTGTTTAATGGTAGATGTGTAATAAAACTGAGAGAAATACCTGTTAAGGCAATTTTAGTGCCAAATTTAAATTTTTTTACAACATATAGGAGTGAAACTTTGGTCTTAATGAGCGTCTCACGGATAGGAGTTATATGACTAGCACAAAACCGTACCACTAAAAAATTTTCCACCCCCAAAATATGTGAGGTTCGCCCCTAGAATTGGTAGGAAAAGCATTTATGCTATGATGTGTGTACCGGTAGCACTTAGATTCTAGAACTTGCGTTAGGACCATTCCGAGGCCACAAGTGAGACTACATTCGTGTAGTTAGATTTACTACATGATAAGAGGCATTAGGATTAACCCATTGTTTTACACCTGTATTTTTGTTATAATTACGTTGGCTACATTGGTCAAGTAATTCTCCCACACCCTTTGCGTTGTACTCATTTTTAGTACACGATACCCCTAGTACACCCCTCAGAGCCTATCTTTTCGTTTCTAACTTTAAGCATTTTACTTAAAGTAAGAATTTGTTTACACCCCACTTAAATGTACACCCAAATCGCCTTAGCCTACCTTGTATGCACTCATTTTTAGTGCATTATTGTGACAACATTTGTTTAAACCCCAAGTTAATTATCTAATTGATTACATGGTTGCTAAGTCGAGTCATATCCTTGTACATATTATTTTGGGACGATTGGGACTCATGGGTAAAGTACTAGTGTAATGGAGTAATGGGGAAGAACAACATTATTACCCCCATATGTGCTAAATATTTTAAAAGTACTCCAAGTGTTTCGATTATCTTAATTCGAGTCATTAGAATAGTTATTTGTAAAGTTATGTAAAAGTTCAAGTGTAAGGGGAATGCAACGCCCCTATGATGTATTATTTTGGATGGTAGGGCAAGAGTGTATGAAAAAAAAAAAAAAGTAGAAAAAAACATACGGACTACCATCCCGTTTCATTTTATGTTTTTTTTTTTTTTTTTTCATTAGCTTAAGTCGAGTCTAGTCTTGGCTTAGCAACGCCATATTGTACATGTAATTAATCAAGATCTTTAACTCGCCACCAGTAAAATATCCCTTATCCAACAAATCCGTGTTTATCATATCCCTACACCTAACGTTATAACCCGTTTAAAAGCCCTCTTTGATAGTTTATCTTAGGTGCTTACGCCTAGTGGAGGAGGTTTTTGATCCTTTCCCAAGCCTATGGTAATCTATTTGCTATGACAGGTAGTGAGAGATATTATCCGTTTTCATTTATGAGATATACTTTTATGACACCTGAGAGATGTGAGTATCTAAACACTACTTGTGAGGTGCTAGTTTGTAATCTCCGTGCTTATTATGATTAAAATGGAACGACTATTTGTTGTAATTACTTTTATATTAGCATTAAATGACCCCTAACTTGTATTTTGATTAGAATAAAAGCGCATTTGCTTGAGGACAAGCAAATCTCAAGTGTAAGGGTATTTGATGAAGCGAAAAGTGTACCGCTTTTAGGAGGTCATTTAAGCCCTAAATCGTATTTATTTGATCAAATATTGCCCTAAATCGTTCCTTTTGTCATTTTAGGTACTTTGGAGAAGAAATATGGAAAAGGAAGCATTTTGGACGTTTTTGGAGCATAAAAGTGAAGAATTCGACAAAATGCCAAAGCTGCTGGAAAAGTACACGTGACGGCGTCAAGGATTGCTCCTGACGGCGTCACGGCTTGGCAAAAGAGGTGGATATGACAAATACACGTGACGCGCCAGAAAGTTTTACAAAGAAAGTCTGACGGCGTCACCCTTTAAGGTGATCAAGGCCGTCTCGTGCTAAGACAAAGAGAGATGGCCATAAGGATTAAAGAGTGACGGCGTCACCCTTAACCTTGACGGCGTCAACCCTTGACGCGCCAGAGAGGATTTTGGAGGATTAAAAGGGGACGGCGTCAAGAAGGCCATCAAGAAACCCTAACCGCGGCGAGGTGACGGCGTCAAGCTCTATAACGTGACGCCGTCAGATCTGTTTTCATATATATATTTTCATAATTTTTAGTCATTAGTGTGCAACTTTGTGAGGAGAAACCCTAAGACGATTTTTCTGCCATTTTTAAGGGTTTTATACCCTTGGATCTCCCATGTTCAATTGAAGATAAGTAATCAATTAATCATTCAATATGTCTATGTGTTGTTTGATTATATCTTGTTCTTGTCTTTTATTTAACATGCTAGGCTAGATTTATCTTGTGTTTGCTTAGATCTAATGAAACCTAACTATTGTTATTGATTGTTGGTGTGTTATTAATTGTATTGGATGATTGTTTATCGATGTTAGGCTTAAGAAAACTGGCTAACCTCCTATACGGTAACTTGCTTGAACGTCTTAAGAAACATGAACCAATGCGTACTAAGGTTTTTATGGTTGTATTTAATGCATGAGCGAATTCTATTGATCCCATGTTAGGAGCTTCTTAGCCGGCTCGACATAGGAGTGAAGTAGGAGCTTGTAGAGTTGGGGAAGTACGTACGCCACCCCACGATTGGTATTAAGGAATACACCTGTCATCCACGCAATTAATACACACTAATCAACCGGTAAAAGATAGTTAGGGAGTAAGGAAATCTAAGTAAACACATTTCTCTCCATATAAGTTCCACAACCTTTTTATTTTCAGTTATTTTATTTTATTTGCAATTGTAGTTATTTGGGTTAGTTGACTAGCAACTAATTCCGCCCACTCCTTCAAACCCGAGATTTTACTTGCTTTCATAAAAATATAAAAATACAAAAAGAATCTTCCCTCACCCTTAGACCTATTAGAGTATTTTTTCAATCCTAACGACACTATTCTCCTAGAGAACGATCAAGCCCCCGGTACTTGCCACTACACTATACTATATCGGTCAGGTACACTGCCTGGTGGGGATTGCAAGCCTCTTGAGATCCCTCGAGAGGTAAAACCTGTTGTAATGTCGCAAAACCACGCATCATTCTTCTTCCAGTGACCAACTACATGATAGTAGTGGCAAGCCTGATCCTTTTTTGGATTATCCTTCTTCTTAGGAGGGTTTTTCTTGGGTTGAAGTTGATAAGCCATAACTTGCTTACCCTTATCAGCCTTTCCCTTTCCTTTACCCTTCTTGTTCGCATTTGGCTTGTTAATTCTACCCCCTTGAATAGCAAGTACCTGGGGTGTAGAAGCCTATGGTGGTAAACCTTTCTCGTAATTAATAAGCAGTGCGTGTAAATCAGAAACTGTCTTCCCCACGCAATGCATATTGAAATTATGCACAAAACCACTAAATTCCTTAGTCAGGGATCTATTGATTAAGTTAATAGCAATGTCTTGTTCATAGACTTTGCCAAGTGCTTGTAGTTGATCTATGCAACTAGGGATGAGCACGGTACCAGAATGGTACCGAACCCGTACCGAATTGGTGGTACCGATATTTTCCCCAACATGAAAGTAGGTACCGGTACCGTACCGGACGGGATTCAGGTATCGAATCCGGTACTGGTACTTGGTACCGGGAAATCAATACCTATACGGTTTTCCCTTTTTTTGTTAAACCAAATAGGATTTTAAGAAAATGCAACAAAAAATAGGAAAAAAAAACATTCATTTTCAAGTGATTTCAAACCACGACGTGGCACAAAACGCAACCAACACTTGAATAAATACATCACCAAGATATTTATTAACATTCAAACGTTCAAAAACTTATAAAATAGGTTCGGGTTTAATTTTTGGGAGCGTTTATGAAAGATCTATAGTTGCTTAAATAAGTTTTTCGAACGTTTGGTTTCTTTTCATATGTTTTACATGACTATTGTTTGACATGGAACGGGCCAAATAGGTGTTTGGATAAGTTATTTAATTCAAAAATATGACTACTCAAATTTTGGGATTTTTTTGGGTACTTCCCGCTTTGGTACCGGTATCGTATTAGTGGTACCGATTTTTTTTTGGCTCAATTCATGGTACCGGTACCGTATCGTATATTGGGTGTCGGTACCATTTCGGTATGGTACTGGTACGGTACTGGTACGGTTTCGGTTCGATACCGGGATTCGGGTCCAAATGCTCATCCCCACATGTAACCTTTCATTTTCAACACATGAGCATTTACCGGTTCACCATCTGCCTGCTTACAACCGTGTAGAGATTCCATCAAATCATAGACCTCAACGGTTTGTGGTTTTCCAAACATTTTTCTGAGTTCGTTTAGCATGTCCATAGGGAAGTAATTCTCAAACTGCTTTTGTAAAGCAGGTGTCATCGCTCCCAACATCAAACAGGCTATAACATTATGTGTCTTAAACTCAACTTTCCACAATGCTTTTTCTTCATCAGTTGAAGTTGCAGCAGTAGGTTCAGCAGAACAAGGCTTATATAAATATTCAAGTTGATCTGTCACTCGCAGGACAATCCTGAGTGAGCGAAACCAATCATTGAAATTTTGAGAGCCAGTCAATTTTTCCCGTTCAAAGAATGATTTGAACGCAGAACTCATAGTAGTGTTATTGTTTTGAGCCATTTCTACAGATAAAGAAAGTTCAAAATTAGTATTTTCGATAATACAATTTTTCAAGAAAATAAAATACCCAAGGAAATATTCATATAACCATAGTATTTTCTTGAAAACTAGGATCCAAAGTTGATCTGCTAGTAATGAAAGTATATAATAAGGTAATCTGTCGAACAATAATTGGCAAACAATTTCTAATTCCTAGATCATTATGGGATTTATATTGGCAAACAATTTCCAATATAAGCATGTTTTATCCCCATCTTATGCCTTGAGTCCAAGCTCTCACTTACAACTCAATTAAGTTGTCTAATTAAAAGAAAATTATAAATTAACATAGTCCCATTACATCAGTTGATCTGCTAGTAATGAAAGTATGAAATTTACATTTCCTTTGTAATTTAGTCCAAGCTCTCACATGACTAAATTACAACTTCAAGTGTTCTTTTAATTAGATGACATTAACTTAATTTTTAAGGGTACTAGTTTTGATGTTTATAATCAAAATATGTACGAAGAAGCATGCATACATCTTCGTATCATAAGTTTTTTAAAACCTTTTTATTTACCAATTTTAAGCTAAGATTTAAATCAACAAAGTTTTAATTGAGGTATTGAGTTCACAAATCAAAGAATTACCTACAATTGTCGCCCACTATATCCTACTACTGCATGAGTCAAAAAACCCAAGTTATTCGGATAATTACCACAAAAGTGGCACGTGGAATTTAGGTCAATTCACTCTTAAGATGATTTTGTACATAAAATAGTATAGGTGATGTTGAATATAGATAAACATATTAAACAAATAAACGCAACGGATAACATCACCAACAACGGATCCATATAGCCATATGATCAATCATATAAATGAATATAACTATTATATCTTTGAAGCGTGATAACGGATGCACCAATAACACCAATATCACCAATATGAGATGGAGAAACCCAAGAGATCAATGATGTTGATCTCTTCTAAGAGTGATACACACTACACTTCCTTGATCACCAATTAGATGCTAGTCTTTTGCTTGAAACCTTGAACTAGCAACACATACAATATGTTTATGCCAAAGTGGGATGGAAAAATAAAAACCCTGGGGGGGGGGGGGGATGGTGCCGTGTGGTATATGGAGAGGAGAGGGAGAGAATCACTCTTGTTATGTGGAAAGTATTAAGTGTGATTGATATGATTAATCCTTGATTGATCTTATCGATTACACACTTACACTTAGCACCTAGTAAAAGCACCATAAGTCCCTCCAAGCCCTCCATAAGGCCGGCCACCATAAGGGCCCACAATGGGCTTGCCCATTGTTGGTCCAATCCAAAAACGCTAAGTCCAACTTAGTATTTAATGGCCCATTATAGATCCTGAGTTACATAGCCGTTTATATATTGTAAATACGATAATTACAATCTATAAAATAATGTCTCTGTGTATAATTGTGTGACCCCATAGGCTCACATATGTCTAGCCATATAATTATTTGAGTTAATTACATAAATGGTCACTGTGGTTTGGTGGTTTTTTCACTTTCAGTCACTAAAGTTTTTTTTTTGACTGATTCAGTCACTGTGGTTTGCATATGTTACAGATCCAGTCCATATTCGAATGAAATGACCAAAAAGCCCTTGTCATCTTCTTTTTCAAATCTTTTGACAATTAAGTAACGGCCGTTAGTCCCTTATACTAACGGTCGTTAGTCCTTTATATGTTTTCGTCCGTTTTTACATATTTTCATCTGTTTTTGCACGTTTTCGTTCGTTTTTACATGTTTTCGTTCGTATTTACACGTTTTTGTCCGTTTTTACACCTTTTTGTCCGGTCTTTATACATTTTCGTCCGTTTTTACACGTTTTCATACGTATTTACACATTTTCGTCTGTTTTTACACGTTTTCGTCCGTATTTACACGTTTCCTTCCATATTTAGACGTTTTCGTCTGTTTTTACACGTTTTCGTCCGTATTTACACGTTTTCGTCTGTTTTTACACGTTTTCATTCCGTATTTACATGTTTTCATCCATTTTTACACGTTTTCTCCGTATTTACACGTTTTCATCCGTATTTGCATGTTTTCATCAGTATTTACATGTTTTCATCCATTTTTACACGTTTTCATCCGTATTTACACGTTTTCATCCTTATTTACACGTTTTTGTCCATTTTTACACTTTACACGTGTAAAAATGGACAAAAACATGTAATAACGGATGAAAACATGTAAATACGGATGAAAACATGTAAAAATGGACGAAAATGTATAAAGACCGGACAAAAAGGTGTAAAAATGGACGAAAACATGTAAATACGGACGAAAACGTGTAAAAATGAACGAAAACGTGTAAATACGGATGAAAACGTGTAAATACGGATGAAAACGTGCAAATACGGATGAAAATGTGTAAATATGGATGAAAACGTGTAAATACGGACGAAAATGTGTAAAAACCGAAGAAAACGTGTAAATACGAAAGAAAACGTGTAAATACGGACGAAAACGTGTAAAAACGGACGAAAACGTGTAATAACAGACGAAAACGTGCAAATACGGACGAAAACGTGTAAGTACGTATGAAAACGTGTAAAAACTGACGAAAACGTATAAAGACCGGACAAAAAGGTGTAAAAATGGATGAAAACGTTTAAATACGGACGAAAACATGTAAAAACGAACGAAAACGTGCAAAAACGGATGAAAATGTGTAAAAATGGACGAAAACGTATAAAGGACTAACGACCGTCAGTATAAAGGACTAACGGCCGTTACTTAATTGTCAAAAGATTTGAAAAAGAAGATGACAAGGGCTTTTTGGTTATTTCATTAGAATATGGACTGGATCCGTAACATATGCAAACCACAGTGACTGAATCAGTCAAAAAAAAAACTTCAGTGACTAGAAGTGAAAAAACCACCAAACCACAGTGACCATTTATGTAATTAACTCTAATTATTTATTATGACACGAGTATACTCCAACAAATAGTCGTACTTGGTAGCTCCAATTTGACGTATAAAGGAGTGTAGAAACAAAGGTCAAGGCGAATCTTATTAAAAACCCGTTCCTACTTAAACCCCTCTTATAGTTTATCACAATTGGGTGAGCCGTTCATACTATTGGTGCAAAAACTCATCACTCAATTAAAAGTTTATGACTTTAGTTTTAAAAACATGTTATAAATTATAACCTTGCTAGTCTCGGCTAAGAGCAAATTACCGTGCGAAGCGAACCGCTATCGGCACATAAGACTTTGCAAGATTCATAATTTATTATATCAAGTTTCACCATTATTTAGTCCATTTATTTTCTATTCAAAAATTAACCTTTTTTGCTTAAAACATGTCATACAATTAAACAAAAAACAAGTAATAATAAAAATAAACAACTAATTAACACACATAACTTAACAATTAATTTATGTAAACAATTAGCCACATGCAAACTAATTCGATAAAACCTATTAATAATCAATTCTAGGTTTATATTGTATATATTCAATTAAAACTATCACTTACAAAGGTAAGTGAGCCACATGCATCGATGTATCGATTGCGTTAATCATAATCAAAATATACACCACATTGCTCATAATCGATTACTTAATATATTTGAGTCATTCCCAATTCGACATCTATCAATTAAATTACATGTGAAAAACAATTTAAATCATCACAACAATGAATCCATGCCAAACATGCACGTTTGCATGAATTCTACCTAACAATTAGCACGTTGCCACAAGATCGCATACAAACACATAAACATGTTAAACCTAGGGTTTCTAATCAAATTAAATTACAAAACCAAACCCTAAATAATTATAGCGCAATCGACCCTTTAAAAAAAATTAGGGTTTCGATTTTGAATTAACCCACAGGTCCTAGGATCGAAACCTGGCTCTGATACCATTGTTGGAATTATAAAATCATGACATTCATATAAATATAATAAGCATCAAAGAACACATGCGAAAGCGTAGGAACAATAACACATAATTAATTAACCGAATTTAAATGTATACGTATCTTAATGATTCTAGCAAAACAAGAATCAATCCAAGCAATAGAAGTGATGAACCCTAATTAGGGTTTATATGGATTACACGAATTGCCCCTTACCGATTTTGCAATTCAATCCAAGAATCAAACAACAATGTGTTTGATTCACGTTCTTATACACAAGTACTAACACAAACTAAAGTTATGCAAGTAAATAAATCACGAAACTTAAAACCAAACTTTTTGTTTAAGAACAAAATCCGATCGACCCTTATTAAGGGTGTTTGTCGATCGGCTAGAACAATAAACAAGGATAGAAAACTTTTAGGTTTAGTTTGTGTGCACAAGAGATGTCAAAAACTATAACCCTTGGTATGCTTATATACTAGAAGAAACTTAGAGTCCAAGTTGTATTTGGATGAGGAAACCCAATTACAAACCAATCGGCCCCTTGTTTAAGGAGGTGGATCCGGAACATTCTTGACATCTAATTTCATTCTAGTCCTTTCCTTTTCTTATTTAACGATCGTTAGTCACTTCCGTTAAATACTAATGTTCGTTATACGTTTTGCGATAATTAATTATTAAATATAACGTTTTATATAAAATTATTAATCTTTAGTTCTCATACGTAAAGTGTGCAATCCCGTGATCTCGAGTTCGATCCTAACATACGACTACTAAAATAATGTCCACAAAACTAACACCAAAAGCACGGGTTAGGGTGTTATGCTGTAAATATCTTATGGGTAACGTTTGACCATAAGCTGGTAAGCTAAAAGAACTTATCGTACATATCTGACTTTAGTAGAGATGACACATAATCAGAGGTAAATGGGTCGAAATCTATACTTTTTATTATGAGTGTTTTTAGCAAAACTAGCTGGAGTGAAAGCTGAAGCTTGAGCTTATAAAATAAGCTACTATTTCTTAATTAGTTTTCATAAGCTTTGTTACTGGAAGGGGTAACAAAGACCGTGAGAGTCTTTAAAGAGTGTAGGTTATACCGTATCCGGACCAAGAACGTCTAAAGGTTAGTTTATAATTTTTTTTTTCACTAAATGATAAGTTAAAAATATTAGATGTGGTAGGATGAGTGGTGCTCAGGTTGTTTGGATAATAGATCAAAATGGGTTTTGGTTGAAACTTATAAGTAAAAATATTTGTAGGACAAGAAAATATTGTAGTGTTCAAAAAAATTATGGATGAATATGATGTTTATATAATGGTTGGTGATAATGAAAGATCGGTTAACCGGTAGGCCGAGGGGGGTCGAGTTTATTACGTACGCAAATCATGTTGTTGTTTATACTGCTTTCTCTGAGACTCATGTTATTAATGGCAAACAGGTTACTTTACTTCAATTAGATTTGTTGTCCTCAGCATTGTTGCGGTGTTTGTATATGCATTTTATGGGCAGTATAACGCCAATTATGCAAGTGATACTACTATTTATTACCGTATAGCACCAGAAACTAAAGCTTAATAACTTTTCCATAGCATGTATAAGCCTTCAGTGACGCATATTGTTGTAGTCTTATTTGTTATTGAAAAGGGTGACTTATATGCTTTCCGAATTGTGATTGTGCAAATACTTTCAGGTAAACGTACTCTTACTGGGTCGATACGAGCAGCTGCTATTGATGAGTATTTGTAATGAGGTTTATTTCAATAGAGTTGAGGAGTTGGTTATGATTTTTGAAGCTGCTACGTCTGATCGTCTTAGGAATATTAGTTTGCATAAGGTATTGTGTTTATGGTTAATTGTAATTGTCGCTTATTTTCGCTATTTGAAATGTTTAAAAGACGTATGGTTTTGATGGAATGCCTTTGATTGTGCCATGGGATGATGTCTCTTTTGCTGCATTTTCTAGCCTGCGTGAATACGAAGTGTATTGCTAACGACTACTATGTAGAATTTTAGCCAGAATCGACCCATTCCAAGTAAATTAGTTATAGTAGTTTTTTGTTTTCAGACTTACCATATTTGTTTTGTTTAGGCTTGGTTTCCTTTTCTAGACGAAGATGTAATAAGGCTTCTGTGTGATATACCTTTTATGGAGATTGCAGACCTTCATAGTCTAAGCGGAGTTCGAGATAAGAAAATCTTAAGTGAGGTATACAGGACAAATATTCTAATTGTATTAGTTATAAAAGTAAATATTCTCAGTGTATTCAAATGCTTATTTTTTTTATTTTATTTTTATTTTTTTTAATTTTCTTGAAGGTTGCGAGAATGGTTAACTTTCATGCAGCAGCCGTTCTAAAATGGGTAAGTTTTTGGGCCTGTAATGGATGTTGGAGTGCGTTGATGATATGGGGCTGAAGTGGATGCATTTGGCTGCTGAAATGGGTGGGCTTAGGTGATAAAATGGGACTGAAATCATTGTGTTTCGATCCTAAAGTGGGGGCTAAATTGGGTAAGTTTTGTGCCTGTAATGGATGTTGGATTGGGGGATGAAATGGGGTTAGAATGGGTTACTTTTGGCACTGAAGTGGAAATGGAATTGGAAGATGAAATGGAAGCCGAGATATGTATGTTTGGGTGCTGAAATGAGATGTATATACTTCTCAAAACCTGTACTCCTAATATACAAATGACCCACTGCGAATGTAATTAATAATCATTTTTTATCCAAAGATGTTATACGGTGATGGTAAAATATATTTGGATCTTTACATGTGTATGAGAATTAGTTGTATAAAAACACCCCGCGGCAACGCGCGGGCTTTAAACCTCGTTTTGTATCAAATGGTGTATCACAAGAAATAGGCTTAGAGCGTAAGGTGTAGTAACTCAGAGTTAACGTTTCACTTAGTGCTACGTCAGCGCCACATCACCTTTAACTTTTTAACCTTAACTAAAAAAAAAACACCCCTTATCATAACTTAACTATTTTCAAATTCAACCCCTAAACTAAAACTAATACTTCATTTAGTAAACCACATAACATTAAATATTAAACATTACAATACGAATATAAAAAAAATAAATTACAACGAATTAAAAATACTTATTCATCGTCTTCGATATCTTGTTGTTGTTGTTGTTGTCGTTGAAGATGTTTTTGCCAAAGATGCTCCAGAAGGTCTAGTTGGAGTCGAGTATGTGTTTCTCTGTCGTGTATTTCTTTTGCCTTTCGATGATGGACATCACATCTATCGACCCACCTTTCTTGCCTCAAACGTGGTGACGGATCCACCGACATTTCGCCATACTCACGTAGTGCAAACTTTTGATTTTTTAAGATCATGTTATGCAAAATAATGCAAGAATACATGATTCTACGTATCTTGGTAACTTCCATTTGACGTGCCTGTTGTTGTATTATACCCCAACCGGTATTGAAATAGTCGTTCAGCAAGCGTTCTTCGGCAATCTCACGTTCACGATAGATCGGGTTACGGGACAAGCGAGGTTGAGTTGCTGCTTGTTCCAACTGTTTCTGATATTCGTACGCGGCCATCATAAACTTTAAGTTAGTTTCGTCATCTACATCTGACCAGTACTTAGGTTCTTCGTCACTTTGATTCGGATCCATTGTGAATGAACAAGTTGTTTTTTTTTTTTTTTTTTTTTTTTTTTTTTTTTTTTTTTTTTTTTTTAATTTTAGAGAGGAAGTATATAAATCTGAGTTTGACTTGTGGAAGTGTGAAAAAAAGTTGTGTGTTAATTAGTTATTTATAGTGGTGGAAAAAAAGGTTTTGATTTTTTATTATTTTTTTTATGCTAACTAGCCGTTTATAAACGTTGGAGGGTCCAAGTTGTAATTCTTTTTATTTTTTTAAATCGAACGGTCATATAGACGTTGGCAAGGGGTTAAAATGTTTTTTTGTTTTGTTTTTTTTTTTTTTTTTTTTTTTTTTTTTTATTATTATTTTATTATTATTATTATATTATTTATTATTATTATTTTATTATATTATTTTTTATTATTATTATTTGATAATGCCTTAATGTAGCGTTAAGCTACTCATGCAGCTCCTAATGCAGCAAGTTAACTCAAAGCCTCGGTGTGGTAATGCTGCTTTAACGCAGCGTACGTTAGGCCTTAACGCAGCACTTGAGTGATTACACCAAGTGCTCTTATAGTATCGGTATTTAGTAACAGTAGTAGATATCGTTTTCAATAAATTTATCAGGATTGGTAAACGTGTTCTTTATGTCACTTCATATTCACTAATTCAGTGTTTTCAAACCCTCCACATTAGGCTACTCACGGCGGAGAGTGAGTCATCACCTTCACTTCCCTTCCTCACGCGTCACCATCACCGTTGGCCCTCCTAACGTGCGACGGAAGAAAAAAAGAGAGGAAGTAGTGAAGCTGCTCACCTCTTAGGTACCGAGTATTTTGTAAGGCCCCCCACTCCTAAATGGCCATATTATAAATAAAAATAAATAAATAAATTTTATCATTTTATTTACATATAAATACTTTCATATCTCATCTTCTTTATACATAACTTGAAACATCATCATTCTCAATATATACACAACTCAAACAAAATATTTATCATTCTCATTATCCAAATAAATTCCGAAACGTTCTTCTTCACAGACTCATCAAAAGAAAAAGTTACGAGTAAGGACAAGACTTTTTTTAATAGAGCGTTGTCGCTTATTAAGAATAAACAACAATGTGAAAGGCAACGACCGATGAGAAACATCGTAAATAATGATCGTTACAGTGCTCATGATCATTTAGTCGCCACCTATTCATCCGGTGTACGATGCATATCATTTTCGGAAGAGGTTCCGAATGAGTCAAGAGCTATTCATAAGCATAGTTGAAGAAGTAACTAATCATTGTGCATACGTTTGTGATAATGCTAATTGTACCGGAAGAGAAGGTATTCCGGCTTTGATGAAGTGCACATCCGCAATTCGTCAATTGACATACGACACCGTTCCTGACGCCCTTGATAAATATTTGCAAATGGGTGTAACAACTTCTCGTGAATCTCTTGATTATTTTTTTAAGCTTGTTATGGAATTTTTTGGAGCAGAGTATTTGCGAAAACCTACTTACACTGATGTTGAAAAGCTATACGTGTTTCATGAAGAAAAGCATGGGTTTCCGGGAATGTTAGGAAGCCTTGATTGTACAGATTGGGAGTGATTTGGTTGTCCGAACACATATAAAGAGCAATATCGTAAACGTAATCATGGTCCGAATCCATTCATTTTGCTTGAAGCTGTAGCGTCACAAGGCTTATGGATATGACATGCTTTCTTTGGTGTTTCTGGGGCGAACAACGACATCGACATTATACATCAATCGCCTATACTCAACGATCTCAAAGACGGAAAAGCACCAGAGGTTCTGTTTGTGGCTAATGGAGTAACTTACGGATAGGGATATTATCTTGTTAACGAGATATATCCGGGATGCGTGACACTTTTTAAGTCGATTTCAGAACCAACCGACGACGACCACAAGCGAATACGGTATAAGTGAATGCATGAAGTGACAAGAAAAGATGTGGAACGAGCGTTTGGTGTTCTCAAGAAAAAAATGGGCTATATTAGCCAAACTCGCACGACCAACGCGTTTGGAAAGAATAAGGAGTATGATGTATACATGCATCATATTGTATAATATGATTCGAAAACACCAAGGGAAGGTGATATCTCCCGATTGGTATCCGGAAGAAACACATCAACCTCACGATCTCCTATGATCCCAAGAACAAACGCTACAACTTACAAATAAATCAAATCATCGCAAGCGCATCAAAACCTTCGTACTGATTTGTTATTCAAGTGGTAAAACTTTTCTGGCAAGACAAGTCAAAAGAAGAAAGTTAACGTAAGGTCGATGTCCGACAAACCTTGCAGTAAACTAAACCTTCCGCCCTTACATGATGTCCAACTTGCAGTAAACTAAACCTTCCGCCCTTACTGATGTTCCACATATCATATTTGTAGTACTTTTCTGTTAAGTGATAGTTAATACTAGCATAGTTTAGAGCATGCATGTGCATACCATAACTATACGTATCCGAAGACTAAGAAGAGGGTTCGCGAATCAATTATCAACTGAATTTCAAGCCACCACAAGTCCATTGACAAATTTGACTTTGCTTTTAAGTCCTTTTATTTTAGCAACTGAAATTCCATTGAGGACATCTTCCAACTCTGGTGTATGTGTAAATCGGTCCCTACCTAGGTTGTTAAATAAAGCCCATTCCAGTAAACAACGTTGGCTACCAAGGAAACGATTTCCAAACAATCAGCTAAGACTGAAAGCTCAGTCAAACTGTCAAAGTCATGATCTCATATTAAACGATGCTGCTAACTACTACACCAAAATTCTTATTCATGGTACATGTCAAAAGGAACCCAACATTTTTTGACATTAGATTTTGAAAGAAGCCATAGCCATAGCACACTAAATGATAATGATGTTAATTTAGCTATAGTGAAGAGTGTATATGCAAATAAAAGAAAAGGGGTCTTTATATTAACAAAACATAAATGTTAAGCAACTAGTGACCAATCCTTTTACATGTTATACTCATTTTATCGTTTACAAACAAACCATAAAGTCATAAACTGATAATGGAACCAGCCTGATGATTCATGCCTCAAGCCATGCCTCCGCTTGTTGCTGTGCGAATGATCTGAAATAAAGCTGTCAGACAATAGAGATCATGGTCAGTTGGTCGCATCGTAACCCAGACAATGTCCACTAAGCTAAAAAAAAATGATGCAATTAACATGATTGTAAGGATATAAGTGTGACAAATACATTTTTCTCTTTCCATTGACACATGAACCCAGAAAGCCAAAAAGTGTTGTGATCATTTTATAAATCATACACCTTAACATAGCAATCAAGCTTATCCTCTACAGCCAATGAAAACTTCTGATTAAATTTGATATTTTACACTTCAAAGTCAAAACCAGAGAGTGAATCTGGATTGAACTTCTGCAAGGGGAAAAGATTTAAATTTGTGTTTTCCATTAATGATGGATATATAGCTCTGATTTACACATATCCGGGCAACTGAAGGCTATTACTAAATCATCAACACTTAAGAAGCATTAGCTAGTCCAAATTGTCAAAAACAGTATAAAATATTGTGCAAAAGTTCATACTAAATTAAGTTCATACTAAATTATCTTTGAAATAGAAAATTCATACAATAAAGTTCAGTAAACATTTCTCAATCCAACTACTAGCATATCAAAATACTGAAAAGACAACTGTAACTGAAAAGTTAAAATCAAAGAGGTCAGTAGAAGTCTCGACTAAAAGGAAGGGTGATGGGCCAAATCAAAGCTAATGAACTTTTTACTAAGAAAAGGATTCTACTTATGGTGGGAATGAACCAATATGTTTGGTGAAATAAAAGCTGCCCATTTTCACTCAAAATGTACGGATAATGTAGAAAAGCAAAATTTAACTCATAACTGTCACAATTCAAGCGAGCATTAATGAAGGGAACTACTCAAATACAAACTAACCAACTTGACCTATTCAAAAAAGAGCAATCCAGACTATAATCAACCATTTCAATGCATTCTCTCAGGCCCATCAGTAACATGCAAGCAGACTTGGTCAAAATAATTTGGGTTTGTCATAGATACTCTTTTGAATCTTCTTAGATTATAAACGATATAGCAAAATCGATGAATGTTCAGATGTCCTAGAAGATTGAAACCTCTATAATTATTATCATAATATCAGAAAGAAAAGAATCATTGGCAAAGTTCAATTAAGAGATTGACTTACAGGATCCGATCACAACAAAGATGAAAAAGCCAAGCACTATAGGACCCACAGGGTAGGAGTCTTTCTTCTTTGTTGTCGTTTCAGGTACCGAACCACGCTTCTTGATGTTCTTGTCGAACCTCTCCACCTTCCTATCTGCTAGGCGCTTGGATGTTGTCTACAAACATCAGATTACAATGAAAAACAACATATCAGCTACTTGAAAAGTTAACGAATGTGTATCTTTGGTAAACAAAACCCATGAATCATATGATTCAATACATTTTTAACTGCCCACTTGTAGTCGAAAGCTCTGAACTTAATTCGTCCATCATTCAATATGAATCGAGATTACACACATAAATATCAATAGCATGAGATGTAACAAGATAATATGTGATGTTGACACAAAATAAAGAACTTTGTGAAAATGTTACAATAATATATTATTCATAAAAGCCTTTTAAATGAACAACTTATTACATAAAATTTAACACCATGGAAGGAAGACTAGTAGGTTTTGTCTCCGTTCTTCCATTATTGAACACCATAGGAAACTATAAATCCATATGAAAACATTTTGTAACATATATATGCAATCCTTTACTAAGAACAAAAGCAATTTAACCAACATGAGGCAGCCGATATTTGGTAAATCGGGGAGCCAAACAGCTCCCAAACGGCACTACTTCACATACAGTTCTACGCCATTACACCTATGATTATACTACCACCAGTTGTATCATAAGCTAATCTGAATTCATAATTGTCTGAAATTTACAAAATCCAGATTAATTTTGTGTTTGCAATGTACAAGTGTTGCAAGTCAAAATGAACTGGATCAAAATATATAAATTCTAATAACCTAAAATTATGCAACAACGTAAAAGCATGCATATCGAAAGGAATGAAAGCATGCATCTTCATTAGTTGGTAATCCATGTCCAACAATCACTTATTAAACCGGCTCACATGAGCATGTCAGACATTTGATCACACAAGGTATATCATCGATGAATTGCTTGCAACAAACGATACATCACTCCTACCAATTGAAATGACATGTAGAATTTGCCTAAAGTCACCTTCAAGCACAACATCCTTACAACCAAACACAGGTAATGTAGTGCCTACAAACGTAGCGTAATATTCGATCAATGGATATATCGGTGTGGTAAAGGTGCCTCACCCCAAATGATTAGTTTCGAGAATCTGATTAACTCGACAAGGTCATATTGTCAGAATTCATGACAATTGCTCAACACGAGTCCTTATCAAGATCAATAGAAATAGGAACCTTGAATCGGAAGTACGACCACACCAGGCAATACAATAATGCAATGCCGGAAGAATAACAGACAACACAATTTTACCAAATGACATATCCGAGAAATACATGTTATCCTAGTATGCCATAATCGTGTAAATAGACACTGTTTCTTGCATTTACATGTTTCTTGATACTGTCAAATAGGGATGAGCAAGGGTTCGGGACAGGTAAGAACAGGAATTGGAACCGGAACCGGAACCAACGATACGATACCAAAATTCGAGAAAAGTGGGAATCGAGAACCGACCCGAAGGTGATTTTCGGTTCCGGTTTGGTTCTCGGTTCTTCGGGTATACCCATGTCGGAACCGCCATTTGAAAAATTCTTCATGTACTTGTTGTAACAACACAAAAAAAGGCCTAAAAACCTGAATATTTTGTAGCATAAAAAAAATGCAAAACAATCTGAAAAAACTGGGTTTAGTGTTTTTTTATAGAGAATTTCGAATGAACATAGATCATGAGGAAGGGGACGTTTGATACGAACCTATCCCATACTAGGCTCGTATCGATGTTCATAAGTCCAAGTGTAGAACTCACTCAAAAAGCTAGCTTGTAAGAGGAGGGGACACCTAGACTTTATAAACCATCAACCAATCCCATACTTAGCCGATGTGGGATCATAACAATACCCCACTCTTTGAAGAACCAACGTCCTCGTTGGTCACAGCTATGTTGGTCACGGTTGGCACCCCTCTTTGGGTCCAAGCCACCACTCCATAGGCCACCACTCCGAGCTCGTTGGTCACGGCTGTGTTGGTCACGGTTGGCACCCTTCTTTTGGGTCCAAGCCACCACTCCACAGGCCACCACTCCGAGAGTTGAACCTTGAAAGGTAAGGCTAGCTCTAATACCAATTGATACGAACCTATTCCATACTAGGCTCGTATCGATGTTCATAAGTCCAAGTGTAGAACTCACACAAAAAGCTAGCTTGTAAGAAGAGGAGACACCTAGACTTTATAAACCATCAACCAATCCCATACTTGGCCGATGTGGGATCATAACGTTTTTCTAGGATCTAAGGGAAAGAATGTTACAAAGTTGTCTAGTATTAAAAATATCTATTTTTAAAATTTATGGGTATTCGGTTCCGGAACCAAGAATGGCAGATCCGAACCGACGGATCCGAGATTCAAAATTTCACCAAAATCTAGAACAAGAACCGGAACCACTGGTTCTGGATCGGTTCGGTTGTTCACGATTTTGTTCAGTTGAGGTTCTGTTCTTAGTACCGGTTCGGTTCTTTTGCTCATCCCTGCTTTCAAATGTCTCTTTTAGTTGACAGTTCTACCGAGCATACAATTCAATATATAAATTCAACTACACACTTACATTTTTGCATCCACAAGCCCGCTATCAACCTATTTTCTTAATCACTTAGTGTCCAGAATATCGGACGAAGAATTGTTATTACCATTTAAAATTGTTTCTTTTCTTAGGTAACCATGGTTTCCGACCTTTTGGCGGCTAATCTAAGTAGTTAAGGACCAAAATTTCGGTGTTTCGGTCAAGGACCGAGATACGAAATTTTTGAAATTTCGGTGGTATTTCGGTAATTTTTTTTATAAAGCTATTAATTTTATATTTTTTATATATAAGTTTAAGACTTAAATGTAAACTATTAAAGATAGAGAGGGCCAAATGTTTAAATACACAAACTTAAGGTTTAGAGACTAAATGTAAAATAGTGAAAGATAGAGGGGTTAAATGTTAAAAATTCTAAACTTATTTAAACCCTAAACCTAAAACAAAGTTCCAGACTTACAGCCTCACTTTAATACAGCCACCCTTCACCCTCACTTTAATACACTGATAAACCAGCCGTATCTTTTCCAAAAAAAAATAGATCCAGCCTTTCTTCCCTTTCCTCTCTTCCTCCTTGGGTTTCTGCCGGAAGTTGCAGCGCCGCCGTCGTCGGAATTCGTCGCCGGAAACGGATTCAAGGTACAAAATCAATACTATTGACTGATTTGGCCCAAAAAAACATAACAACCGGTAAATGGCGGTAATACCGCCTTTTCCACCGAAATTTTGGGTCAAATTTCGGTATATTTTCGGTCAATTTCGCCGATAATTTCGGTAGCGAGATTTCAAACGAAATTTGAAACGAATTTTGTAGGACCTCCGAAATCCGAAATACCAGTGGTATACCAGTGGTATTTCGCCGAAATTGACTACACAGCGGCTAATCCACGGGGTTTGAACCACCGCCACACAAACTCAAACCATGTAAAGCCCTCCCTTTTCAGGAGGTTGGTGTGGCCACTTCAAGGTCATCTCCATCTGCCAGGAATTGAACTTGTGACCTCACACATTTTAGAGTCACAAGCCTTTTTGCCACTAGGTCACCCCTGAGTTATAGTTGCAAGCCATTTAAAATTGTTTCTATCTCTACTAAAGTGTAATTTTCAATTTCCTTATTTGGTAAAAATCATGTTGTGGCTCCCAAACAACAACGAAGTTATGAACGTCTAGTACTAAAAGGGTGATACAAATGTAACTTTTTGGCATTACATTATAACAATAGGGTTACACATCAATAAGCTAACTCCCATGCATCCCTTATCATTTCAACCCACCCATTGTCATCACCTTGCTTGCGACCACGTAAGTTGGGTGATTTAAGGTAAGGTTGGCGACATACAAACTTGAGGGTGATGCTCATAGTCGGTGGAGGGCTTATAAGCAAGCCAAGGGTGGTGATACATATGTGGAAACGTTGGACCGGAATGATTTTCGTGATATCTTGTAGTATTTTCCAAGATAAGAGAAACAAAAGTATAAACAGGAGTACTCCTCAATTCGTTAGTCAGATGGCGAAACTAGTACATACTTTATGACGAGGTTTATTAGATTAGCAGGTTTCATTGGCTCTAAGGCAGGTACATAAGAAGAGAGGGTAGGAAGTTCAAGTGGGCACTCAATGACAGAGCACTTGATTGGCTCGTGAATATGGAGTTTACTCATGTTGCACCCGTTGCAAATGCAGCAAGGAACATTAATATCTTGCGTGATACGCATCTGCCATCGAGACAAAAGTGATACAATAAGAGGAACATAAATGGCCATCACATAAGACCAACATGACAACAAGCATATGGGTCTAGTTAGCGGTTTCATGATCGAAGGGGCAGCATATGCTTGTTACTGCGACCCCCTCAATCATGAAAGCATATGCTGCCCCTTCGATCATGAAACCGCTGACTAGATCCATATGCTTGTTGTCGTGTTGGTCTTGTGATGGCTATCCCTTTTCCTATTATTGTTCCCCTCTAGTCTCGTTGTGAGATTCATTGCTGCAACTTATGCCACATTAAACTCCGTATTCAGAAGCCTATCAAGTGCTCTGTCATTGAGCGCCCACTTGAACTTCCGAGCTCGCTCTTCGTGTGCAGCCGCCTTGGAGCCAATGAAACACGTTAATCTAATAAACCCTGTCATAAACTCCGTAGTAGCTTCGCCATCTAAATGACGAATTGAGGAGTACTCGCGTTCATACTTTTGTTTCTCTGATCGTGGAAAATAAATGCTGCAAGAAGATATCACAAAAATCATTGCACGTCAATGTTTCCACATATGTATCACCATCATTGGCTTGATTTTAAGCCATCCACTAACTAGTAGCATCACCCTCAAGTTTGTATGTCGCCAACCTTGATCATCGCATCCGAGTACCTCAACGCCTTACTTCAACCATGTCATTGAAGAAGAAGCCGTATCAGCAACAATCATGGCTTCACTAACATCCTCGAATATAAACTCTACTACGATATTCCTCCTCGAATGAAAGCCTTTCGATTGCAACATAGTGGTAATGCAAATCGAAATTAAAGATTTTCCAAATATCCTTCAGAAGTTAAGATGTAATGACAATATTCTTTAATCTTCTTCATAGTCTATCGTCTATTAGTGAACCATCATTATTGTGATGTTTTAAGATTCCATCACAGCCGGATACTTCATTTGGAACGAGAGAAATGCTCGTTATGTGTGACTTACCAATGAATGCGTGGGAGAGAATATTTAGATGGTGGAAGCTTGGGAATGTCAATGCTTTTTCCATTGGCGAATTTTTCACGTGTAATGGAATCTTCGATATTCCTAATCATTCATCTAGATTATGGCAAGCGGTTATTTTGGACTTCTGGATAATTCATTTGGAAAGAGATAAATGCTCGTGTTTCTAAAAAGTAAGTGTTGAGCGTTAATAAATTTGTTCAAGATATACAACTAGTGGATTGTGAAAAGATCGGAAAACAAAAAGTGAAATAAAATTGGCAGCAATGGTTATTCGATCCCATAAAATGTCGTATACTATAATTCTCCGGGTGCTTATTTGTAAGCTACTGTGTCTGCAAGTGTGGCAATGGGTCACGTGCGAGAATGTTGTAACGCTTCTTTTGTTGGACGTTGTGTCACCATGTTTGTTCTTGGTCTGTTGTTAGTCAAGTTGTCCCATATCCTCGACTTGTGAACTTGTATTGTTTTGTGTATGTAATGTTTTGTCTTTGTAGGGGTAGCCTTGTACTTCTTCAATTGGTTTGGCTTGGCCCTTCGTAGGTTTCTTTTCTTCCTGGGTCCCATCCATCTTAATTCTTTTGTTGAGGTGGTGGACTCTTAGTATGTTCTTTGTTTGTATGTTTGTTGGTTTTTAAATCTAATGCCTTTCGGAAAAAAAGATTCCATCACAACCGTTGAACAATTCTTTAGTAAAAGCTTTTAGGATAGCAAAAGAGGGATAATGAATTATTGATGAAGCATGTTAATCTTCGTTTGATTAGTATGTGAAGGCAAGATGGAATAGTATGATCGAGTTCCTAATAGCAAGAGGGAATCCATAGGTAGTACATTTGTACTCCCTTCGAGTTCCTAATCGCACCTTAGAGTACTAATCAAGCTTTGAGTAAAATGCTTCATCAATCATTTAGAGAACATCCTATTTGCGATCCTATAAATTCTTGCCAATGAATCACTTAACTATTTTGATACAATCTCAAAATAGTACATTGTATGGTTCAGTAATAAACTACATAAATGATATTGAGGAGTATTTTAGTTGTCACTGCGTTTCAACTTCGCAAGCATGTTGGAAGATATTTAATTTTGATATGCACCATCGATCTATGGCAGTTGGAAGGCTACCATTCCATGAGGAGAATTGTAGTATAGTTGACTTTCAAGATCTTGATAAAGCCAATGTTGGTACCGAAGTGGTTCTTCTTCGAGATAACATTTACAAAATGAACTAATGCTAATCAAGTTTGTTCAGAAGGACAAAGTCTTAACATATTTTAGATATCTAATCAAGTTTGTTTAGAAGAAGTCACTAGAGCATGAAGGCCTAAAGAAGATGACAAAAATATGAACAAACGAACATATTTATTGTGTAGCCCATTCCCTAGGCAAAAGGTTCCATCTGAGATGTTATTAAACATTGTACTGGGGTGGGGGGGGGGGGGGGGGGGGGGGGGCCCCGGCCGGGGGTGCGCTGAAAGAGCATGCGAAGTAAGTGTTGAGTTGAGTGAACATAATAATTTGTACGCCTCATTGAATTGTTAACAAGAGGTGTACGACAATGCCATGCCACATGTAAATGCAAAAAAATAGTGGCCACTTTGTTATCATAGTTGTCAATAGCGACAATAGCGGTCGCTATAGCGCGCTACGTAGCGTCGCGGTCAACTGCCGCTATTTGCATTTAGCGACAAAATAGCGAAGGTCAACGCCGGTCAACGCCGGTCAACTCCGGTTTATAGATGCAATTGATTGGTGGGATTTAGTCGGAATTAGTCCCTTAACATGTTGTGTATGTTTAATTGAAACCAGAAACACGATTGATGCATGATTGAATTTAGGGTTCATACGTCGAATTGGGGAAAATCGTATAAGTGTGTTGTAGTGTAATTAAGTTGTTGGGATATGGTTTATATGTGTCTAATTACATGATTTAACTCTTGAATCGAACCAAGAAACACAAATGAAGCGATTTAGATAATTAGGGTTTAAGCAAGACTCGTATCGCTAAACACAAATAGCGGTCGCTATTTATCGCTATTCGCTACGTAGCATATAGGTGGCTCGTCGCTATTTATCGCTATTCGCTATTGACAACTATGGCCACTTTGTTATTCCCCGTGACAACTTGACGAATTTCCCCTTCGTTGTGTGTAACTGCGGTGAGTTATGACCATGCCGAGCCAATCATAGTCTCGAAACTAATCATTTAGGACGAAGCATCTTTACAAAGTGTGCATTGACTCTTTATTATTATGGTAAATCAGTGTATCAAGATGTGACATAGTTTAACAAACATTACACGATCTTTATAGGCATTACATTCATGGTGATGAAAACAAAGCGTTTGGTTGAATGTCGTTGTGCTTGAAGTGACTTAAGGCAAATTCTACATGGTATTCCAAATGTTGATATGAGTGATGTTAACAAGTCATCAACGATAGGAGATGCGTGTCATGTTTGCCTTGATGATTAACATGTGTTTGGTGATCCAAGAATTATGCTTAGTTGAGGCGGTTTGATAAGAGATAGTTAGACACGGATGACGGTAAATTTATGCCATTGCACTTACGAGTGAAGAGGAGGCCACACAACCTTCGGTCTACGTTTAAGAGGTAACATTGATAAATTATTAAACGTTAACCATAGCGAGCTGTGGTTACAATGACCACCTAAAAGTGGTTAAGGTAAAATTTATACATTTATGTCATAATCTCTTTAACCTAACTGCAAGGAATATGTTGTTAATAACTACCTCCACGTGGCTAAAATCACTCATACTCACATCGGTGAATACTTATCTACCGTTTTTTGCAAGAGAGACCATCCTCCGTTCTTCCATCATCAAACAACAACGTAACCATTTGTAAAAAATTGTAGCATGTAATCACGATCTTTAACTATCAACTTAAGCAATAAACTAATGCGATGTAATTACAGAGCCATAATCATAACTAGCTATAAAACTATTTCCTACCGTTACGTCATCACTAGTTGGATAATATAAATCCATCATTAATTGTGCTAGTAAGTAGTAACAAACAATCAAAATCACAAATTAAACCCTAGAATATCAGTAATTTAATTGATTAGATCTGAGCATAAATTGAATATAAAGTTTTGAAATTACTGTAAATGAAAGGCTAATTAAGCAGATGCTTATATTGATTAACAAGAACAAAAAATAATAAGAAATAGGGGGAAAATGAAATAATACCATTGTAAATAGGTGAAGAGCGTAGTAAAGTTTGTTGATGCTGAAATAACGGCTGTGTATTTGAACAAATTCAGGTGCCACGAGTACACATACGATATGGAACGTGTAAATGTGGGTGTCCAGGTGGAGGGGTATGTTTGCCACCAAATCATTTAACACGCTTTAATTGTTTAGCAGTTTCTCCGTAGACAAGAAGCAGTGGTGTTGGAATTTTTGGGTGTGGGTTTGGGCAAATATTGATATTTAGCAATGAGAGAAGAAAGGCGTTGAAGCTAAAATAAGAGTAATGGTTCAATGCTTGTTTTATAAAGTTAACTTGTCAGGAGACAGAGAAATAACTTGTAAGGAGAGAGAAAGAGAAGTAACCTTTATTGACTTTAACAAATGACTTTAACTAATGAAATAAAGTTAACTTGTAAGGAGAGAGACTTTGTAGCAGACTATTAACTCTTGGTAGTAGTGCACTTGTCAGGAGAAAATAAAGAAACGCTCGTTGTTCAATCAACGGGTGTTGATTTTTTTAGTTTTCAACTGGCTTCAACGGTTGATGGGGGTGGTCCAACGGGTGTTGAAAGGGCAACTGAGGGGCTTCAACGCCCCCACTACTCTTGGTCTTAGGTACCGTGAGTCAAGTCACTTTGCTAACTCAACACCATTTAAGACTCGTACACCAAAATACTCTTCTCATAACTTGAGCCAAAAGGGCCTCAACCACTATTTATTTTTTATTTTTTTTTTCAAACAAACTAATTTTTCATTAATTAAATTAAAATATAAATAGCATTTTTATAAAAAAAAGTTCCATTAAATATTAAAAAGTTACATAAAACTTTAATACAAAAGTTACATTATTCAATACACCGATTTTAATGGGCTTTATTTTGGTTAATGGCAATCATATACTCAATTTAAAATTCAATCAAAGACACTATCCAAAAGCTCAAGTTCCAACAACCCATTAACTAAAAAAAATAAAAAATGAAATTTCATCTTTTACATCACGATGCACACACACACTGAAACACATAGTACACACACGCTAATCACAAACACACACACCACGGTATGTAGCTCTCTGCGGGTAACTAGCTTTCTAAGGGGGTTGGCAATGCCCACGTTACCACACGGGACGGGACCCGTGTGGTACGGGAACACCGCCGCCGACAAAAAAAAAACATGGGACGGGATTGGTTGGAGTGACCATATCACGCACGGGATGGAAGGAAATTTCGAACGTTGGGTAATAAATGTTGGGAACGTGGGCAATAAAAAAAAATGTGATGGGATGTGGTGAGTGATGTGTTGCCAACAAAATATTGGGTAAGTGATGAGAGAGAGAGTAAATGATGTGGCATAAGAGGATTGGTTGAGAGTAAGTGATGGGAGAGAGAGTGAGTGAGACATTGCCAACCCCCTAAAAGGCTATCTTTAAGAGCATATGCAATGTAAGCTTTCCTAAAAACTTTTTATTATTTCAAAGTCTTTCAAAAACTTTTTTTCATTATGAAATTGGACTTGTTCAAAAGCTTTTTAAAATGACTCGGTATACTTCAAGTGTTTGAAGCATTGTACTATACAAATAATATAATTAAAACATCATTATCAACGTCTATTTTGATGCTAATTTTTCTTTGTAAAAAGCTTTTTAAAGGTGTACCACTCAAGACATTAATCAGAATAACTTTTTGATATTGCAAAAGTAATAAATTTAAATGATAAAGCTTTTCAATGATTGCGCATTGTAGATGCCCTAAGGTAGTGTGTTAATTAAATAAACACTTTTGCACTTTTAATAATTGATAGATAAATTTAGCAATTTATTTTTCTGTTTAAAAATAAGAGGAAAATTAACTATTTTAAATAAAAATGCAATTTTGTACAAAGTTTATAATTTAAATATCTCATTAACTATTAATCGTTAAACAAAATAAATTATACCGTCGCGACGAACATTTTATTATCTTTCAATAGACGGCACTTTCATATACTTTTGACAAATTATTATTATTATTATTATTATTATTATTATTATTATTATTATTATTATTATTATTATTATTATTTAACGCTTTTCTTTCAGTATTTAAATTCGCATGAAATATCACATGTGTTTTAACACTAATATGCTAGTTCGAACACTGAACAATTGTACTAAAATTGGCATAAATATTTGTGTATAAATCAAAGAATTTCCTCATTTTTTGCAACGGAAAACACATATTCATGACTTTCCAACTATATATCACATACTGTATTTGAATTATAGATTATAGCAGTTCATTTATAAAACTTCTATAATCACATGTGATATGGTAAAAATCACACGTGATTAAGATCACGTTTGGTAAAAACCATATGTTATTTTATGTGTTTTATTGACGAATTAACTACATTAATCTATAATTCAAAATATAATGTTTTATATATGGTTGAAAAACTATGATTGTCCAGTTTTCGGAATAAAAACAGTAAAACATTTTGAATTTTGTAAAAAAAATTATGTTCGTTTTACTTATGTTCGTTTTACTACAAGTTTAAATATTCGAATATTCAAATTAATGTTGAACTTGAATCACATGTGATTTTTAATGCAAGGTTCAACAAAGAAAGAAAAACAACAAAAAAATCGGAAAAAGTGTGGCAAAAAAAAGTTTATTGAAAGTTTATCAAAGTGTTAGTATATAGAAAGATAATTACGTGCTCGACGCGATTGTGTAATTTTTCTCACTTAATGATTAATGGTTTAAGAGATATCAATTTTTGAAAAAAAAAAAAAAAGTGAGTTTGTTTTTAATATAGAAAATGAGTGGCTATGATTGATCATTTGGTATGCGGTGAAACTCTTGGTATTTAAATGATCTTAATTCTTAATTATAACTATCCAACATTTAAATTTAACATCTCTCAATCGACTCTACGTAACACAAGTGATAAACTCAAATAAGTACATTTTATTATCATCATTTATCCTATTTATTTGACTTGTTTTATTATATTATATATGAGAATCGATACATTAATGTTTACTTTAGTAATTCTCAGGTAAAAACAAGCATTATGTGAAACTTGGCGATTTTAGACTAATTATGGAGCAAAACAAGCGAGATGTCAAAAGTCTACTGAAATCCAGAAGATGCGCCGTATCTCACTCAACAGATACGACGCAATATCATACTTAGATGAATTCGAAGACCATTGCCTGACTTTGAAGAATGCGCCGCATGCAATTCTGTCATGCGCCGCATATGAAACTTTGGTCAAAGAAGAAGATCAAGCTCGTTTTACTCCAGATACGCCGCATTATACTTCTAACATACGGCGTATCACTATCAAGATTTCACCAGTTACAATCCAAGACAGCTAAAGTACATACGCCGCATACAAAGATCAAGTTACGCCGCATCTGAAGACGGTGTACGAATATTCCAGAATATATTAATCTTGGACCCCACGCGAAGTTAAGTCAATGCGCCGCATCTATCAACTCAATGCGCCGCATCGATCCCTCAGACAGAAACTATAAATACCCCAAGGTCAGACGAATTTGAGAGACGTCATAGACCAGAGACCTTTTGTATAACCCTAGAGCCGAATTCAGACGACCAAGCAGCACAAGACACACCTCAAACAAAGATACAAGAGCTGTAAGAAGGTCCTGCATGTATTTAATTCATTAAGTAGTTTTGTTTTATTATTTTAGTACGCTTTAATTCATCAGGATTGATGGGCTTGTGTCATGTGACTACGGAAGATCATGCACTCCCCTTAATATTGCTTTCCCATTAATTAAAGTTTATATGTTGATGTCTTTGGTGACTTTTATTAGTGCATTGATAACCTCTGTGTCTAGCTGAGTCTTGCTTGGGTCGCCATGCCCCTTCCTCGCCTATTTATTAGAGACGCTTAAATAAATAGGATAGACATAAGTGATCATTAAGGGTTTACTCGCCGATAAGATTAGAGCCAACGAGAAAGGTTTAATTATATACACTTCATATAAAACTAGGAATAAAACAAGTGACAATCTATTTAATTATCAGGACAGGTCTTTTTATTGTCTCGAGTATCTATCTGTGTACGTGTGTGCTAATCGCTGATTCGTGCTCATTAATTTAGTTTTCTATTTAATTATAACCAAACCGTGCCAGTCTCTCAGGCTGAACCCCCTTGCGTTAGATTAGGTTGTATATCTAACTTAGGATATTAAAATACTGATTAGAATAACTAGATAATACGTTCCACTCTTAGTGATCGACACTCTGCTTACCATTATATTCATACTGACCGGGTACACTGCTCGTTAAGTGTGTGTGTTATTGATAAGTCGGCTAAATATAAATTTAAAACTTGAGTAGACATTAATACTGCTAAACCGCAACGACACATCACGCGCATCAACAAGTTATGCATGTTTTTGTTTCTCAAAAGTAGCTCTTTAAACTATGTTTGGCAAAAACGTTTTTATATTGCTACTTGAAATAGCGTAGTTTTTTTTTTTTTTTTTTTTTTTTTTTTTTAATTATTATTATTATTTTTTCATTTTGCATATTATACTTGATAAGGATTTATTTGTTATATTTTTAAGGGGTCATTTAAGCCCAAAATCGTATAAATATGATCAAATATTGCCTCAAATCATTTCTTTTTGTATTTTAGGTACTTGGGACGAGAATTCTGGAATTTGGAACTTTTAGGGCGTATTTGGACGAAAAAGTGAAGAAAACGACAAAGTCGCAGAAATTCTGTCAGACATGGGAGTCTGACGGCGTCATAAGCTACAACGTGACGCCGTCATGTGTTAATCAAGCTGGATTTCTAGTGGAAAGCTATCAAGTGACGCCTCAGAAGAATTTGAAGATTTTATAACCTGACGCCGTCAGGTGTAAATGGAAGATGGGAGTCACGCTTTAAGCTAACAAGAGACGGCCCAGAAAATTATCAAGTGACGGCTTCAAATCAGTCTTGACGCCGTCAGAACGACGACTTGCAAAAGACGAAACCCTAATCCACGGCGAGCTGACGGTGTCAGAAGCTATAAGCTGACGCCGTCAGAGTTGTAAAACTATATATATTTTTGAATGTTTTCATTGTAATGTGTAACACTTTTGAGGACAAAATCCTAGACGATTTTGACAGCTTTTGTAAGGCTTTTCCAGCCTTTTTCATCCATGTTTTATTAAAGACAAGTTATTCGTTTAATCATTTAATAAGTCTACACTACAGCGATTAGGTGCACTGCCTAGAGGATTGTAAAACCTTTTGCAAGGGTTACAATTCTCGCATCAAGTTTTTGGCGCCGCTGCCGAGGAATAGTTAATAGTTTATGTGAAAACATAGGGGGGGGGGTGAATACGTTACCGTTTAAAAACTTTAAATCTTTTGCATCAAATATCCAATCAAGCTTGCCATAATATGAAAAGTGTCAATTATAGTCTTATGACTAATATAAAGCATATAGTAAAATAAGTTGTCACACAAGCATAAACATCAAACCACAACACAAACAATAATATGGTGCAAGTATAAAAGTAAAGCAATAAGTAAAAGAAAGTGCAAACCGGACACGATGATTTATAGTGGTTCGGTTACGGAGCTCCTCTTCGCCCTACTCCACTCCTTGAGTACCCAACTCGAGAGTTACTTTACTAAATCAACAAGCTCCCTTATTGGCGGAGAAAACCTTACAAACGTCGCTTACACTTTTTCCGGTACAAAGCTAAATACCGGGTTGTTGTTCGAGGTAGAACCAACCTGACGTCGCCTATACAATATTTCCGACACTAAGCTAGATGTTGAGTGCTTCTTCGGGCACAACCAAACCCGTTATGTTTTATGGCCCAACATAACAAACCTTGTGTTTTATGGCACAAACACATAAACCATCTAATCTAGTTTGGTGAATAAATTGTGATGATACAATGATGTTTACAATGATGATCCATGACGCAAATGTCTAATGGATATTAATGACTCATCTAAATGAACTTCCATTGATAGGAAGCCTTCAATGGATGAAGACTACAAGTTCCCTAAGCTTGTTGTGATAGATCTTCATATATGTATGCTTGTGGTGGATGATGAGTCAATATCTATGAGCTTGCTTTTCAGGATCATTTTGGGAGTATGCTTACAACATAATGAAAGTTAGAAGCATTATGATCATGATAATGAGGGTGATTAATGTATGTTACTATTGATCTAAATGTATGAAAACATAGTAGAGAGAATGTGTGTTCAAGTGGTGAGGAAATGGGTGGACAATGGACTGGTATTTATAGCCAAAAAGGTCAGCAGACCACGGAACCAACAAAAGGTTCCGCAGGGTTCCGCCCTTTATAGAAAAGGGTTGGGGGCATGATAGAAAATGTTAAACTACTTATGCTATTATAGGACTTAAGTTATTATGTCATTAACATCATTTTAAGAAGTATGTAAACACATTTTTCTTAGTTTGACACCTAAAGTGCAATTTGACACCTAATATGGCACTTATCCTATTTTGACACCTAAAGTGCTATTTGACACCTAATGTGACACTTATTTTATTTTGATATGAATACAACTTAGGAAACATGATGTACAAGTAAAAATACTTGTATATGCAAAATGTAAAGTGAGGTTTGAATTAAAATGATAAACCTATAAAATACTTAAAGACTCTAAAAGTATTTTAAACATTCTAAGTGGTTTGTTAAGGGGATTGATCATAATGCTATATAACAAACATGTACGAACCTATGTTGTAGTATACGAGGACTTGAGACGTCGAGAGGTGTTGAATGTATATTGAGACAAAGTATGATTACGAGTAACTTGTGCATTTAACGTTATGTGAGAGGATCTAGACACACGCCTTGTGTTAGATAGATACTTTGAGTAATATTAACTAGCACGCGGAATTTACTAGTTAACACTTAGAAGATTTGTTTGTGTGATGTATGAATGAAACAGTAATCAATATGTATGAACAATGAAGAAAATGGTTTTACTTCCAATGATTCAATATTATTATCTCAATAATACGAGTGATCTCCTAATACTAGGGTTATAATAAACCTTGAATCTTAACAAAATGATATATCTCTCTATTGTTATATGAAAACCTAACCATAGGATATCCTTTTATACACCAAGGATTCCTGTACAAGATAATTATAATTCTATATAAGTAGGATATACACAAAATTCTTTCTATAATTATCTATTACATGTTTACAAAAATATAAGCAGTACTAACTTCTTATGCTGACAGTACTAACTGACTTAGTACTGTTAGTGTATTCTTTAATATGATCATCAGCAGTACTAACTTATAACTGACAATATTAACTGTTAGTTTAATTCCTAACAATCCTCCCCTAAACTTATGATTTCTCTCCAAATCACTAAGTTTTTCTTCGAATTAAACTTCATCACCATGATGGGGGGATTCTTCCAAACACTACCATGTTATTCTTTTTGTCTGGGCTTTCCTCTGTTCAGCAAGATCAAACATCCTTCTGACTAACACATTTGTCATGTCTGATTCAACTTCAATCTCCAATTTTGAATATACCAGAGTCAATAAAATTGAAGTTCTGAGTGGATAGTCTTTTTCAACCAGCATATATATTTCTATCCCATCCTTGGTAGAAATTCTGTGTACACCACATGTGGCAAAAAGCTTCCAAGAAACATCCTTGATCTTTGCTTGAAATCTTCATATTGCTTCTCCACCATCTGGATCATAGATTCTCTTCAGCTGTACCCATAATTCTTTATCTTTATCTTCAATAGGATCTGCAATTCTGAATCTCTCTTGTACTAAGTTCCACAACTGATTGAGATCTTTCCTATCAAATCCCTTATGCAAATCTTCAAATAACTTGTATTTTTCAGCAACTCCACCAATTCTTATGATCTTCCACCCTTTCATTCTTCCTTCAGTGAATACTTCTCAGTCAATAATAGGGTGTTTTGTTTGTAATGGTTTGATGTTTGTTGATTCAGGAACCACCACAATCATATTCTTGATTTGCTCATCAGTTAATCCCTTAGCTCCAGTCTTTTGTTTCTTTGCTGTATCAGACTCTAACACCTCTGGATCTCTTTTATTTCCTTTACCTTTTTCAGTATCTATTGTGAAATCCTTTGTAATTGGCCTGTTAAGTCTTGCATAAGCTTCATAGTATGCTTTCTCAATCTCTTCATCTGATCTCCCTTTGAAGTAACTCATCTTTCAAAAAGCTTGGTTCTTCAAATAATTCTTCATAAAGCTTATCTGTTCTTTACTAGTAGGCATTTTCTTCTTGTAGCCCTTCTTTTGTCTATCTCTGATTCTCTGCATAAGATCACTCCAAGCAACTTCTTTATTCTTAGATAGAATGAACTCAGTAAGCTTTGCTGACTTCTCTTCTGTGCTCAAACTTTCATCTTTAAGAAGTTGCACTCCTTGTGCTCTCACAATTGGATCTGAGTCTATCAAGTATTGTAGTTGTTCATTAAATTGTTCTTGATCCAACTGAGCATTTGAAGCCATCTTTTCTAATCTTGTTGCTTCCATAAACTCAATCACATCAGCTATATCATCTTCAGACAACTTTTTAGCTAACTCTGCATCAAGATCTATTTGTGCTTGTTCTTTTGCTTGTTCATCCTCTTAAATTTTCTTTGCCACTTCAGCATCATGATCTATTTGCATCTGAGTTCTTGGCTTAACTACCATCTTCTGAGGCTTATCTTCTTCAATCAAAATTCCTTTGCCCTTGTCTTTAGCAGTTTGAGCAGTTTGTACTGCTTCCTTTGGCACTTCATCAGTTTGTACTGCTTCCACTGCTTCAGCAGTACCTTGTTCGCTCTCATCAGTACCTTCTTCCTCATTTCCACTGCCACTAGTACCTTGCTCAAACAATCTGCTTGTTCCTTCTTCATTCCTCTCCTGAGTTCCAGATCTCTCTTCCTCTCGTTCTTTCCTAGATTTCCTCCCCTGTTTGGGAGAATCATCACCATCATCATCTGAACCATCTAAATCATCATTTGAGGAATCTTCATCAAGTACCACCTTAGCTCTTTTCCTCTTTAGCTGATCTTCTAACTTCTTCACCCTGAGAGTCAATTTGATATACACCTTGGCAAAATTGGTCTTGTGGTTGTTTATATCTTCCTCCAGAGATTCCACTTTGGCTGATAACTTGGTACAGAGATCCGTCAATTTATCAAGTTTAGAACTGCCCTCATCACTTCTAGTTGTGTTACCTGCTAGGAGAGGTGAATCAAGGGGCATTGATTCAGTTTCTACCCTAGTTAGACTAGGATGTACTCCTAAACCACCATTTGTACAATTTGGCTTAGGATTTCACTACCTGTGTCAAGTCTTTGAGGACTTGGCACATTAAGTGTTGCCATGGTAGGGGTCTTATCTATGTTTACACTGTCCTGCTTTGCAGTAGTGTAAGCCCCATCCATACTATCTTGAGAGATAGGCTCATCTGCTTCAAAAGTTGGAGTAGGAGGACTAGACTGAGCAATCATAGTCTCATTTATGGTTCTTCTTTGATAAGTTGTGGTGACTGGGGGTGTATGGGTTCTTTCTGGAATGACAATGGATGTATGTTCGGGATCAGTTGGGTTTACTGACCCTTCATCCTCATCATGTTGTAGCATCTCAGGAAATAGAGGTATTTCTACCCCATTGAAAAGTCTACTAGCCATAGCCATATTTTGAAAAACTTTTTGTTGTAGGCTAGGAGTAGGAAAAGTTTCTTTATGTTGCTTAAGTAAATTCTTTTTCTTATTCAGAAAAGTTTGAACAAATCTTGGATACATAAGAAATTTTGTTTTATTTTTTACATTAGCAACCATACTCTCAAATATGAATTTTGAAAAATTAAAAACCTTGTTTGTTGACAGACATATGAGAGCAATAACAATATTGCTACTGAATTGCTCCCATGATGTTCTTTTGGAACTTAAACAATGTAAGAGAGTATGTATTAGAAATCTCCATTGTGGGGAGAAACATCTTTTTTGAAAAGTTAATTTTTGATTGGATGTATCATATCCCATTCTGGTAAGTTCTTCCCAAATTTCAGTGTTTAGCATATTGTTGATACCATATGAATCTTGCAACTTAAGATGTCTCCTAAGTGTAGATTCGGTAACAACAAAAGATATGCCATCCACTTTAGAGTGAATTTCTATGTCTTCCTCTTCACTAATTTTGACATAGGCAGTTTCCAAAACTGTGTGATATGAGAGACAATAAGAGTAGGGGAAATAGTTAGAGCATACCTTATGTGAGAGTGGTTGAGGAAATCCACAATCTCATAGAATTTTGGTCCATCCCCTTCCTCTGTTTTCTCAAGAAAAGCAACTTGGTTGTGAGTCTTGATAAAATCCAAATTAGCCATAATATTCTCAGTAAAAATTGATTTGACTGTGGTGAATAGTGAAAATTTTGGTTAGAAAGTAGAAGATGAAAGTGAAATGAGATATTATTGAGAGTATTAGGGTTTCTATTGATCGACTTAAAGAATATAGTAACTTTTATTTTAGGATAAGATTATAATAGAATAAAAGTTAAAATATCTAGAAGAGGATCCCTCAAAAACCGTAATTTAATCAGTAAAAATCGCAACGAACTTTCAACGGCTAGTTTCTAATAAAAAATTAATTACTGACACAACAGTTACAACGGCTAGTTGAGCAGTACAAACTTTGCACTAGCAGTACAAACTTTGCACTACCAGTACAAACCATTATCAAAAATTTTCAAAGAACACTATGAACTTATAAATTTCAAACATTATAACTCACATATAGTTTTTAGCAAACTATCAGCTATCAACGGATTTGATATGTCTTTACCAATAGCCGTTTGCTTTGGACTAGCCAACTCTTTACTGTTAGATATGGTGAGTTGATAACCATACAATTTTTGGTAAATTGTCAACCATAAACGGATTTGATTAGTCTTTACCAGAATCCGTTTGCTCTGGACTAGTTGTTTCTTATATGGGTTAGACATGGTGAACCAATAACCATTTGTGGTGTGGAAAGATCACACAATGAGCTCTAAATCACCATTCAGTCCAAAACATAAAGCACTTGTAATTCCTTGGTGCTTTTCATCCATTCCTGCAATTGTTAGTCCAAAAACAAGGAACAAAGTGCAAAGCACTTGTTTCATAATACATAATAAGCATATAACTAACATTGCACTTAAACAAAGAAATTAGTTTCCTTGTGGAACCCAAGCCATTACTGACTTTGGTTTTCCTCTAGCATCAATATAATTAAACCTTTTTAGTACTGTTGGAGTACCATTTGATTGAAGTGGTCTCCAAACCCATGATGCAGATGCATTAATACCATTACCCATATTTTCCTTAGCTGTGTTTTTAAAACTACCAATATCAACTGCTTGCCTAGCAGTATGAACTGCTGGGTTTGCAATTGCAACCTTTGGTTTCCAAACTTGTTTATTCATCACTGCATTGTTATAAAAGGTCCTTCTAGCAGTTATTGGTGCTGATTTAAAAGTTGTTTTTGCACCTTGAACTGCTTGTCTTGGGTAAAAAGTCTCATTAGGTCTGACAGTATGAACTGCTGGTCTAGCAGCATGAACTGGCCTTAAGCCAGACCTTAAAAGAACTGATCTAGGTATCATTCTAGCATTTGTAGGGTGAGTGGGAGGTCTTACTGAGTTCACCCTATGACTTGAACACCTAGTTACTCCATTGTTACAATAAGCAGCAAGATGGTCAAAGCTACCACATGTAAAACAAGCTTTCCTAATACAGACAAAGTCATCACCTAGTTGGTGAGACTTGAGGTTGTTCCAATTTCTTTGGTTACCTCTTGGCTTGTTTGTGGTTCTATACATTTCAGCATACCTAACTGTTGGTCTAAAAGGTTTTGCATTAGATATAGGCTTAACAGTCTCAGTTCTAACCACCTTGGGTACTTTTGTTTTCTCAACTTTAACACTATCAGGCTTAACCTTATCCTAATCACTTTCATCATCATCAGAAGTCCAATCCTCTATGGTTGGAGCATCTGAGTCCCTAGCAGATGACACCTTGTCATTAGAGAGTGATTTATCACTTGCACTCTCAAAACTTACTTCTACATGTTTTTCAACTACTTCATTTTCCTTTGGTTTTGGACCATATTCCATCTTAGGTAGTTGAAATTCTTCCAAACCTGTATGTTCTAGGTCAATACCTGGAGGAACAGGTATTCCTCTGTGAGGAGGTGGACAAGTGTTGTATCCTAAACCTGACTTAGCCTTATTGAGGATTTGACACTCAATTATCTTGCTTACTCCCTTCGATGCATACTCTAATGTGTTTACACTCAATTGGATGTTTTCATTAGCTTTCTTAACCTTATCCAATTCATGTTTTAACACACTAATCTCATCATCTCTAAACATCAAATCTCTCTTAAGTACAGCTATAGTATCACTAAAACTAATTTCATTGTTTTTATAGTGAACTATCTGTTCCTTTAACATAGCCAAACCCCTTTTATGATTTGCTAGATTAAAACTGGTCTGGTTAAGTTCTATTCTCTGATTATCATAGTGTTTCCTAAGTGTTTCTAATTCTTTTAAAGCATCACATGATTTAGAACATTTAGAAACTTGTACCTCAGAGTCTGAAAAAGCCATAAGAGCCACTTCTGTAGATGCTGCTTCCTCCTCAGCAATGTAGCTCCAGTCAAACCCTAAGCCATCAATGGCAACCATAGCCTTTGAGCTTGAGTCAGTTATCTCCACAACCCTTGATCCTGTTGACTTGCTCTCATAGCCCTTATTCCTTAAGTCCTACTGTCTGGGCTTCCTGCATTCCCTTGAGAAGTGACCCATCTTGTTGCAATTGTAGCACTCAATTTTTGACTTGTCATACCCCGCAACATCATTGCTGTTTATGATTATCTTCTTGCCAGTCTTCTTTAAGAATCTCTTAGCCCTCATGCTAAGAAGAGAGAGCTGCCACTTGATGTCCATCTCTTCAATGTCATCTTCATCAATCTCTTGAAGGTCTGCATTAGTCAACACACTTCCATTGTGCTGAGTAGTCAGAAAAGCACAATAGGTATTCTCATCCAACAGTCCAATAGCACTGCTTGAGGTACTAGCAGTACCAATATTAGAACTAGTAGTACCAACTGCTCCAGCAACTTGCACTTCTTCGACTTGGCTTGAGGTACTGGGAGTTGACACAAAGGCCAAATTCCCAGAGCTTGAGCTTGAGCTTGTTCCAGTGGTCTTCTTAATATCATTCTCCACTATTTTGAAGTTTCTATAAAGGTCCATTAGGCTCATGGAATCTATATCCGGCTTATTCTTCTATACAACTACATGCATAGCCCATTCTGATTACAAACTCCTTAGGAATTTGGAGTTAAGATCTTCCTGAGGTATCTCAATTCCAAGAATAGCAAGCTGACTTACTAGTTTCTGTAGCCTGTTGAACATATGGTCTAGTGATTCATTGCTTGTAGCTGAGAAGTTCTCAAATTGTTGCTTGAGAAGGGTCTTCTGAGTTTTCTTGGTGGCATCATTCCCACCATATCTTGCAACAATGCCTTCAAAAAGTGTCTTGGCACACTTGAACTTGCTGAAGTTCAGGAGTTGATCATTGGGGATTGTCATCAACAGCATGCTTCTTGCCTTTAGATCATTCTTATACTGGGCCTTCTCTTCAGTAGTTATTGGCTTTGTATGCACTTTTGTTTCTGTCTTACCCTCAACTACGGTTGTAGTGGTTGTTGGCTTGAATGTGTTCCCATCTTCTATGATCTCCCAGAGTGCATAATCTTGCACTTGGAAGAATTGTTCAATTCTCAGTCTCCACATATCGAACTCATTGGGCTTGAGGATAGGCAACTTTGCAGCAACATTGGTTTGGGTTGTTGTCTCCATGTCCATCTTTCTTTAAGAAAAAGTTCGTCTTGGATCTTCTAATTCAAAGTACCAGAACCTGGCTCTGATACCACTTGAGAGGATCTAGACACACGCCTTGTGTTAGATAGATACTTTGAGTAATATTAACTAGCACGCGGAATTTACTAGTTAACACTTAAAAGATTTGTTTGTGTGATGTATGAATGAAACAGTAATCAATATGTATGAACAATGAAGACAATGGTTTTACTTCCAACGATTCAATATTATTATCTCAATAATATGAGTGATCTCCTATCACTAGGGTTACAATAAACCTTGAATCTTAACAAAACGATATATCTCTCTATTGTTATATGAAAACCTAACCATAGGATATCCTTTTATACACCAAGGATTCCTGTACAAGATAACTATAATTCTATATAAGTAGGATATACACAAAATCCTCTCTATAATTATCTATTACATGTTTACAAAAATATAAGCACTAATAACTTCTTATGCTGACAGTACTAACTGACTTAGTACTGTTAGTGTATTCTTCAATATGATCATCAGCAGTACTAACTTATAACTGACAGTATTAACTGTTAGTTTAATTCCTAACATTATGTATTGTGGAGTTTGTTAGAACTCCTTAGATCGTTTTGAGCTCTAGGAATAACAATAACAAAGGTTAACAATATACGCAGTGGAATTAAATAAGACATCAATGTTATTGTAACAAGGTTTCTTCATCATTATCTTCACTATAACAATCACATACACAATTAGCCCCAATACTACTTGATCAATTGTAGTACGGTTACTCAACAATAACAGGGATCAAAGATCATTGAGGCTAAAACACAAACTCTAAACCTAGGCATTTACACAAACAACTAAACGCCTAGACACACACACTTTTACTAGTCGACTACATCTTTACTTGTGCACTCTAAAACATATGCCCTATGTCTCTTTATATAAAAGATTCATATTAGGGTTTACAAAGACTTATAACAATATTAGGAAACAAATCTTCCTAACTTTAATCATTATCTTCAAAAAGGAATCTTCTATAATCTTCCATAACTTGTAGAATTCCTTCTTTGTCTTTTAAGTCCTTGTAGTTTCGTATTTGCTTCATTATTGTTTTATTGTTTTGTATTATCAACTCAATATAAAACCTAACAATCTTCCCCTAGTTGATAATTTCAAAACATTCTTCTAAATCTTCCATGAATGAAACAATCTTCCCCTTAAGCTCAACTCATGAGAACTTACATAACATGCTGTACCACCAAGGATCTTCAAGTTGCAACACTTCTATGTACTTCTTCCCCTTTTTGTCATTATCCACTAGGGGATGCTAAGTAGATGCAACTTTGATCTTGACAAACACAAACCAATATCACACTTCTAATCCAGCCTTATAATGTCTTAAATTACCCTCCATGAAGAACACCAAAAAGCTTACTAAAAATGAATTCAAGACAGTAGAAACTTAAACTATCTGTAGTAATATCGACTTACAGTAGTCAAAACCTTCCCTTAAAATGGTGCATGTAAATGATTAAACACTCTATAATATGCTTCCCCTGAAATCCATATGTTAACCATTTCTTGAATCCCCAATTCTGTAGGCTTCTTGTCATGATTACTATTGAAGAAACCTAAATATAACGAACTTGATGCTGAAGTAGAACAACTCAAACTTGTGTCTTATGTCTTGCACTATCCACGTGACTTTGAACTTATAAAAAAAACCAAAAATAGAAGTAGATCGCAACCTCTTGACAAAATCCTCATCTTCAATAAGACACTGAGCAATACAATGTAACTCCTTTAAGTGATAGCAAATCCCTATTGCTAGATTTGACAAGTCATTGTCACAATGTTAAAGCACGAACAAGTTACCTTTAAACGTTGTTAGCCGTTTAAGATATGATAAGAAAACGTACCCAAGTAATTCCACTTCAATCGTCAAATAAGTGATAATCATTCATCTTCGTAATCAACTAATTCAAATAAATCCAATAAACAAGCCTTTTAAACATTTAAACCAAAATAAACTTCTGTGTGCGTTATCTGACATCTTCGTATCCATCTGAGAACCAAACAAACCTTTAATGTCTAAACTAACTACTCCTTCTTTTTGTCATCGAACTTTGCAACAGTATTAAAAACACAACAACACAAACATGAATGTAGAAGCACTAATAACATAGGAGCAGCAACATTATTTATAAGCATTAGGTTTTGCTACCTTCAACTTCAACAGATAACTTATTACCACTCGAATTACTAATAACATTGATTGTTATCTTTCTTTCTCGTAACTCCATGCATAATTTGCTCAACAGCCCCATACATCGACCACACATCCCATGTATAAGAATAACAACAAAAGGTTCAAGTATTTGAGAATACCACGTACCATGTGCACCATAACTTCCAAGTCAGGTCAGCTTGAATATGCAACTGTGTTCAAAGTAAGACCAGGTCAGTTGTGTTATGTATTAAATCAAGTTGCCGACATAGCTTCCCATCATAACCTGCACTAATCGTATAGCAGCAGAAACAAAACAAACTCAACAGCATAAACTCTATATGTATCAACATCATTAAGTTGAACGCACAACAACATTAAAATTATAACTGGCAGCATTAATCTAACCTAACAGTATTAATCGACCACTAGCAGCACTAATGTTAAGAGCAGCATTAACGTGATATCATCAAGCAGCAGTAATAAGACTCAATTAGTTAGGGTTTTCCCATGTCACATCTTCAAGAAATCACAAACCCTTAATCGAGTAGCTGCAAACCTGCTTCATTACCATCAGAATCCAGACCAGAAACTCTAAACGAATTAAAACCCAGTAAGCTCAGCTTCTAAACACACTAAACACACTAACACCAAACTTATTACAGATCTGAATCCCTACCAGAATTGATCCATAACAAACCAGTAACTTTAGTCATTACACCAACGAATTAGGGTTTGATTTAACATCAGTTGTGAATCTTCAACAATACCAATAGAAATCATGCTTTCATCAATTAATACCTTACCTAAACTCATATTACCATCAGTACTATGAATGTTTGATGTTGAAAACCCTTTATCCACAGCTGCTAAACGATTGAAAAATCTTGTACAACCCTAACATGAATCGCAGCAGTAGAATCTTGAATATAATCGTGTACCTCAGTATACATGTTTTGCTTGTAGCCATACTCCTATTCCAGTAACCTCAAACAACCAATATGCTCTTCCAGTTTGAACCACAATCGACTTAAAACCAAGTGTCTTCAATAAATTATGGCATGAATTAACTGACTTCCATGTTAAGTTAGAATAATATCATAAGGAAATCAGAAAATCTTTCAAAAAACCAAAACCCTAAGAACCCTAAAAATCCGACTTACTTTAACCTTTTCTTCCGCAGACTTGACGAATTTATATATGTGATGCGTGTGATGTGTCGTTGCGGTTTAGCAGTATTAATGCCTACTCAAGTTTTAAATTTATATTTAGCCGACTTATCAATAACACACACACTTAACGAGCAGTGTACCCGGTCAGTATGAATATAATGGTAAGTAGAGTGTCGATCACTAAGAGTGGAACGTATTATCTAGTTATTCTAATCAGTATTTTAATATCCTAAGTTAGCTATACAACCTAATCTAACGCAAGGGGGTTCAGCCTGAGAGACTGGCACGGTTTGGTTATGATTAAATAGAAAACTAAACTAATGAGCACGAATCAGCGATTAGCACACACGTACACAGATAGATACTCGAGACAATAAGAAGACCTGTCCTGATAATTAAGTAGCTTGTCACTTGTTTTATTGCTAGTTTTATATGAAGTGTATATAATTAAACCTTTCTCGTTGGCTCTAATCTTATCGGCGAGTAAACCCTTAATGATTACTTATGTCTATCCTATTTATTTAAGAGACGCTAAACAAATAGGCGAGGAAGGGGCATGGCGACCCAAGCAAGACTCAGCTAGACACAGAGGTTATCAATGCACTAATAAAAGTCACCAAAGACATCAACATATAAACTTTAATTAATGGGAAAGCAATATTAAGGGGAGTGCATGATTTTCCGTAGTCACATGACACAAGCCCATCAATCCTGATGAATTAAAGTGTACTAAAACAATAAAACAAAACTACTTAATGAATTGAATACATGCAGGACCTTCTTACAGCTCTTGTATCTTCGTTTGAGGTATGTCTTGTGCTGCTTGGTCGTCTGAATTCGGCTCTAGGTTCTTCGGTCTCTATATGTCTCAGAGAGCTCTTAAATTCGTCTGTCCTTGGGGTATTTATAGTTTCTGTCTGAGGGGTCGATGCGGCGCATAGAGTTGATAGATGCGGCGCATTGACTTAACTTCGCGTGGGGTCCAAGATTAATTTATTCTGGAATATTCGTACACCGTCTTTAGATGCGGCATATCTTGATCTTTGTATGCGGCACATGTACTTGGATTATAACTTGTGAAATCTTGATAGTGATACGCCGTATGTTAGAAGTATATTGCGGCGTATCTGGAGTAGAACGAGCTTGATCTTCTGGATTTCAGTAGGCTTTTGACATCTTGCTTGTTTCGCTCCATAATTAGTCCAAAATCACCAAGTTTCACATAATGCTTGTTTTTACCTGAGAATTACTAAAGTAAACATTAATGTATCGATTCTCATAGATAATATAATAAAACAAGTCAAATAAATAGGATAAATGATGATAATAAAATGTACTTATTTGAGTTCATCAAATATCCCCCCACTTGAACTTTACTTGTCCCCAAGTAAACCTTAGAATTAATCGTATGAAAATGTATCCTAAAAGATATTAGAATTTATTTTTATATTTAAGCACGTATTCGTTTTGTCATAATCACACAACCAAACACTTAACGAAGTATAAAACAAAATAATTTTTAATGTAAAACAATTCTAAATCGTTTAGTTGCTTAGTTGTGACGAATATTCTATCATAGGCTTGGCAAATATACGCATCTCCCCCACTAAAGCCAAGGAATAACAAGTCTAAAGCGGTAAAAAGGGTTTGTTGGTTAAGGGTTGATCATCCTTTTTAATCTCTATCGATCTCATATTCCAGAAAAGGCGACAAAATCACAAATACATGATCGAATCCACGACCACGATACTTGCAATTGCTCAAATCCTTAACTCGAATAGGCTAAAGATAGGACCAAGTAATCTTTACCAATAATATTATATCAAAAAGGGCGACAAAATCATAAATACATAGCCGAATCCACGACTACGATACTTAAGATTGCTCAAATCCCTAATCTCAATAAATCAAAGGTTTGGATGAAGAATGATATAGGGTATGGATAATATTTGGGATACAAATTGGTGTAAAATGAAAAATAAACAAAACAGATAAATTAAAATCCTAAGTGTGGTTAATCACTTTCCCAACCATCCCATGAATAAGACTCATATCATTGAATAACTCACGCTTTAACACTTGAAACACACGCTTTAGGTAGACACGAATTATACTCAACAAAATCTCAATCAAAGAATAACCTTAGTTGGCGTTCCCATAACGGCCAACTCCCATTCAATCCATAAATATAATATACAACAACAAATAGTGGTGATATCTCCCACTTAATACAAAACTTTACATAAGTTGGTTAAAACAAACTTCCAACTTTTACTTTTTCTTTTTCTTTTCTATTTTTTTTCGATTTTTTTTTTTTTTTTTTTTTTTTTTTTTTTTTTTTTTTTTTTAACATCAACATATATGTGTAAAATTTCATAACTTTTCTATCACTATTTTTCCGGATAATTTTTCCATACTCTTCATACTTTCAGAAATAGCTGTAATAGCGAAAGTAGCAAACACACGAAAAATAAACTAAAAGTTATACAATATTTACTTTCATACCAATTGCATTGTGCAATTTCCCGACCTAACCAAAGATAATGAATTATGCACGCGAACACAGGTAATGTAAGGAAACACACTTTGCCTAAAGCAATTAACCACGGATTTTAATCTACAGGGTAAGCTAAGGTGTAAGGGTGTATCGAAACATTATAACAAAGGTGTAAGAAACGAAAGGAATGGCTCTGAGGGTTTTTCTAGGGGTATCTTACTCTAAAAGTGAGAGTAACAAAGGGTTTATACGGGGGTTAACTAACCAGTGTAGTTAGTTAATATCACATAACATATAAAGGCTATTTGGGTGTAATCCTAGAAATTTACCAATTTAGACAAGTCACTCCAATTATATAGATAATACTCATTATGGTGGTCTCGAATAGTATACAAGCCAAGTTCTAAAGTTTACAAGTCACCAGCACACTAAAGTTTTAATATTTTTGAAAGAATAAAGTTATGTGTGCGGCTATGTAATTTAGACTTTAAACAAAAACATGCTAAAAAAATTTAAATTTTGATATATTAAGCGCATTTTAAGCATATTTTGAAAAAGTTTAGGACAAGTAAGTGTTCTAATTCTCCATCCCCCCACTTAAGTTAAACAACGTCCTCGTTGTTTGTGACAAAGGTTAAAAACTGGAAAATAAAAGAATTAGAACAGAAAAACTCCCATGAGATTTGCTTGGTATGATCCTCCATTATTCGTATAAGAGCAAAAATCAACTTTCTTGTGGATGAGAACGTTTAAGCTTCATAGATGATGTATCCACAAAAAATGAAGGAATCTATAATACCATTTAGACTTTAACACACCTGAGTTAAGAAGGTTCAAACTTGCATAATACATTAGTAGTTAGTAAAAATAAAACCTAAAAAATTAAACTGTAAATCATCAGGTCAGTCGATACGCCGTATCTTATGGAAGAAGATACGCCGTATCGAGCCTGGAATAAATACGAATCAGAATAAAAGATGCGTCGCATCCTTAACCAGGGATGCGCCGCATTAAATAAACTGACAGAAAGTTTTAAAGTCAAAAATAAAAATGCAGAAAATGAAATAAGATATGACCAGTGCAAGTGATGCGTCACATCTTATGATGGAGATGCGCCGCATCATCTGCAGGTCTGACAGACTCGACACAGAACAGAAAAGTAAAAATTTTTTCTTCCGGGTTGTCTCCCGGTCAGCACTTGTCTTTATTCCAGAGTCTTCAAGTTAGACTCACGTTCAGCTCCTTATTTTGTTCTAGCGAGATCTTCCATCTCAATCTCTCTCTTAGTTCCATATTCAAGTAACAAAACATTCTTTCCGCTAATTGGAACATCCTTGACACTAATCCGCCTCTAGTAGTTATTCCATTCTGGTCGTGCCTTTGGAACAAAACTCCTTTAATCACCTTCGACAATTGGTGCACCTCAATCGTCAATTCTCTAATCATATAGTTTTGTTCTTTCAGCAACAGTCCATTGATGAAAGTTTCGACCTTATGATGCTCCTTATCACATTCGTGGGCGAACTTAGATACAATCTCATCGGGTGTAAGTTTAATCCATGGTCCTCCGAACCAGCTTGGGAAAATATCAATCATGATTCCTGAAACACAAAACTAATAGGCTTCGAAGTAAAAAAATTTCTAAGAGACAGGAAAGATGATTAGAATTTTCTCCGTTCGGGATAAATAAAAGTTACTGATATCTGAAGACGATGCGCCGTATCCTATAAATAGGATGCGCCGTATCTTATAATCGTTAAAAATAAATTAGACTTTTATTCAGAAAACAGATACGCCGCTTATGAATTAGAATGCGCCGTATCAAGTTTAAATTATCAAAAATCGATTATATTTATTAAAATTAAATGCGTCGTATTAACAAAAGCTAATGCGCCGTATTTTCGTTACGTTTCAAAATACAAGATTTTTGATTTAGAAGATGCGCCGTATCGATAAAGATCGATGCGTCGCTTCTGTTTAATAATTCGAAAAACTATTTTTAATTTAAATAGAAAATACGCCGTATCTGTTAAAACAGATGCGTCGTTTGGCGTTAGGGTTTAGAAAAATTTCTTATTAAAAACAGAATACGCCGTATCTTGGGGAAAGATGCGTCGTACTCGAATTTATTAAACGCGTTGTATTTTATAAAAATTAAACGCAATACGCCGTATCTGTGAAAACAGATGCGCCGTATTGTTTGTATCGGCACAATACAACGATAGCAGAATGCAGAAAAATAGAAAAAAAGAAAAACAAAAATAAAAACAAACAAAAAGAAACAAAAATTACAGAAAACAAACAAAAACAGGAAATATGCAAATTATACAATGAATGCAATCTATCTAATATATAACAGGGTTAGTGGTTAGAATCTAAAAAAAAACTAAAAAGAAAAACCTAATTAAAATACTAATTAAATTAACAGATAATAACAATTTACTCCCCGGCAACGGCGCCAAAAACTTGATGCGCGTGATGTGTCGTTGCGGTTTAGCAGTATTAATGCCTACTCAAGTTTTAAATTTATATTTAGCTGACTTATCAATAACACACACACACTTAACGAGCAGTGTACCCGGTCAGTATGAATATAATGGTAAGTAGAGTGTCGATCACTAAGAGTGGAACGTATTATCTAGTTATTCTAATCAGTATTTGTAACCTCCTGTAATTTTCCCCTATGAATAGTAGATGCTAATAAATGATTAATAAATCATTACGATGTTTAATAAACATTTCTACTAGTAACAAAATTTCTTTGTTATTTACGCTACACTATCTAGATCACAACGATACTTGAGACTACCGATTGCCTAGAAACGATGCTTACACACGAACCTTGATAGTCTAAGATCGCGAATTATTTAAAACATTAACGATTAATACTTAACGTATATATATATATATATATATATATATATATATATATATATATATATATATATATATATATATATATATATATATATTTCGGAAATTAACCAAATGTGATCTAATACATTCCCGAGCTCACGAAAATTTTCACGAACACTCAGTAAATATAGTGGACCTCGAATGGATCACTAAACTCATTGGGTCTCGGCCCAATCTCGCTACAAACCAAACAAACCAATCGAGCCCTTATTATTTTCATTTTCTCTTTTCGGCCCAATCCACCAACGAGCCCAACTATAACGACTAAAGCCCAAAGTTCATTTTTAATATAAGCGGTTTAGCTGCTTATCTGCCGAACGAATTGGCCATTATACAAACAAATTAACTTAACGACCATGTCGATATTTTATCCGACTCCATTCTCGACTTAGCTAAGAATCGAGAGGAATAAACATCTCACTCAAACTCAATCATTTAATACCTCTAAATATGTCAAAGCTCAACTCACACAACAAGCCACGAAACACAACTTAAATTCCACACTTGGCCTAGTCGATATCTGTGTCACTTCCAACTTGATTTAATATATATATTGACAACAAATTCGAAACATACTCTTATCAAACCTACAAACTATTAAACGAGATCTATATTCACTTTAGATCACAACAAAAATGTGAGCTAAACAATTAAGATATACGACTGAACCACAAGACCAAACCCAACAATTCGTTGTCTTCTTTTATTTGGTCCTTAGCACCGACTAGTAGCATCAAAAATCCTCATCATTGTATTTACTGCTACACTCTACCATTATCCTTTGTAAAGATAATACCAACTAGAACCAAGACAAAACACAATCTATATTATTTTTGTTTCCTTGTTCTCGGTTAGACGCAAAAGAGTAGATTCATACGCCAACTCTTTTCTTTACTCTCGGGTATTCAAAAGAAATCATGATGCAAGATGTATCATGCTATGTTAAAAGGAATTGATCCTTCCACTTCTACAAATAATAGTCAGCGCAAAACTTGGAAACTCTCGACTTCTTCTTCTTGTTCGAACTACCACAAGGACGATTCATACCTTACGCCTTCATCATTTTTGATACTTTGACACTCCAACCTACTCATCATTATTCCATTTCAACCGAATATGCTTGCATGTATTCGCCCTAAACCTTCTATAAATACCATGCATGCGTTCGACATAACTCATACACACCCAAAACATTTCACTACCCAAATACTCTAAGTCATAAACATGTACAAGGTCGACTAGTTTAAGTATTTTTCGAAGTAATCAAGTCGAAACCAAGAAACATTCAAGTTCGCTCCTGTGTCTTTGGTGTACCAAGAATCGAGTTACATAGTTCCTTCGTCCTAACTTCGTCTCATCATAGTGATACGTCTCACCTTCGAAGAGAAGTAAGTCACCTTCTCGCTTTTCCTTCTAATTCATACGTTAGTACCTTTGCATGCCACGATCATTTAGATTCGATATTTCTTAAAATCTATAAATAACCTATATATTTTACTCGCCACCCTAAATGTTAGCTATGCTAACTATCGAGAACCATCAATATTTGAACATTACATAAACGTATAAACACTAAATAACACACGTTTGCATGTCACCTTGATAACCTTCGAGTTCTATTAAAAACACTTAGAATAATTTTTAGTTCTTAAAACCATTTTCGACAATCTAAGCCACTTAGCTTTGGTCCTATATTTCTTTAACCCGACATATAATTTGTACATTTTATAACTTAACTTGATAAACAAGCAAACAAACTAACAAACTACGTATTATATTTGACCTATAGATCCTAAATCGAACCACACTACACCCAAAGTGATCGATCAAAAAAATTCTATTTCATATGAACAAATATTAGCGGAATGGGCTTAAAGCCCAACAAGCTGCTTATAAGCTCTCTGAATAAGCTAATCGTATAAGTCTTATTGTTATGTTTTTATGACCTTAAAACAAGCCCGTGACAAAACCCAAACCCACACTAAGCCCATTAGATCGCAAGCCCATAAAAGGATACACAATTAGCCCGTTAAAGGCCCATAGGCTGAAAAATAAGCTCTCGACTAATTAAGCTGTTTTTATAAGTCACACAAACTGTTTTAAACTTAGTTTTAAAATAAAAATAGTAAAACTTTGATTTTATAAACTTTGGACTCGATTTGCAAATAATCGCTAACCGAGGGACTAGAGTTGTCAAAATAAGAAACTTTCGGTAAAAATGTTATTTTAATAACTTTGTGGTGAAAACTGTAAATATAGAAACAATTGAGTATAAAATGTAAATAATAAAAGTTTTGGACTTAAAAGGTTATAAAACTTAACCGAGGACTAACGGTGCAAATGTTATGCCGTTAGGACTAAAAGTGAAATTTTGTAAAAACCTAAGGAGTATTTCTAATTTATACTTGAGGTAATAATTTACAAACCCAAAACCCGAACCAAATATGTTTAGTCGACGAATAATAAATTCTATCTACGTAGTTATTAACATATATATATATATATATAAATAATTACAAAACCACTTAACGAGATCATTAACGTAGAATCCAACCTATCGTTAGCCAACTTGAATTATAAAACGACAATCTCTCTTGTCACCTATTACACTCCGATGAATGAGCACGCGTCCGAAAATGTTGTATATATATCCATATATATAAATAACTCTATAAATTCTTTTATATGTAAAACTTTATAATTTTATATATAAACTTACCACCCTTTTATGTATAACATTTTAGTTATATATAACTTTGATCATATAAACGCGCGCACATTATAATGCGACGAACAAAACGATAAAGCCTTAAACGTTATGAATCGCGATAAACCAAACTTAGACTATCAAACCACTAAACTTGCCATATACGATATAGGTCGTGTGTTGAAGCCGTTTTCTTTTCATCGTTTGATTAACGATATTACTGCTACCACTACCGCACTACCCAGGTGAGTTCATAGCCCACACTTTAACTTTTAAATCTTTTGTGGGGAGATACATGCTACAAAACCTGAACACAAACTTTTCGTATGCTACGACTATTATTATTATTGCTTAAGTAGCTATTGCCAAAAGTCCCTCAATCATGAACCTTAATCACTTGCGAGTGAACGTAAATAATTGTGAATAGATCTATTTGGGACTGACAATCCCCGTTTGGGTCTGCTAGGATGAGCCACCCAGGCGCACTTTATTTGAACAAACTTATGAGTTATTGGCAAATACTCATCACGAGGGCCCCTTACACTGTACATCATAATTGATGCCTGTTAAGCGTTGCGTGTCATGAGCTTAATGCAATAATAACTTGATTTCAACTTGTTTAATTGTAATTCGATGCAATTAACACTTATACTTGTGTTCAAACTATTAAACTTAAACCTATGAACATCACTCAACTTTTGTTGACTTTTAGCATGTTATCTCAGGTAACTAAGGACTAGAACTCAAGGCAACGGAGTGGGCATTATAACCCAGTATGGGTGGTTTAAATAAATGTTTTATCATTCAGACTTAAATAAACATGTTCAACTATGAAACATCTTTGTATTCTAAACGCATATATTTTGAATGATAAACTTAAAACGTCTTTTTAAAGTCGTTTTCTATGATTATGGCGAAAGATCCTCTACGTAACACCCAATTAAGCCTTCCGCTGTTGTTATCCGAAATTGGGGGTGTTACAGATTGGTATCAGAGCTCATAGTTATAGAGAACCAGATGTATTTTAAACACTGGACTATAACTACATTTTTAAAAAACGGACCATTGTAAACCACCTTATGCCCTCCGTGCCTGCACACTTCCAGCATTTTAGATGTTATTTACTATGCGAGTTCTTAACTAAGTTTAACATAGTTATGATTATAGTAATAACTTATATTTACTATTCGGGATTATTACAGTATTATGTCTTCAAACCCCCATCCCATCGCTGTATCATCTGATTCAGAGAATGAGGATCCTATGCCAGACTTTGCTACGACAGCTATTCCTATGTCACCTGCTACTGACCGGTACATGGAAAGCCAGCAATTTCTACCGGCATCTGACTTGGAGATTTCCCCTCCAACCTCACCCATCCCATCACCTAACCCTATTCGCCGGCATGGACGAGTACGACAACTCCAGCCGTACGAACCCGAACCCTTTGACCAACTTTACCGACGACCCGGAGAAGGTTTTGTTCGTAAACACACTCCCCGAAAACGGGTACGTACACCACCAGCACCGATCGTACCACCACCACCCCCACTCGTACCAACTCCGACTCCTGTAACGTCACCACCCCCAGCTCCTGAGCATACCAGGACACCGCCGCTTACACCACTATCTTCAGTTCCACCGCCTACTATTTTCTATCACCAGACTACCACTGTTCCATTACCATCTTCTATTCCACCTCTTGCTTCTCCACCCTTAGCTACTCTCAGTGAACCTCTACTACCTCGTGAGAGAGCATACCGTTTGGTTCCATCCTTGTCAGATCCATATGCCCAGGTTAGAGATGAGACTATAGTTCGCACCGGGACCCACAGAAGGGTCGATGCACGCCGATGGTCTTACTTGCTACCTATCATCCGTCACTGGGGATCTCAGGAAGGAGCACCGAGAGCCATGGAACTAGGAGAGAGTTCGGCTACAGCTACTTCAAGGATTCTTCCGGTTACCGGAGAACCCATCCATCACACCATACCTCTATTGGCAGCCAGATTAGTCAGACATGAGGATCGTCTGGACGACATTGCAGAGATTCTTGATGACTTACCATTAGAGCAGATTGACGCACTTGGGGATGAAGTAGAGAACCTTGTGATTGGTCAATTGGCGATGGAGGCAGTCTTTGATCGAGTAGGTGCTAGTTTAGAAGAAGCCATTGAGACTATTTCTATACTAGGAGATGCTACTACTTTGATGCAGACAGTGATTGAGACACTAGACTCTGAGCTTGATCGAGTTAGCTCTCAGGTTCTGATTCTTAGACGTATGGTTGAGGATTCCCAGGCTAGGGAAAGAGCTCGAGACCAGACAGTGAAGACTTTGATGGCAGCGATTGCAGATCTTCAGCGCCGCTTAGATGGTGCACCAGGAGGACCATAAATCAGAGATGTGTCAATATAACTAAGAGATGTCTTAGTCTACCAATGTTGTATTAATAAATAATCTTGTATCTTTATGTTTTGTAAAACAAATCGAACAAGTTATTAATCCTATGTTGTGTGGATGTATTATATTGATGTTGATTTATGTATTCCATGGTTGTTTCTTGCATATGCATTATGATTCGCCATATATTGTCTCGCGAAATTTTGGTTCATACAGTGCAATTCAATCATTTATGTTCTCATGTGTGTTATGATTTGATTCAGACATATTGTGAATTAATTTATGATATGATATTTGCTGTACCTACAGAGATAAACCAGAATTATTAGACTAAATTGTTATGGTTAAAATTATATTAATTATAATATAATCCATATTCAATTCTAACCTAACGTAATCATTATGAGATTTCTAAAAATATGCTTTTGCAATATTGATAGAACAATGGTACGTACAAGGAAAGCAACCTCCGCCGCAAATCATGAAACTTCAACTGCTACGCCTACAATGACTCCAGAGGCTATCCGAAAAGCAATCGCTGACGGTGTAAATGCAGTCATGGCAGAACAGGCAACAGCAAATGCACGCAACAGTGGCACTAGTTTACCAACAGGAGAAAGTGCAACTACTGCAAACCGCAAGTGTACCTACAAGGATTTTATAAGTTGTCAACCAACTTCTTACAAAGGTACTGAAGGAGTAACTGAACTTGCTCACTGGTTCGAACGATCTGAAACTGTTTTCCAGAGAAGCGGTTGTACCGAGGAGAACAAAGTCACTTTCGCTACTGGAACTCTCATGCAAGATGCTTTGTCATGGTGGAATGCTACAGTCAAAGCAATGGGAATGACAGCAGCCTACCAGCTCCCTTGGACTGAGTTTAAAACCAAGATGCTGAAGAAATACTGTCCCCGTTCTGAACTAAGAAAATTGGAGGATGAATTCCATCTACTAGTAGTAAAAGGAATTGATCTTAAAACATACAACAGGAGATTCCAAGAGCTTAAAGTATTATGCCCTACTGTTGTACCAACTTTCGAAAAAGAACTGGAAAAGTATATCGAAGGACTTCCCCGTAGTATTGAGGGAAATGTCACTTCATCAAACCCGTCAACTCTAGAGGCAGCTATGGAACTTGCCCAAAAGCTACTGGACCGAGAGGTCAAGTACAACAATGAGCTCAAGAGGAAGCTCGACGACAAAAGAACCACTCACCACCATAATAACAATAACCACCGCAACAAAAACTTCAATCATAGGAACAATAACCCATACCATCAAAACCGAAACATTCGTCACCATCATCAAAACCAAAAACAAGAAACCGCCAAGGCTTATGCTGCTACTGAAGGCAAGGGATACCAAGGTCAGAAATCCCAGTGCAACAGATGCAAACTACACCACAGTGGACCTTGCACAACAAAATGTCTGAAATGCCAGAAGGTGGGCCATCAGACAAAGGATTGCAGAAATCCTGCTACTGGTAGCAACCTACAGCCGGTAACTCCGACTTGCTACTCATGCGGAGAAGTAGATCACTTCAAGAGTCACTATCCGAAAGGAAACGGTCAGCCAAATAACACTCGAGGAAGAGCATATATGTTAAAAGAGGAAGATGCCCCACTAAACTCTGACGTTGTCACGGGTACGTTCTTACTCAATCAACATAATGCTAGAGTATTATTTGATTCTGGAGCAGATAGAAGTTTTGTGTCAACTACGTTTGCTTCTTTGCTTAACATTACCCCTTCCAAACTAAACGCCACTTTTGAAATCGAAATGGCGGACGGAAACCTAATTGGCACCGACTCCGTAATTTGTGGTTGTACCATAATTCTACAAGACAACCCTTTTCCCATCGACCTCATGCCTATTCAGCTCGGTAGTTTTGACGTAGTCATAGGAATGGATTGGTTATCCAAACACCACGCTAGAATACTCTGTGACGACAAAACCGTTCATATTCCATGTAATGGTGAAACTCTCATTGTCCAAGGTGACAAGAATAAAACGCGATACGGTATCATTTCATATATATCAGATTTGTGAAATATATGAACGAAGGATGCCAAGCATTCATGGTTCATGTAACTGAAAACAAATCAAAAGATAAACGAGTTGAAGACGTTCCTATCGTTAAAGAGTTTCCAGAAGTATTTCCCGAAGATCTACCTGGTCTTCCACCACCCCGTCAAGTAGAGTTTCAGATTGAGCTTGTGCCTGGAGCTGCACCTGTGGCAAAAGCACCTTATAGGTTAGCGCCGTCTGAAATGAAGGAATTATCAGAACAATTGAGAGAATTTTCTGATAAAGGCTTTATCCGACCCAGCTCATCACCTTGGGGAGCTCTGGTTCTATTCGTAAAGAAGAAGGACGGATCTTTCCGAATGTGTATCGACTACCGAGAATTGAACAAACTCACTGTAAAGAATCGTTACCCACTACCTAGGATCGACGACTTGTTTGATCAACTACAAGGATCGAGTGTATACTCGAAGATCGACCTAAGGTCAGGGTACCGTCAGTTAAGAGTTCGAGAGGAGGATATTCCCAAAACTGCTTTTAGGACACGTTACGGACATTACGAATTTCAAGTAATGCCATTCGGTTTAACCAATGCACTTGCAGTGTTTATGGACCTAATGAACCGAGTGTGCAAACCATACCTGGATAAATTCGTAATAGTGTTCATAGACGATATCCTAATCTACTCCCGCAACGAACGAGAACATGCCAAACATCTAAAGATTATTTTAGAGTTACTCAAAAAGGAACAGTTGTATGCCAAGTTCTCCAAATGCGACTTTTGGATTAGAACTGTACAGTTCCTGGGGCATGTTATCAACAGTCAAGGTATTCATGTAGATCCAGCTAAGATTGAGGCTGTCAAAAGTTGGACATCTCCTACAAATCCCACAGAGATACGCCAATTTTTGGGTCTAGCCGGTTACTACAGGAGATTTATTGAAGGATTTTCAAAAATCTCAAAGCCTTTGACCGAATTAACTCAGAAGAACAAGAAATTTATCTGGGGAAGAGAGGAAGAATCAGCTTTTCAGCTACTAAAGAAGAAGCTATGTGAAGCACCAATATTAGCACTACCCGAAGGAAGTGAAGACTTCGTAGTGTATTGTGATGCCTCGTATCATGGTTTGGGAGCTGTGCTGATGCAACGAAACAAAGTGATAGCCTATGCCTCACGATAACTCAAACCACATGAAGCAAACTACACGACTCATGATTTGGAGTTAGGAGCAGTAGTATTCGCTCTCAAGTTGTGGAGACATTACCTGTATGGCACCAAGTGCACGGTATTCACCGATCACAAAAGCCTGCAGCACATCTTAGATCAGAAGGATCTAAACATGAGACAACGTCGCTGGTTAGAACTACTCAGCGATTACGATTCCGAAATCCGTTATCACCCAGGAAAAGCCAACGTTGTGGCAGACGCATTGAGTCGGAAGGAACGACTGAAACCTCTTAGAGTCAAATCGCTAGGAATAACCATTCGTTCACCCCTACCCGAACAAATACTCACCGCTCAATCCGAAGCTCTTAAGGAAGAGAACCGACTTAGTGAAAAGATTTATGGTATGCCAGAAAATAAGAATGGCTTTGTACAGAGAGCAGACGGAATACTCTGTTTCAAAGAGAGAAGTTGGATTCCTCTATACGGAGGTATACGTGATCTCATTATGAATGAGTCTCATAAATCCAAATACTCCATTCATCCAGGTTCTGACAAAATGTACCAAGATCTCAAGAAGCTTTACTGGTGGCCAAACATGAAGGCTGACATAGCCGAGTATGTCGGAAAATGTCTGACTTGTTCACGGGTAAAAGCGGAATATCAGAAGCCGTCCGGATTACTCATACAACCCGAAATCCCTGTATGGAAATGGGAGCGTATTACAATGGACTTTATCACTAAACTTCCTAAAACATCAACTGGACTTGACACCATTTGGGTCATTGTTGATCGTCTCACAAAATCCGCTCACTTCTTAGCAATCAAAGAAACCGATGAGATGGACACAATCGCAACACTATATCTAAAAGAAATAGTTTCGCGACATGGAGTGCCGATCTCAATTATCTCGGATCGTGACAGTCGTTTCACATCTCATTTTTGGAAGTCTTTGCAAAAAGCCTTAGGAACCAAATTGGATATGAGCACTGCCTATCATCCGCAAACCGATGGACAAAGCGAAAGGACAATCCAAACCTTAGAAGATATGCTCCGAGCGTGTGCTATCGACTTCGGAAAAGGTTGGGATAAACACTTACCTCTAGCTGAGTTCTCCTATAACAATAGTTATCACGCCAGCATTAAGGCAGCACCATTCGAAGCCCTATACGGTCGAAAGTGCAGATCGCCTGTTTGTTGGACCGAAGTTGGAGAGATACAACTTACCGGACCCGATCTTATTCATGAGACGACAGAAAAGATAGTTAGGATTAAGCAACGACTCCAAGCGGCAAGAGATAGGCAAAAGAGCTATGCCGATGTGAGGAGAAAACCTCTAGAATTTCAGATTGGAGACAAGGTCATGTTGAAAGTATCTCCTTGGAAAGGAACGATACGTTTCGGAAAACGTGGAAAACTCAACCCGAGATACATTGGTCCATTCAAAATCCTGGAGAGGATAGGACCAGTGGCTTACAAACTCGAACTTCCAGAGGAACTTAGTCGAGTTCACGACACCTTTCACGTATCAAACCTTAAGAAATGTTTGTCAGATGAATCTCTTGTAATTCCTTTGAAAGAGATTCGACTCGACGACAAACTCGTCTTTACAGAAGAACCTGTGGAGATCATGGACAGAGAGGTCAAACGACTAAAACGAAACCGCATTCCCATTGTTAAAGTCCGATGGAACTCTAAACGAGGACCGGAATATACTTGGGAACGCGAAGACCAAATTCGAACTAAATACCCCCACCTATTCTCGTAAACACTTCTATTACCTATCTTAGACTGGAATTCCGGGACGGAATTCAGTGTAAGTGGTAGGTACTGTAACCTCCCGTAATTTTCCCCTATGAATAGTAGATGCTAATAAATGATTAATAAATCATTACGTTATTTAATAACCCTTTCTACTAGTAACAAAATTCTTTTGTTATTTATGCTACACTATCTAGATCACAACGAGCCCTTATTAATTTCATTTTCTCTTCTCGGCCCAATTCACCAACGAGCCCAACAATAATGACTAAAGCCCAAAGTTGATTTTTAATATAAGCGGTTTAGCTGCTTATCTGCCGAACGATTTGGCTATTATACAAACAAATTAACTTAACGACCATGTCGATATTTTATCCGACTCCATTCTCGACTTAGCTAAGAATCGAGAGGAATAAACATCTCACTCAAACTCAATCATTTAATACCTCTAAATATGTCAAAGCTCAACTCACACAACAAGCCACGAAACACAACTTAAATTCCACACTTGGCCTAGTCGATATCTGTGTCACTTCCAACTTGATTTAATATATATATTGACAACAAATTCGAAACATACTCTTATCAAACCTACAAACTATTAAACGAGATCTATATTCACTTTAGATCATAACAAAAATGTTAGCTAAACAATTAAGATATACGACCGAACCACAAGACCAAACCCAACAATTCGTTGTCTTCTTTTATTTGGTCCTTAGCACCGACTAGTAGCACCAAAAATCCTCATCATTGTATTTACTGCTACACTCTACCATTATCCTTTGTAAAGATAATACCAACTAGAACCAAGACAAAACACAATCTATATTATTTTTGTTTCCTTGTTCTCGGTTAGACGCAAAAGAGTAGATTCATACGCCAACTCTTTTCTTTACTCTCGGGTATTCAAAAGAAATCATGATGCAAGATGTATCATGCTATGTTAAAAGGAATTGATCCTTCCACTTCTACAAATAATAGTCAGCGCAAAACTTGGAAACTCTCGACTTCTTCTTCTTGTTCGAACTACCACAAGGACGATTCATACCTTACGCCTTCATCATTTTTGATACTTTGACACTCCAACCTACTCATCATTATTCCATTTCAACCGAATATGCTTGCATGTATTCGCCCTAAACCTTCTATAAATACCATGCATGCGTTCGACATAACTCATACACACCCAAAACATTTCACTACCCAAATACTCTAAGTCATAAACATGTACAAGGTCGACTAGTTTAAGTATTTTTCGAAGTAATCAAGTCAAAACCAAGAAACATTCAAGTTCGCTCCTGTGTCTTTGGTGTACCAAGAATCGAGTTACATAGTTCCTTCGTCCTAACTTCGTCTCATCATAGTGATACGTCTCACCTTCGAAGAGAAGTAAGTCACCTTCTCGCTTTTCCTTCTAATTCATACGTTAGTACCTTTGCATGCCACGATCATTTAGATTCGATATTTCTTAAAATCTATAAATAACCTATATATTTTACTCGCCACCCTAAATGTTAGCTATGCTAACTATCGAGAACCATCAATATTTGAACATTACATAAACGTATAAACACTAAATAACACACGTTTGCATGTCACCTTGATAACCTTCGAGTTCTATTAAAAACACTTAGAATAATTTTTAGTTCTTAAAACCATTTTCGACAATCTAAGCCACTTAGCTTTGGTCCTATATTTCTTTAACCCGACATATAATTTGTACATTTTATAACTTAACTTGATAAACAAGTAAACAAACTAACAAACTACGTATTATATTTGACCTATAGATCCTAAATCGAACCACACTACACCCAAAGTGATCGATCAAAAAAATTCTATTTCATATGAACAAATATTAGCGGAATGGGCTTAAAGCCCAACAAGCTGCTTATAAGCTATCTGAATAAGCTAATCGTATAAGTCTTATTGTTATGTTTTTATGACCCTAAAACAAGCCCGTGACAATACCCAAACCCACACTAAGCCCATTAGATCGCAAGCCCATAAAAGGATACACAATTAGCCCGTTAAAGGCCCATAAGCTGAAAAATAAGCTCTCGACTAATTAAGCTGTTTTTATAAGTCACTCAAACTGTTTTAAACTTAGTTTTAAAATAAAAATAGTAAAACTTTGATTTTATAAACTTTGGACTCGATTTGCAAATAATCGCTAACCGAGGGACTAGAGTTGTCAAAATAAGAAACTTTCGGTAAAAATGTTATTTTAATAACTTTGTGGTGAAAACTGTAAATATAGAAACTATTGAGTATAAAATGTAAATAATAAAAGTTTTGGACTTAAAAGGTTATAAAACTTAACCGAGGACTAACGGTGCAAATGTTATGCCGTTAGGACTAAAAGTGAAATTTTGTAAAAACCTAAGGAGTATTTCTAATTTATACTTGAGGTAATAATTTACAAACCCAAAACCCGAACCAAATATGTTTAGTCGACGAATAATAAATTCTATCTACGTAGTTATTAACATATATATATAAATAATTACAAAACCACTTAACGAGATCATTAACGTAGAATCCAACCTATCGTTAGCCAACTTGAATTATAAAACGACAATCTCTCTTGTCAACCATTACACTCCAATGAATGAGCACGCGTCCAAAAATGTTGTATATATATCCATATATATAAATAACTCTATAAATTCTTTTATATATAAAACTTTATAATTTTATATATAAACTTACCACCCTTTTATGTATAACATTTTAGTTATATATAACTTTGATCATATAAACGCGCGCACATTATAATGCGACGAACAAAACGATAAATCCTTAAACGTTATGAATCGCGATAAACCAAACTTAGACTATCAAACCACTAAACTTTCCATATACGATATAGGTCGTGTGTTGAAGCCGTTTTCTTTTCATCGTTTGATTAACGATATTACTGCTACCACTACCGCACTACCCAGGTGAGTTCATAGCCCACACTTTAACTTTTAAATCTTTTGTGGGGAGATACATGCTACAAAACCTGAACACAAACTTTTCGTATGCTACGACTGTTATTATTATTGCTTAAGTAGCTATTGCCAAAAGTCCCTCAATCATGAACCTTAATCACTTGCGAGTGAACGTAAATAATTGTGAATAGATCTATTTGGGACTGACAATCCCCGTTTGGGTCTGCTAGGATGAGCCACCCAGGCGCACTTTATTTGAACAAACTTATGAGTTATTGGCAAATACTCATCACGAGGGCCCCTTACACTTTACATCATAATTGATGCCTGTTAAGCGTTGCGTGTCATGAGCTTAATGCAATAATAACTTGATTTCAACTTGTTTAATTGTAATTCGATGCAATTAACACTTATACTTGTGTTCAAACTATTAAACTTAAACCTATGAACATCACTCAACTTTTGTTGACTTTTAGCATGTTATCTCAGGTAACTAAGGACTAGAACTCAAGGCAACGGAGTGGGCATTATAACCCAGTATGGGTAGTTTAAATAAATGTTTTATCATTCAGACTTAAATAAACATGTTCAACTATGAAACATCTTTGTATTCTAAACGCATATATTTTGAATGATAAACTTAAAACGTCTTTTTAAAGTCGTTTTCTATGATTATGGCGAAAGATCCTCTACGTAACACCCAATTAAGCCTTCCGCTGTTGTTATCCGAAATTGGGGGTGTTACAGTATTTTAATATCCTAAGTTAGCTATACAACCTAATCTAACGCAAGGGGGTTCAGCCTGAGAGACTGGCACGGTTTGGTTATGATTAAATAGAAAACTAAACTAATGAGCACGAATCAGCGATTAGCACACACGTACACAGATAGATACTAGAGACAATAAGAAGACCTGTCCTGATAATTAAGTAGCTTGTCACTTGTTTTATTGCTAGTTTTATATGAAGTGTATATAATTAAACCTTTCTCGTTGGCTCTAATCTTATCGGCGAGTAAACCCTTAATGATTACTTATGTCTATCCTATTTATTTAAGAGACGCTAAACAAATAGGCGAGGAAGGGGCATGGCGACCCAAGCAAGACTCAGCTAGACACAGAGGTTATCAATGCACTAATAAAAGTCACCAAAGACATCAACATATAAACTTTAATTAATGGGAAAGCAATATTAAGGGGAGTGCATAATTTTCCTTAGTCACATGACACAAGCCCATCAATCCTGATGAATTAAAGTGTACTAAAACAATAAAACAAAACTACTTAATGAATTGAATACATGCAGGACCTTCTTACAGCTCTTGTATCTTCGTTTGAGGTGTGTCTTGTGCTGCTTGGTCGTCTGAATTCGGCTCTAGGTTCTTCGGTCTCTATATGTCTCAGAGAGCTCTTAAATTCGTCTGTCCTTGGGGTATTTATAGTTTCTGTCTGAGGGGTCGATGCGGCGCATAGAGTTGATAGATGCGGCGCATTGACTTAACTTCGTATGGGGTCCAAGATTAATTTATTCTGGAATATTCGTACACCGTCTTCAGATGCGGCGTATCTTGATCTTTGTATGCGGCGCATGTACTTGGATTGTAACTTGTGAAATCTTGATAGTGATACGCCGTATGTTAGAAGTATATTGCGGCGTATCTGGAGTAGAACGAGTTTGATCTTCTGGATTTCAGTAGGCTTTTGACATCTTGCTTGTTTCGCTCCATAATTAGTCCAAAATCGCCAAGTTTCACATAATGGTTGTTTTTACCTGAGAATTACTAAAGTAAACATTAATTTATCGATTGTCATAGATAATATAATAAAAACAAGTCAAATAAATAGGATAAATGATGATAATAAAATGTACTTATTTGAGTTCATCAATATGTTAAACGAAAGCTCAGATTGAAGATCCCTCTGGTGAGAATCTACCTTGATGTGTAAAGAACATTCAATAAAATTTTTGTTGAGATCCAACAGTTAATGAATGATATATCGCCTTTTTACCACAGCACTGCAGAAAGTTACGAAAATAAAAACCAAAGGCGATTTTTCTTCTTTCTTCGACAAATAAAACCTTGTAAATCCTTAGATCACAAGCTCCCTGAGTGCTGATACCAAATGTGGAGTTTGTTAGAATTTCTTAGATCGTTTTGAGCTCTAGGAATAACAATAACAAAGGTTAACAATATACGCAGTGGAATTAAACAAGACATCAATGTTATTGTAACAAGGTTTCTTCATCATTATCTTCACTATAACAACCACATACACAATTAGCCTCAATACTACTTGATCAATTGCAGTACGGTTACTTAACAATGACAAGGATTAAAGATCCTTGAGGCTAAAACACAAAATCTAAACCTAGGCGTTTACACAAACAACCAAACGCCTAGACACACACACTTTTACTAGTTGTCTACATATTTACTTATGCACTCCAAAACATACACCCTATGTCTCTTTATATAATAGACATATTAGCGTTTACAAAGACTTATAACAATATTAAGATACAAATCTTCCTAACTTTAGTCATTATCTTCAAAAAGGAATCTTCTCTAATCTTCCATAACATGTAGAATTCCTTGTTTGTCTTTTAAGTCCTTATAGTTTCGTATTTGCTTCATTCTTCTTTTATTGTTTTGTATTATCAACTCAATATAAAACCCAACATGTATTAAGTTATATGTTTGTCATCAATCAAAACAAATGAGACTGTATAGATTAAATATCGTAATATTTGCACTAAAAATCTCCCCCTTTTTTATGATGACGAAATATGTAAACATGATAGATAGTAAAATATAAAAAGTTACTTGTGTCCGTATTACCTTCTACATTACCTTCTCAGTTTACACTCTTCTCCCCCTTTTGTCAAAACGTAAAGGGTGTGTCCTTGGAGTTTAAAACTTCATTTCTCCCCGAAAACGCGAGCTTGCATCATCCCTAGTGAAGTTAAATTGTCTACTCCAATCCCCTATGGTTGTTGCATCTCCTAGGTTATTGCCCTTGTTTGGTAGCGGATCCATGGGTCAAATTTAGAGGCGTAACCTACATCAAGGTTAGTTTTGTGCAAATGATACACGTGGGTAAGCTATGTTAGACTATGTTCTCTTCCTTTTTGTCAAAAGACAAAGGTGTGTCGAAGAGTGAGAATGATGATGAATGCGTGCATGCTCCCTCTTGACGCTTGCTCCCCTTGTTTGAGGCGTCAAGGTATGGTTGAAAAGCTACAAAACAAATATTAGTGCAAAACTATATGCGTAAGTGATATACAACAAAGTGTGTATAAGATGCATTCTATAAATGCTTGACGGAAGCTCCCCCTTAATCTAGGGCGTCAAGATGAACCTACCAAACAAAAATTAGTACAATAAAAGTTTTGTCTTTAGACAAATATGTCAGATGCAACCAAGTGTATAGACGATGCAATATGAGTGCTTGATGGATATTCCCCTTTGTTCAAGAGTGTCAAGAAGCACCAGACAATAAAAGAATGGAAATAATCGATGCAAATTTCATACTTAGATGAGTATGTTATATACAATCGAGAGTATACGATGATGAACCTACGATGAAATAGTTAGTGCAATATATTTTATCTTTTAACTAAGAAAAATAAGATGTTTATATATATATATATATATATATATATATATATAGAGAGAGAGAGAGAGAGAGAGAGAGAGAGAGAGAGAGAAAGAGAGAGAGAGAGATGGGATATATTGAGAAGGGGTCTTAAAATGAAAAAGCTAGGAAGCCACCACAGCCCGCCATGTGTCCCAATTAGTCCCACCCCTAATCTTAATACTTGCAGGGGTATTTTAGTCATAATGTTCTAACCCTATATAAACCCTTTATATTCATTCATTCATTGATTCATTCATTCTTCTTTTTCTCTCTCGCTTCTCCTCCCGCCTTCTCCAAAACCATCCCCAGCTTTCAGCATAACTTTTCCCAGCCTTCACCACCATCTTCCCCACCTTTCACCACCACCTTCCCCACCGTTCAACACCACCATCACCACTATTAAGTGCCGATAACCACCATTTAATAAGTGTTCCTCATCATCGGTTGATGAGTGTTCGTCATCATCGAATAACGAGTGTTCATCATCAATGAATTATTCATCATTAACGAATAATGATAGTAAGTTCTTTATTTGTTATTTTTCTAACTTTTTTTGTCTGTTTACTTTCTGTTAATTCAAGTATTTAATTAGTAATTTGTTAATATGTTTTTGTTGATTGTTAGTGATTTAGTTGATTTAAAGCATTCATTCAGTATGTGTTTGATTAAAAAAAAAAAAAAAAAAAAAACCTAGATTAAAAACGTTTATATGAAACCTGCACACCAGGTGTTTGCTAAAATGTCTACATGATATTCAATAACTATGATGCAGTAGTTTCGTACAGTGACACACCAGTTATTCATACTTCTTGTGATGAACTTATTGCTAAACTATGATATACTGATAAAGATAACATTTTTTATGTGTTTATTGATCAATATATGTTATATATAATGTGTTTAGATATGAAAAAAATTAATACAAAATGTGTTTAGTAAAGGTGCACAAAAGATGTATGATAAAATGTCTCAATGAAATACTAATGCACTAAGTTTACACTGTGATGCATCAACTTTTAATCTTTAACATTTTTGGTCGTTTTTTCGTGGAAAAGTGTTATTATGTATGTATCAGATACACCTAATGTTTGGTTTTTGTGTTTTTATTGATCTAAGTATGTTATATTTAGAGTTTAATTCAAATTACATCATGTTTCCTTCTAGATCTGGAATAAAATGTAAAAACAAATAGATATAAAACGTGTTTAGGAAAGTTGCATACAAGCTGTTTGATAAAATGTCTCAATGGGACTTTATAACTATAATGCACTAAACTTACATTGTGATGCACTACTTTTATACTGTGATGCATCAGTTGTTAATTTTACACTATGATGCAGTTGTTCTGAAATTTTGGTGCAGTAGGTGTTTTTTTATCGCAAATATAGATCTCAAAACTTATTTTTGCTTATGTTACGAGTAGAAAATGTTTGTGTGTGAAATTGTATGTATGATGCAGCTATTCTAAAACTTTGGTGTAGTAGGTGTTTATTGTTATCGTATTCAGCTGTCTATGATATGATTTTTAGATATGTGATATTCATTGTTATTTTTTGTTTTTGTTTCTTTATTAATGCAATTGAATTAAAACATTGATACAGTAGGTGTATAATGTTCTATCACTTTACGCAGAGTTTAGTTTTGTCTGTTTCATAGTGGTTCCTTAAGTTTTGTTGTGATGTGCTTGATATAACATGATGATGTAGCTGATTTAAAACATTGATGCAGTAGGTGTATAATGTTCCATTAGGGTACGCATAGTTTAGTTTTGTTCCACCCTATATAGGTAGAGGATATATCAGAAAGACTTTTAAAATAACTACAAAACGTGTTTAGAAAAGTTGCACACAATGTGTTTGTTAAATTGTCTATATGAGATTTTATAAATGTGATGCACTAATTTTACACTGTGATGCATCAACTATTATGCTTTCACAGTTTTGGTCATTTTTTTTCCAGTGAAAAATGCTTGTATGTGTAGTTGTATGTGTGATGCAGCGGTTCTAGAATGTGGATGCAGTAGGTGTTTGTTTGTGGCAAATATCGATCTAATAGCTTATTTCTTTGTTTTAGTTGAATAAAATGTCTTATAAGATTTTATAAATTTGATGCACTAATTTCATACTATTATACACCAATTGTTCATGATTTACTTGTTGAAGGATTTAATAGAACGATTTCATTGATTTGTTAAGGTTGTGTAGTTATATATGAATCGAAGGATTTGTTAAGGCTTAAACGACATAGTAAGTTGATTTATGAACCCTAACTTTGTTATTGCATCAATGTGTTAATTTTGTTTCACCAAATTCGTGTTTTGTTGATCAATTTAAGTTTGTTATTTTAAATTTGATGCAACAGGTTATTAAATATGTTGAAAATTGTTTGGATGTGCATATTTATGGTTGGAATATCTGTTTCATTTATCAGCTCCTGAAAGTATGATATGAATTTATGCACTAGCAACAACAAACTAGCATATATATATGACAAGGGTCAGGCAGATTCGGCAATGGGTTAAAATTTGGTATTCGTGTGAAAATGAAGGGCATAATTCCAGGACATGTTCATTGAAATTGCCACAATCGAAGAAAAGAAAGCAACCAGTAGAGGCAACAAGAGTTGGGCTTAGAGGATCTACTCGTAAATAAACATGATTTCAATATTATTATTTTTTTATAAAATTCGCAATAAGTACTGTATAGATATTAAAGGATTACTTACAAGACGTGTTTTTTGTTGTAAAACGTATATGATTTATTACCAAACATCAATAGAATAGTATTTCTGTGTTTTTGAAATATATTGTGGTATCTTTCTTTTCATTCATAACAGTTACTGCATCTATGTTATTTTTTAGTTTATATGATTCACTAAAATATATACATTGTGATGCAGTAAAATAACATTGTGATGCGGTAAAATATTATTGTGATGCAACAATATGATAACATTAAGAAGAAATAGTATGTATACCATTTTGATGTAGTAATTAACAATGTGATGCAGTAAAATAACATTGTGATTCAATAGCATGATAACACTGTGATGCAATAGTATGACAACATTGTGATGCAGTAGAACAATATTGTGATGCAATAGAATTATAAAAACAATTAAAATGAGCATTCAAGAACGAGCAAGGATTTAAAAGTGATTCAATTATAAATGTCATTAATCCTTTAAACATAACGACCCACAAGTATCTTCCGAGAATCCTCGTTACGTGTCCAAGAATCCTGTTGGTTAAATCTGAGTTTCTATTTGATTTTATCTTCTGGTATTAGAGATTTGGAATTCTTTTTTTTGCAGCTTTTTATATGCCTTTGCGGTTGCCAAGATTTCGTCCTTTTTCTTATTTATACTTGAGTTAATTACATAAATGGTCACTGTGGTTTGGCGGTTTTTTCAATTTCAGTCATTGAAGTTTTTTTTTGACTGGTTCAGTCACTGTGGTTTGTATATGTTACGGATCTAGTCCATAACCAAATTGAAATGACCAAAAAGCTCTTGTCATCTTCTTTTTAAAATCTTTTGACAATTAAGTAACGGCCGTTAGTCCTTTATACTAAAGGTCGTTAGTCCTTTGTACGTTTCCGTCCGTTTTTACACCATTTCGTCCGTATTTACACGTTTTCGTCCGTATTTACACGTTTTCGTCCGTATTTACACGTTTTCGTCTGTTTTTACGTTTTTTTCATCCGTTTTTACACGTTTTCATCCGTGTTTACACGTTTTCGTCCGTAGTCACAAGTTTTCATCCATTTGTACACGTTCTCATCCGTATTTACACATTTTCGTCCGTTTTTACATGTTTTCGTCCGTTTTTACACGTTTTCATCCGTTTTTACACGTTTTCGTCCGTATTTACACGTTTTCGTCCGTTTAATACCCGTTTTCATCCGTATTTACACATTTTCGTCAGTTTTTTACATGTTTTTGTCCGTTTTTACATGTTTTCGTCCGTATTTACACGTTTTTGTCCGTTTTTACACATTTGTATTCGTATTTACACGTTTTCGTCTATATTTACACGTTTTCGTCCGTTTTTACACGTTTTCAATCGTTTTTACATGTATTCGTCCGTATATACACGTTTTCGTTCGTTTTTACACATTTTCATCAATATATGCACGTTTTCATCCATTTTTACATGTTTTCATCCATATTTACACGTGTAAAAACATGTAAATATAGACAAAAACATGTAAATACGGACAAAAATGTGTAAATACGGATGAAAACGTGTAAATACGAATAAAAACGTGTAAAAACGGAAGAAAATGTGTAAATACGGATGAAAACGTGTAAATACGGATGAAAACGTGTAAAAACGGATGAAAACGTGTAAAAATGGACGAAAACGTGTAAACACGAATGAAAACGTGTAAATACGGATGAAAATGTGTAAAAACAGACGAGAACATGTAAATACGGACGAAAACGTGTAAATATGGATGAAAACGAGTAAAAACGGTTGAAAACGTGTAAAAAACGCACGAAAGTAAGTAAATACGGATGAAAATGTGTAAATACGGATGAAAACGTGTAAATACGGATGAAAACGTGTAAAAATGGACCAAAACGTGTAAATACAGACGAAAACGTGTAAATACGGATGAAAACGTGTAAAAACGGATGAAAACATATAAAGACCGGACGAAAAGGTGTAAAAACGGCCGAAAACGTTCGAAAACTAAATTATCGGTTATTTACTAACAGCCGTTAGTCTGAAGGACTAACAGCCGTTACTTAATTGTCAAAAGATTTGAAAAAGAAGATAAAAAGGGCTTTTTGGTCATTTCATTTGGATATGGACTGGATCCGTAACATATGCAAACCACAATGACTGAACTAGTAAAAAAAAAACTTCAGTGATTGAAAGTGAAAAAACGGGCAAACCACAGTGACTATTTATGTAATTAACTCTTTTTCTTATTTATACTTGTAAGAATGATTTTTTCCGTCTGTTGATGCAGATAATGTTCTAAAAACGTTATTTATATCTTTCGATAACTTCACGTTTTGAAGATGAAAAAATGTGAGAACACTTTACGTTAAAATTAACGTAAACAAGTTTTTAATCGAAAGTTCTCATTTCTACGTAAATCACTCTAGGTATGAACAAACAAATTTACAACTTGACAAATGATCAAAGAAGTGAATTTGTGTTTAAGACTTCACATTTTTAATGTGACAAAACATTTTTTTTTTCAAAAATATACTTTACAAATTATTTTTGAATAATTAAGAAATGTTTTATTGGAAAAATAAGTTCAAACATTATAACAACTATTCCCACCCCCCCCCCCCCCCAAAATCAGCTCCAAACTTCTCCAAATAAGTTCTTACTAGAAAAGACAAAAAGAGGAGCGTTTTTGTCTGGCACGGTACCACTAAATTTAGTGGTGCCGTGTAAACTTTAGTGGTGCCGTGTCCACATAACGGCCAGATTTTCTTTGCCTATAAATACCAACCCTATTCGCAGTTTTTGGGCATCTTTTTTCACACATAATTTTCTGAGTTCAATACACTCATCACACTTTCTCTTCTTGATCATTTAGTTTAGTTTTCTTTTGTTTTAAGAGTGATCCAATCATCCATCCAAGTGATCCTCTTCATTCCTCTTCAAGTGCAAGAGAAGAACACAAGGTATCCAAGAAGATACAAAGTGTTGTAGTTATAGTTAGAGCACTTGTAACATTTGTTACACACTTGATTGTATCTTTATATACATCAAGTTCATTTTTATTTTGAGAGTTTGTGAGAGAAGATCATTGTGATCTTATAGAGATATTGAATATCTCTTGTAGCTTGTGAGCTAGTGTGTTGATCAAGTTGATCAAGAGTAGATAGGGTAGATTGAGTCAAGTGAGAGTTGATCATTGTGATCGTGTCGAGATCTTGGAGATCTCTTGAAGCTTGCGGGCTAGTGTGTTGATCAAGTGGATCATAGGTAGATCGGGTAGATCAAGTCTTGTGTGATTGTGTGAAGTAGAAAGGATCAAGTAGATCATTGTAGATTGGTGCTAGCTAAGATTAGCACTCGACATTTAGCTTAGTGTCGGAAAATAAGATAAGCGACGTTGTACGGTTTTCTCCGCCTGAAGGGAGGTCTTGTTGACATAGTGCTTGAAACTCTCGAGTGTGGTACTCGGGGAGTGGAGTAGGGCGAAGAAGAGCTTCGTGACCGAACCACTATAAATCTCTTGGTCCCGGTTTGATCTTTCCATCTCTCTCATTTACTTTTATTTAGTTACATTAGATAGTTTAGTTTAATTGTTAATATTGGTGTTGATTGATTACACATAAGATTCGAATCAAAGTTTTTCAAAGTAAAATTTTTAAGAAGATTTAAAAATCGGGAAAACTATTCAACCCCTCTTCTAGTTTTCCACAATTGGTATCAGCAGCCAGGTCAGTCAAGATTTTAAAGTAAATTGTATTTTAAAACTTGAATCAATCAATGGATTCCGACAAATATCTAGAAGGGCAATCTATGCAAATACCACCACTTTTCGAAACTGATTGTTTTATTTATTGGAAAACAAGATTCGAAACGTATGTGAAATCAAAAGACATCAATCTTTGGCATATTATCACCGAGGGTGACTTTCAACCGATTCAAAAGAATCCAGAAACTAAAAGGGATGAAATAGTTCCTTATAGTAAACAAAGTGATGAACTTACAAGAAAACTAGCCAAAAACGATGAGGCTAAAATGATGATTTATAATGCTTTGCCTAAAAAGGAATTTGATAGAATTTTCATGTGTAATACGGCAAAAGATATTTGGAAAACTTTGTTAGTCACTCACCAAGGTAATAATCAAGTCAAAGAAAACAAGATAGATCTTCTTGTACAATAATATGAACAATTTTTCATTTCGGAAGATAAAGCTATTGACAATGCTTTTGCTAGATTTAATACTATTATCACTAGTCTTAAAGTTCTTGATGAAGGTTACTCTAGCAAGAACTATGTTAGGAAGTTTATTAGGGCTTTACATCCTAAATGGAGAGCAAAGGTCACCGCCATTGAAGAGTCAAAGGACTTGGTGACATTATCTCTCGATGAACTAATAGGAAACTTGAAGGTTCATGAGATGATGATAACGCTCAAAATGAACATGTTTTAGTCACGTTATCAGTGGTTTTGTGATATATTTGTGTGTATTTGTTACTAAATCGTGAAAAAGTGTATATGTAAGTGAATATAGCCAAGTACAGGAAAAGATGACAAAAAGATGAAGAATTGAAGTGATTATGCACATTTGAAGATTCCTGAGATGAAAACGCGAGAGAAACCACACGAGAACTCAAGGATTTGATAATGTCTAGATTTGTATGTTCAAATATCAAGAAAAGATCGAGTTCTATGGAAGAAATTAGTGCCACATCAAAGGATAAAGCTCGCGACAAGACAAGAAAAGAAAAATCAAAAGTTGTGTGGCAGAAGGCCCCATCCGATCGGATGGTGCCTGCATCCGATTCGGATGGGAGAAGCTGAGATTTACCGAGAGTTCCAACCGATCGGTTAGAGCCTAATACCGATCGGTTGGATGGAGATGCTGTTACAAAGTTCCATTTACTGACGAATTTAAGCCCCATAATTATAGTGGCTTATCATTTCCTGCTTATTTACTAAGTATGGACGTTTTTACTTGTTAAGAAAGGGTTCTTGCACTTATATATAGGACCCTAGGCTAGTTTACAAAGTGTGACACCCCAACCCTAGTAAAGGCTTACACCAAAGTACTTGCTAACTTATTATCATTGCCCGAAAGCTTAGAAACGCTGTGAAAACGTCTAGGAATATTGAGTTCAAGTCTCAATAGGTCAGTGTTGTGTGGAGTTGTTTACGTGTCTTGTTAAGCGATTGGAGGAGTGTGGTTGCTATAGTTCCACAATTCTAGTGCTTGTAATTCCAAAACTAGGTATCTCTTGTTTAAGTTACTATGAACTACTTTTACTTTAAGTTGAATGAAAGAATGGTTTGTTACTTGTGTTTGAATATAATTGTTATGCAGTGATTTTTGGTATACTTGTGTGTATGATGTGACAATTGTTGGAGTATTCTTATTTTATAGTGATGCATGAAAACATGTCTTGTTTTATGAGTTTGTTGAAATACAATCTAATCTTGCTTAATTAGTTGGTAAAAACAGTTTCAAAGAATAAAAAGGGCCGAAAGGATTTTCTTTATGTTTTTATTCCAAAAAGTTAGTGCACGAATTAGTTTGGGCTATGGTGTGTGACAAGCACCATATTAACTCATTAAAATGGATTTGGAAACGATTTCATCACGAATAAAAGGGCCGAAAGGATTCGTAAGAATTCTTAAGATAAGAAATGCTTTTCAAACAACCAAGAGCTTAATAGAATTGTCGTAATAGTTGAAAAGGCCGAAAGGAATAAACTAGGAGATTGAATTCTTAGAAATAATTTTTCATGATAAAAACCATTGATTGTGAATTATTCATATTAAGTTGTGCATCACTACAAGTTACACCAAACTTTGTGGATTACTCTATGCAATTAGTCAAAGTATTACACACAAGTATATTTGTTTTTGATTGATTGGATTTTACTTGCTTTTGAATTTACACCAAATTGGATTGACAACCCTTTTTGTAAAAACTAGTTTACTAAGTTCTAAACACCAACTCCCTTAGGACGATCTCGACTTACCCACCTTTACTACCACGGACGAGTATACTTGCTCGTATGTGTTAATTAGAGAATTGGATAAATCGTGTTTATAAATTTTTAAAACTCGCGCACCCCGGTGAGCACATCAAGTTTTTGGCGCCGCTGCCGGAGAGTTGATTGAAATTGTTTGAATTTGGTAGTTTAATTAGTTTTTGATATTAGAAATTCGTGTTTAAGTAAAAAAGTAAAAAAAAAAAAAAAGTTGGTTCGGGACCAACCGAATCGGATGGATGCCCATCCGATCGGTTGGAGCCCTCGGTAAAATTTTTAGTTTTTTTTTTGTTTAAGTATTATTTAGTCCTTTTTATGGTAGGTTAATGTTAGATTAATACTAGTAATAGTTATAATTGATTCGATGTTTAATTATAGGTTTAATGATGATCATTTAATCATTTTAATGTTTTTAATGTTTTAATTTAGTAGTTAATGTAGTTTAATTATAGGTTTAATGATTAAGTAGTTTAAGAGTTTTTATTAATTAAGTTAGTTAATGGTAGTTAATTAGTTAATGATTATTAAAAGTAATTAATTATGTTTTATTTTTCATTTTAACGAGTTCGGCGACGATCCGCCGCGTTGCGGCGGGCCGTTGTTTTATTTCGTTGATTATTGCACGATATTTAAAAAAAAAAAAAAAATTTTTCCCCGAAAAAGTACTCCTTTTGCAAAGATTCGCCGATGGCAGGGGTATTTTTTGCCAATTGTCTAAACATTTTTTTTTTTCAAAAAAGACTATTTTTGCAAAGAGTCGCCAGTGTCAGGGGTAATTTTTGCCAATTTTCGAAACATTTTTTTGGAAAAAGGACTTTTTTTGCAAAGAGTCGTCAATTTCAGGGGTATTTTTTGCCAATTTTCGAAAGCTGATTTAAAAAAAAAAATAATAAAAAATGGGCCGGTTACTGTAGCAGTGGGCCGGGCCTGGCAACTGTAGATTCAACGGCGTCGTTTTAAATCACATATAATATATATAGTAATAAAAAAATTAAAAAAAAAAATTAGTTTTTATTTTAGGAATTAATTTTTATATTTAAGGTTTTAATTTAGTTTTAAATAAAATAGAATAAAATAAAATAATTTTTTTTTTTTTTTTTTTTTTTTAAATTGATCCAACCGATCGGATGTCGCCCGTATCCGATTCGGTTGGGCAAAAATAGATTTTTACGATTCAACCATCCGATCGGATGGAGTGTTAAACCGATCGGATGGATGCCTCGGAAAAGATTTTTGAATTTTTTTTAATTTTAGTTGTTTTGATGTTTTGATAGTTTGAACTTGTTTGTTTACTTGATTTGATTTCATTCTTGATAATGTTTCGATTATGACTAACCCCAATGCTAATGATTTGGATTTCTTTTGGTTGTGGTTATGTTATAGTTGTTAATTGCTTTAGTGAAATGGAGAGTTTAAGCGGAGTTTCTGAATACTTGAGGAATTTGGAAGAGATGTTGAAAGACTCGGGTGATTCAATGGAGAATATTTTGGAAGAAGTTAAGGTTGATGTAGAAAAGAAAGAAGAAGTTGGAGAAAACCAGATTTGTTTACCTAAGGAGAAGAGAGTTGTTGTGTTTACACGAGCACCACCCAAAGAATTTGATGCACCGTTCATGAGGTACTCTACACCTTGTGGTGTGGAAGGTATAAAAGCTTGGGATGCTCAGCTTAATATGGAATATGGTGACAACTACATTACGGAAGATATGCTTGGTAAGCTTGGTTTCGTTCGACTTGACTATGAGGATTATGGAAGAAAGATGGTGAGAGATGTGCGTGTTAGCATTGATGGTCACGTTTTCAAAGTTGATTTTGTTGTTTTGGAATATGGGAATGCTGATAAACCGGAAGTTGTGTTTGGTAGAGATTTTATGGTTAAAACTAAGTGTAGGATTGATTTTGCACTTGGGGAGATGAGGATTGATGTGGATGATATGGTAGAAGAGAAGGAAGGAAAGGGAGAGATTGTTAAAATAAGAAAAGCAAATAGAAAGAAAACACCACTTAACAAACTTACCCAACCCTCCACCCCTAAGAATGAAAGTTCTTCATCATCTAAATCACCACCCAAATCACCACAAATTATTAAACCGTTAACTCAAGAGCAAAAGGAAGCAATTTTGGAAAACTTGGAAATGAAGTTTAATGAACTTATGGAAGAGAAACCGGTTATTGATGTGTTGAATGATTACATGACTATCGTAAGAAGTTGGATGCAGTTATGATGGCAAGGGTTAGGTTAGAAGATAAGAATTTTGATGAGATTGCAAGAGAGAGGATAGTTGAGAATGGGTTGCCAAAAAAGATGAGCGATCCGGGAAATTTTGTGTTACCAATTAAAGTGAATGGGATAGATGCGATGTATGCATTGGCCGACACGGGGTCAAGTGTGAATGTAATGCCGTATCCATTGTATAGGAGACTAGGACTTACAAATCCTCAACCTAATCAATATAATCTTACTATGGCCGATAATTCACGAGCAAAGGCAATGGGAGAAGTAAAGAATGTTAGAGTCCAAGTAGGGTATCAAGCCTTTTTGGCTGATTTTCTAGTACTTAACATTCCGGTGGATAAGGAGTTACCATTGTTGTTAGGTAGACCATTTTTGAGAACGTGTGGAGCTATTATAGATATGGGAAGAGGTACTATGACTATTAATGATGGAATCTTGAAGCATACATATTATCCCAAACCAAGAGGAAAGATTGCTAAGGAAGTTCATGAAGAAGATGAAGAAGGGAGGCCTAAATATGGGCCGGTTGCCCCAAGTTACTTTGAGATTGAAGACGAGATGGAAAGAGCTCTAGCTATGGAGGCTTTCTATAACCCTTTTAAAAATGTTTTTGTTTTTAACAAGTTGACAGATTTTCTTGGATCTTTACCGGTCCAACTAAAGAATTTGGAATGGGGACCCGAAGGTTCTAGTGTTTACAAGAAGGAAGAAGGAGACGGAGATTGGCATGTGAAGTTTGACATAGTTTGTCCGGAAGGAAGGAACTTTGCAAGGAGATTTAAAACGCAAAAGACTAATTGAAAGTTGTCCAGGAAGTTTCAAAATGAAGATATCTTGAGGCATGAGTATTTTCAAGGATGAGAGATTCAAGTGAACAAGTTTGAAGAATAAGCACAAAGATTGTGTAAGCTATTTGTTTGTTTTCTTTTTAATTTTATGCATTTTGAGTATCTTTAATGTTTGCATTTAAATTTTTAGTTTTAGTTTAAGTTAAGACTTTCTTTTTGTTTCTTTTTATTAAGTTTTATGAAGTTATGTTTTTAAATTTTTAGAGTTAGTTTTGTTTAGAGCTAGTAGAGATAGACTTGGACAAGAAGTTGGTAGACTAGTGTGGTGGAGTATTTATACAAAAGAAAAAGCATTTTTGAAGAGTAAAAACCTTTCCACTTGTTTTCACAAGTATCATCAAGTGTTGGCAAGTAGAAAAGTGAAGTTTTTGCCAAAACTTAATGCGAATCGGTTGGATTAAATACTGATCAGATGGAGTGATATATAAAAACTCAAAGTTTCAAAAATCACAAAAACTCTTACACACACAATCCACCAAGCTTGGGGGTTCAAAAATTCGACCATTAGGAGTTAATTAAGTGTTGCAGAAGTATTCAAGGATCATACATGGCACCAAAACAAGTAAGTTACATCATCAATTTGTGTTAATTAGGTTTTAATTCGGATTAATTGAATTTGGTCAAAATTTGGGTATTTTTGATATAGTCCGAATTAAGATGTAATTTTTATGGAAGAGATGGGTAAATGATAGAGGAATTCATTGCAAAAAGAATTAGATTGATTTATTAAGTTTTGAGAAAGAATTAATTGATTGAATTTTCGGATTGAAATGGGTCAAAACTTTGAATCAATTTAGGTTGCAATTGATGATTCCCAGATGTTATTTAGTTGTTAATTAGTGATGTTAGGATGATACATTGAGAGTTAGAACATTAATTGAGGAGTTTTGATTTGGTAGTGTTCTTGTGTTCTAGGATTGATTGAGGAATCATATGAATATGTTATGGATTGTTTTAGGGATGAATGGGATATGTAGAAATCGCTATAATTGATCAAATACAGGATAGGAAAGAGTAGGAATTGATAGAATGGATTTGAAGTCGAAAGAAATTTTTTTTTGTCACATAAAGCCCCAACCGATTCGGTTGCGGGCCAATACCGATCGGTTAGGCAGGGTGAATTACTCCATCCGATCGGATGAAGGCAATACCGATCAGATGGAGGGCTTGGTAAATGAAAAATGAAAATTTTTAAAACGAGTTTTTTGACTTCTAAATCATGTAGCCTTGGTTCTTATACTCTTACACTAACAGATAATTGTGTTTTCTACAGAGTTATGTTGCAGGTAGTTCGAGTTCATCACGTGCGAGTGTTAACCCACTTGTGATCAAATATGCCAAAAGAAATGCGAAGAGTAGGGTCACATATACTCTTAATTCGGAGAGTAATGAAAATTTAAAATTTAGCAAGCTTAAGAAGGAGGAAAAGCACGCTTTTCGAGAACGTCTTTCAAAGATGCAAAGTAGAAAGATTGCTAAGCCAAGGTTAGTTGATTGGGATTTATTTGTGGATTATGGTTGTGAGAAAGAGATGAGAAATATAATGAGGATGTCGTATGTGTATGAGGGTGACGGTGATAGTTTTGAAGATTTGTTGTGGGAGAGAGCGTTTAGTATTTATGAGAATGTTTACCGTGAGTGGTGTTTGGAGTTTTTATCTACATTTTATTTTGAAAGAAAGGTTGTTGATGTTATGGGAGATGTATGTATATGGTTTAGGCTTTGAGGAAACGAGCATGCCTACACGTTGCCAGAATTTGCGGTTGCTTTAGGATTGTATGAGCAAGAGGAGATTGAGCATCATTTGTTTGCACCTCATTTTGTGAGGTTACTAAGGAACCATAATGATTATGAAGGTATAGCCGAGTATTGGAACCGAGTTGGTGCTCCAGGTTGCCATAGAAGGAACTCGTCTAGGTTGAGGAATCCTATTATGAAGATTTTGCAAAAATTGATCGCGTGGGGAGTTTTACACAGGACGGGAAGTAGAGACAAGTGCAATCAACTGGATTTGTGGTTAATGAAATTGTTGGAGGAAGACAAGAATGGGAACGCGGCTTGGATTATAGCCGAATATCTTTCAAGAAGGGCACCGGGAATCAAGGATAATAGTGAGATTTGTGGAGGTCACTATGTGACCGCATTGGCAAGAAATTTGGGTTACTTTGAGAAATGAGGAGTTGGCAAAATGTTCAGAGCCAAAGGAGAGTGAGACGTGGGATGCTTTAGGTTTTGGGAAAGCGTTGGATAAGAGAAGAAGGACGTTGGGAGCTTGGATGGAGCCGGCGATGTCCGTACCTCAAGTTGCACCACAACAACCTTACCAACAACCACCGTATCAACCACCACCGCATATAAGGAATATTCATGCACCGGGTAGTTTTGACTCGGGATGGGGAGATTGGAATCGGGAGTTGAATGAGATAGAAAGTAGGGAAGTATGGAGAGATTCTATGATGATGAGGAGCAATTACAACTATGATTACTCCATGCCGATGCTCCAACATGTGGCTCGTGTAGCCAACTATGAGGTACCTCCCTACAACCCACCAAATGTTCCACCCTACCCACTTGAGTATGACTCATATCCTGGCCAATATCCTTACCCATATCCTGGGTACGCACCATTTCCTGAACTAGTGCCGGTTTATGGTAGAGTTCCTAATGTTGGAGGTTCGAGTTATGATGTGGGTGGATCTTCAGCAGGTGTTAAAAAGAAGAGGAAGCAGGTTTATACAGTTTTGAAGGGGAAGAAAATTATGAGGAAGTAGAAGAAGAGGAGGATGAAGAGAGTGAAGATGAAAGAATTCATCCTGATGGCATGGATCATGACGATGATGAATGATCATCGGAGATTTAGTTTGTGATGTTTGTGTTTCAAAACAATGTTGGTCGAACAATTTCTATTTCTGTAGGGAAACGGTTACACTTTATTAATAAAATCTAACTTACAATAAATAAAATTAACAGTATATAACTAACAGAAAATTAAATACAAACAGAATGTAAGCAAATAAACGATAATTAAATAAAACAATAAACTAATAAAAAGACTTACTAGATCACCAACGGAGATCAGCAACGAAGCACTACAAAGCCGAGGCACGTGTTTGACACGCTTCCCTTAAAACAGATTCGCCGTCTGTTTCCCAGGGTACAACAGCCAAAACAGTAAGTTGTACTGTCGGACTTAACTAAACTGCCAGGAATTTCATCTTAAGAGATGCGTATTCCTTATGTTGGAAATCAATAATACTTATTGATTTGATGTGTGTAAACTTGTGAAATTAGGGTCTCTATTTATACACAATAGACTCCCTCTAAGTTTATCCATCCCACCGATGTGGGATTGAAAATAAACTATTTTTCCTCTTTAGTCATGGTACCGAACGACCAACTTTGAGACCCGATATCTCATTCACATCAACTCTATTTTGGACACATAAAGGCTTATTGCGAAGCTCTCTTCGAGGTGAACGCAAACCTACAAGCAAACCTACAAACTATTACTTATATATATGACACATACATATAAATAATTGTGTCCAAAGTTGGTCAAAAGTCACTTTTGCCAACCAATTTTCCAACAATCCCCCACATGAATGGAGATCGGTCGTAATACAAAAATTACGATGAAATTCCAATAGTTGAATCTTGCAAAGGATAGGTAGGTGTGACCCTTTGAACCTTCCCTTGTGAAATGCACTTAGCCTCCTAGCTGTTAGTAGACGCGATGTCTTTGAACTGAGCTGCTGTTTATGTAGACGACAATACACTTCACACAAGACTCTCCCTAACATTGTTAAGTCCTCATAGTCATGTTCATTATGGTCCTGAACATTTGCTTGGTTCTGCAAGCGCTCTTAGGATTTGTGCCCCCCACAATTCCCTTCGAAGCGACCCCACTTCTCTCTCACATAGGTGATTTCATCTTGAATCATTAAAAACATATGCTTGTGATTTCATCTTGAATCATTATGCTTTATGATTTCATCTTGAATCATAAAAGCCATATGTTTAACCTCTCAACAAGTCACATTTATTATAGGAATGGACTAGGAAGTTACAATGTTAAGTAACTCCCCCATATTGACGTGACTTCCCCCACATTTATATGATTAGGTTGTCCTATTGAACCCAGATCTTGGGATCTCCAGTCAACTGGGTTAGGTTTTCCTTCATATAAACTCATTCCTTTAAGGGCTTTAGTCCCATTCCTTTAGACGACTTACTAACTAACTCTCTGCTTAAGCCTTTCGCAAGCGGATCCGCGACGTTATCTATTGACTTTACATAGTCAATTGTGATAACTCTAGTTGAGAGTAGTTGTCGCACTAATCAATGTCTATGATGGATATGTCTCGACTTACCGTTTTACATTGTGATATGAGCTCTGTCAATTTCCAATTGACTGTCACACTTATTACAGATGGTCGTTACCGTGTTTACACCATCTTGGAATGTCCTCTACGAATAAACGTAGATATCCCGAAGATTCTATGAATTTATCTCAAAAAATAAATTTAAATTCCATCATAGATTTCGCTATAAAAGTCTGTTTGAAATACTTTCAAGATTTCCAAGACATGGCTTCCTACGTAGAGTCCATACATCCGCTCTAGTGGATCTAGATTCTTTTATGTAAGAATCCATATTTGCATTACTCTACCATTATATAGCAGTTGGATATCTTCCAAAATGCAATATCATAAGTATCATAGTACTCGTGTAATACTATTCAAGTGGTCATCACTTGAATTACTAGTATATTTACTAAACCTGGTCATAATTTATAGATCAGGTCTCACACAAGTTATAGACACACAAGACGCCCTATATTCTTTGAGTATTCAAAATAGGCAACACCTCTACCTCTATTTTAAATAGATTTCTAAAGACGTCATTGGAGTTCTAGCTAGGCCGGAATCCCCCACATTGAACCTCTCAAGAATATTGTCCTTATAGTGTTTTTAACTTCAAAACACATCCATCTGGTTTCATATGATCTTAGTTCCAAGAACCATATCAATCAACCAATGTAGTTCTTGTCAAATCTTGACTCCAACATTTCATTAATGGATTTGTTCATCTTGATATCACTTCGAGTGATAAGTATACCATCTATGTATAAACACACGACTACATATATACCAGTGATTTATTTTTCCCACATACATCCATTAATTTTGAATCCATGTTCTGACATGACGTGGTAGAAAATTTGGATATCATTGTTTGGGAGCTTTTCCTAAGTCGTATAGTGACTTAACAAGCCTACAAAATTTGCTCTCTTGTCTAGGAGCCATGAAACCCTCAGGTTGGTTCATGTAGATTTCTTCTTCTAAATCCCTGTTTAGAAAGCCATTCTCACATACATTTTGGCAGACTTCCAAATTTCTTAAAGCAGCAATAGCAAGTACCATCCTAATAGAGGTTATTCGTGTAACTGACGAATATGTATCAAAGTAAGCTAGACCTTCTCGTTGTCTAAACCCTTTAATTATCAATCTTGCTTTATACTTCTCAATGGTTTTATCGACAACCTTTTGTAGTTGTTAGGTATAAACCATTTGTAGCCTAGTGGTTTACCACCAGGAGGTAAATCCACGAGCTATAATGTATCATTTTTGTAAAATATAATCTATTTAACATTTGATGGCTTCTTTCCATTGAGCCCCTCTTGAGGAAGTTACCATTTCTTTGTAAGAAGTAGGTTCATTTTCTACCATAAAAGAAACAAATCAGATCCAAACAATTTTTCGGTTCTTGCATGTTTGCTTCTTCTAGGTTCAACCTATTCTTCTGGGTTGATCTTGTCTCACATCATGGAGATCATAATCAATCCCGTGTTGTCACTTATCATGAACAACATTATCATCTTAATGTCTCTAATCATGAAGGACATCATCATTTAGTTGCCTCTCATCATGGACAACTGTATCGTCTAGTCTAGATGAACATCCATTTTTCTCAGATAAATAAGGAAACACAGTTTCAAACAATGAAAGTTTTCCTTGATTCCATTATCGTATCTTTGTATATATTCAGATTTTCTGAATCATATACAAATAAATGATAAGCACTACTGTAATGAGCATATCACAAAAATATGCAATCCACAGTTTTAGGTCCAATATTTTGAACCTTGGGTGTCGGGACAGATAGACACCCCCCACATTCGTAAGTACTTATAGGATGGTTATCATCCCATCCATAGTTCATAGAACTATCTTCTTTTCCTTACAAGGGATCTTATCTAAAAGATAAGTAGCCGATAGAATGCTTTCCCCCACATGCCATGGTTTAAACCAAGACTTTAATAACATGGCATAACCATATCTTTTAAGGCATGATTCTTTTCATCCAACAATTCTGTTGAGGCGTATAAGGAGCAATAAATTTTTGTCTTATTCCAATGTTTATCACATACATTTGGAAATGGAGACACATATTCACCTCCGTTATCACTTCGAACCGCCTTGTTTTCGATAATAAGTTGATTCTCAACTTATTTGTATAGATCAATCTTGTCTATATCCTTACTCTCAAGTAAGTATAAATAGCAATATTTTGTACTACCATCAACAATTACGATGAAGTACCCGCTAATTACTACCTTAGTAGGTACCGATTCCAAATCACATAAAACCACGTGAATCAAGGGTTCAGTTAATTTTCGGTCAACCGAGTGCAAAGACAATCTTGTCAATTTGGCTTCAACACAAGTTTTACTTTTATAATCCGTGTTCGTTCATTTAATTAAACAACGTATTGAGTTAAAATTTACATGTCCGAGTTGGCCATGCTATACATTTAAAGAATCAAATAAGCTAAATTCATACTCATTTTATTAAAACAACCATTAAAAAAAAATGAATTCAGCTTAAACATTTAATGAAGGGCATAACCCGTACCGACCAAAATTTTGTTCAATGTTAACTCAAGTTTATTTGATTAAATAAAAGAAAGCCAAATTTATTAACCAACCATCCAGACACAAGATTCATATGAATCTCTGGCACATACAACATGCTGGTTCAGTTAAGCTCTTTTCCACATGTGAATTTCAACATCACATTTCTTTTTCCCTTGCTATTAGTAGTTGTAGAGTTGCCCATAAATTGCATCTCTCTATTTTCTGCTGCTTTGAAAGAGTTAACCAAACTCTTATCAACATACTCATGGCATGATGCCCAAGTGTTAATCCACCATGTCGGATCCCGCCTTGGCAACAATTTTCATGTCATTCAGGCCATTTAACCCATAGTTATGGCACATAAAATCTGAATGCTTTAAAGCATCTACCGTACACATAACTCGAGTATCGGTCTCCCTTTCATCAAGTTCGGGAGCAGATCCTTTAGATGTCACTCGTGACATTCCAAACATTCTGTTAATACGAGATTCCGTTATTAGTCTAAAACTAAATTTGGAATAATTAACAACTTGATATATCACAAAGTGTTTCTTAACAAAATGATTACATCGAATTTTGTTTAAAACACTACTGTTTTTTAAGATCCATTATACAAAACCGCTTTTAAAGAAGTCTTTCTATTAAAACAATTAAACAATATGGCATATTACATAATGTTTTAGACAAAAACAAATTTGTAATATGATTTTGTCAATCTTCTTTAAGAATATTTTAATAGATCTGTAACACATGGTCTAATTCTATAATGAAACTCGACAAGGTTTCAAAATAGATTTATTCTTCCAAAGAAACTCAACAAGGTTTCTATAGATCTACTTTCATATGCATAAAGTTTCAAGAACTATATTTAGTTTATAATTAAACTCAACCTGGTTTAAATACGCTAAACAAGTCAAAGAAACTTATCCACCAAAATATGATAACAGCTTATATATTATCTGATTTTGTTTCAAACAGACTCATCTTGGGTTCTAGTAATCTAATAAAATAGCAACTTGTATTTTATGAGATTTGTTTCAAAGAAACTCCACTTGGTTTCAATGAATCTGATTTCAACATGATTTGCAACCATGTTAGTAATCAGCGCACCAATTATATTCACAAGATTCACTAGGGTCACAAATTATGTTCTCATCAGTTAACTTGTGAATATTTGAACACAAAAACAGTTAAAAAAACTGTTAAAACAATATGGTATCTAATAAACTCGACATGGTTTATGTAACTTGTACCAAACATGATTCAAAGAAACACAAAATTGGTTTCAATAAATCCAGATTTAAACAATAAAATACGTAATAAACAAACTAAAAGAAATCAGTTTGAAAAGAAACTCATCATGGTTTCAATATAAACTGATTCAATAAACTGTTTTAAAAATCGTTTATAAATCTGTTAATTAAAATTCTATTTAGTTATAAAACTGATTTTCAAAGAAACACAATCTTGGTTTCAGCAGAAAAACAGTTTGTGTAAAATCTGTTAATTAAATTAATCCTATTTTAATAAAAGTGTTTTAATTCTGTTACACAGAATCTGTTTTAAGATTGTAGGGAAACGGTTACACTTTATTAATAAAATCTAACTTACAATAAATAAAATTAATAGTATATAACTAACAGAAAATTAAATACAAACAGAATGTAAGCAAATAAACGATAATTAAATAAAACAATAAACTAATAAAAAGACTTACTAGATCACCAACGGAGATCAGCAACGAAGCACTACAAAGCCGAGGCACGTGTTTGACACGCTTCCCTTAAAACATATTCGCCGTCTGTTTCCCAGGGTACAACAGCCAAAACAGTAAGTTGTACTGTCGGACTTAACTAAACTGCCAGGAATTTCATCTTAAGAGATGCGTATTCCTTATGTTGGAAATCAATAATACTTATTGATTTGATGTGTGTAAACTTGTAAAATTAGGGTCTCTATTTATACACAATAGACTCCCTCTAAGTTTACCCATCCCACCGATGTGGGATTGAAAATAAACTATTTTTCCTCTTTAGTCATGGTACCGAATGACCAACTTTGAGACCCAATATCTCATTCACATCAACTCTATTTTGGACACATAAAGGCTTATTGCGAAGCTCTCTTCGAGGAGAACGCAAACCTACAAACTATTACTTATATATATGACACATACATATAAATAATTGTGTCCAAAGTTGGTCAAAAGTCACTTTTGCCAACCAATTTTCCAACAATTTCTATGTTCTTAACTTAATTTTCTTAGGACTGATTTTATATGTTTTATGTTTAATTACTTTGGTTTGTTTTTAGTATTTTTGTTTGTTTGTTCGTTTCGTATTTTTTTTGCAGTTTTTGCAGGGGAGAAGTACCAGAAGCTTATTGTTGATCAATGTTTGGAGTTGTAAGAACTCATTTGCTTATTTATGATCAAATAGGCGTAGGCGTATTTTCCCTGGTAGTACTTTTTTTTAACTAAAATTTTCCCATTTCCTTTACTTTGAAGTTCATTTTTATTAAATTAAGGACAATGCAAAACTTAAGTGTGGGGGAGGGAAGAAAATAGTTAAAATTGGTAAAAATTGGTTTAATTTTTAAATTTTTAGGTTTAGTAGAGTTTTGGATTCGAGTAACTAGAATGTGTTCGCCCTTGATTTTCTAGTTGTTTTCTTATATATAGATGGATTGATTCAATGGTAAAAATGAGGCTATTTGAATTTTTTTTTGGAATTTAATCAAGTTATGAGAGCTATTTCAATTTCGGAATCGATAACATTTACTAGTACATGTTATAACCCACCTTAAATTGTGAGGATTTAAGCCTTTTTGTATGAAGCATCTCTTATGCTTTATATTTCGTTATGAGTGTGCCGTTGATTCTAGAACTTGTACTTGTTATGCATTACGGTTAAAATTACTTTCGAGTGATAAAATATATTCATATGATAAGAGGCAAATTAGGATTTACACCAAATGGCCATCCGTTTACAAAATATTTTTTGCTGACCACATTGGTTAGGTATCCCAGTATTTGGAGCCCATTTGTTAGCGTTAATATTTTTACGCTAGATACCCCTAGTTACACCTTCTGAGCCTATCTTTTCTTTTGATTAAATACAGAAAAATACAAAAAGATTTTTCACCTTACGCCTTAGCCTTACCCGAATCAAGTTCAATTGAAGTTCAAAACTATTTATTTTTTGATGATTGCATGTTGGCCACACTTTGATATGTGTATGTGTTGTTTCAATGAAGAAGGAGGTCGCTACTCTTATTTGTATTTTTTGTAGCGTATGCACATCCAAAGTGTGGGGGTGACGAGAAAGAAGTCGAGTAAAAGAAAAATAAAAGTGAATAGCCAATGAGCTATAGTGTATGAATATGAATTAGCCAATGAGCTATGAAGGAAGAAAGAAGTGAGTATGAGATGCGGAATAACAATTGAAGAAGTTTGGGAAGTGATCATTTGAGGTATAAAGAGTTGGGAACAGAATTTGGACTTGATTCTTATTTATTTTTCATTTTGTAGAAACCAATCATAAATAATTCCCATGTCTTATGCCTACCTTTTACCAATTACTTTATTCGTTGTTAGCTTTCGAGCATCCGGATTAAGTGATGGCTTTGTTTAGATATGTAGTGCATGGATGTGTAGTGACCATCCGGGTTTTTGAATAGTTGAACAACGTTGCTAGCGAGCTAGGAAGTATTTTGGTGACCATCCGTTATGCAAGTAACGTCGTCAGCGAACCAAAATACAATCTAGTGACCATCCATTGCTTAGCTAATCAAGAATTCGTTGCTAGCGAGCTATTATATTCTTGTATGAAGTATTTGTACATTAGCCAGGTAACCCTTAACCCTTAACCTTAAACCCGAATAAAAGACCTCTTTGATGTTTTGTTTTGTTGTTTTGATACTTGTACAAGCTTATGGTAAGAAACGTGAATCATGATTGAGCATTGAGCGATTTACCAATAAATTTACCCTTAGGGTGTTGTGTGAATTTAAAATTCCTTTGTGAGGTGCTTAGTTATGTTATCAAGCTCAAACTAACTTGTTTATGTTTCAAGAATTTTTGGCATTTAGATTAAAAATAGCAATTGTTCCTTCGGGATACTTGATGGATTTTTAGAATCATGATGACGATACCATTGAGTTCAGTTTTTCTAAATGCTAGATTTGCTCGAGGGTGGGCAAAACTCAAGTGTGGGGGAATATGATAACACTCAAAATGAACATGTTTTTAGTCACGTTATCAGTGGTTTTGTGCACTATATTTGGTTATATTTGTGTGTATTTGTTACTAAATCGTGAAAAAGTGTATATGCAAGTGAATATAGCAAAGTACAGGAAAAGATGACAAAAAGATGAAGAATTGAAGTGATTATGCACATTTGAAGATTCCCGAGATGAAAACGCGAGAGAAACCACACGAGTACTCAAGGATTTGATAATGTCGAGATTTCTATGTTCAAATATCAAGAAAAGATCGAGTTCTATGGAAGAAATTAGTGCCACATCAAAGGATAAAGCTCGCGACAAGACAAGAAAAGAAAAATCAAAAGTTGTGTGGCAGAAGGCCCCATCCGATCAGATGGTGCCCGCATTTGATTCGGATGGGAGAAGCTGAGATTTACCGAGAGTTCCAATCGATCGGTTGGATGGAGATGCTGTTACAAAGTTCCATTTAATGACGAATTTAAGCCCCATAATAATGGTGGCTTATCATTTCCTGCTTATTTACTAAGTGTTGTTCCCTCCACACGTTTAGAGTTAACTAGAAATGTTGAAGCAAATAATGTTCTAAAAACGTTATTTATATCTTTCGATTACTTCACGTTTTGAGGATGACAAAATGTGAACTCACGTTACGTTAAAATTAACGTTAACAAGTTTTTAATCGGAAGATCCCGTTTCTACGCAAATCACTCTTGAACAAAGTTACAACTTGAACTAGTGATCAAAGAAGTGAATTCATGTTTTGAAAATTCACATTTTAAATGGGACAAAACATTTTTTCAAAAATACACATGACAAATTATTTTTGAAATATTAAGAAATGTTTTAATGGAAAAATAAGTTTGAAAATCACAACAGCTATTTTCCCCCCCAAAATCAGCTCCAACCTTCCCCAAATAAGTTTTCACCAGAAAAGACAAAATTTGGAGCGTTCTAGTCTACCACGGCTCCACGGTACCGTTAAATTTAACGGAGCCGTGGGTCATTTAGTGGAGCCGTCCGTACCATTTTGAATTGTAACGTTCAGATTTTCTTTGCCTATAAATACCCACCTCTTTCACAGTTTTAGGCACCCTTCACACACAAAAAAATCCCTTAGTTAAATCCTCTCACACCTTTCACTTCTTAGGGTCATTTAGATTAGTTTTTCTTTGTTTCAAGAGTGATCCAATCATCCTTCAAGTGATCCTCTTCATACCTCTTCACTAGCAAGAGAAGAACACAAGTATTCTAGTTGATACAAGGTGTTGTCATCCCTCTTCATTAGCAAGAGAAGAACTCAAGTAATCAAGAAGATACTAGAGTTGTAGTTGATAGGTTTTTGTAACACTTGTTACAACCTTGTTGTATCTTAGCATACATCAAGTATATTTCCTTTTTGTGAGTGAGAGTGAAGATCAAGTGTGATCTATAGAGATAGTGAACATCTCTTGAAGCCATTGGGCTTGTGTGATTGATCAAGAAGATCAAGGGTCATTAGGTTAGTGTTAGTTGAGTAGAGTGAAGTGAGTGTTGATCATTGTGATCGTGTTGAGATCTTGGTGATCTCTTGAAGCCATTGGGCTTGTGTGTTTGGTCACGTGGACCTTGGTAATTTGGTGCTAGCTAAGATTAGAACTCGACATCTAGCTTAGTGTCGGAAATAGGATAAGCGACGTGTACGGTTTTCTCCGCCTGAAGGGAGGTTGTTGATATAGTGTTTGAAACTCTCGAGTGTGGTACTCGGGGAGTGGAGTAGGGCGAAGAAGAGCTTCATAGCCGAACCACTATAAATCCTCTATCTCGGTTTGATCTTTCCAACTCTACTCTTTACTTTTATTTGTTATTATTACGTAGCTTAGTTTGTAGTTCATATTGGTGTTGTTTGATTACACATAGAGTTCGAATCAAAGTTTCCAATAGCATACTTTTAAAACAAGATTTTTAAAAGAAGTTTTTAAACCGGTAAACTATTCAACCCCCCTTCTAGTTTCCCACAATTGGTATCAGGAGCCACGTCAGTCAAGTTTTTAAAGTATATTTTATTTTAAAGCTTGAACCGATCAATGGATTCCGTCAAATATCTAGAAGGGCAATCTATGCAAAGACCACCACTTTTCGAAACCGATTGTTTTATTTATTGGAAAACAAGATTCGAAACGTATGTGAAATCAAAAGACATTGATCTTTGGCATGTTATTACCGAGGGTGACTTTCAACCTATTCAAAAGAATCCGGAAACTAAAAAGGATGAAATAGTTTCTTATGATAAACAAAGTGATGAACTAAAAAGGAAATTAGCCAAAAATAATGAGGCTAAAATGATGATTTATAATGCTTTGCCTAAAAAGGAATTTGAAAGAATTTTTATGTGTAATACGGCAAAAGACATTTGGAAAACTTTGTTAGTCACTCACCAAGGTAATAACCAAGTCAAAGAGAACAAGATAGATCTTCTTGTTCAACAATATGAACAATTCTCCATTTCGGAGGATGAGTCAATAGATAATGCTTTTGCTAGATTTAATACTATTATCACTAGTCTTAAAGCTCTTGATGAAGGTTATTCTAGTAAGAACTATGTTAGGAAGTTTCTTAGAGCTCTACATCCTAAATGGAGAGCAAAGGTCACCGCCATAGAAGAGTCAAAGGACTTGGCGGCATTGTCACTCGATGAACTTATAGGAAACTTGAAAGTTCACGAGATGATCATCAAGAAGGATTCCGACATTGTCAAAGGAAAAAGCGAGAGAGTTAGATCTCTAGCATTAAAAGCCAAGAAGGAGTCTAGTGATGAGGAATGTTCGAGTTCCGGTAGTGAAGATGAAGAGTACGCACTAGCCGTTAGGAACTTTAGAAAGTTCTTTAGGAGGAAAGGTAGATTTCCTAGACAATCTCGAGATGAGAAGAAGTCATCCCAAAGAAATCATGATGAAAGAAAAAGGACAAGTGATAGGAGATGCTTTAGATGCGGAGATCCTAATCACTTCATAGGAGAATGTCCTAAGCCACCAAAATCCAACAACCAAAGAGCCTTTGTAGGAGGTTCTTGGAGTGATAGTGGTGAAGAAGAAGAGAAGAAGCCTAACGATGAAACGTGCTTAATGGCTCAAGCTTCTAACGAGGTACACTCCGACTCTTCTTATTATAGTGATAATAATTCGTCAGTAGATGACAATGAATTACATGACGAATACAACAAACTATGCGTAGTTAGTACTAAGATCTTAGGTAGAAACACAAAGCTAAAATTAAAATTAAAAGAACTAGAACTACAAGTCTTAGAACTAAATGATCAAGTCAAGAGACTTGAGAAAAACAAGGAAGTAGATTTAGGATGCGGGTCATGTATTAGTCTTCAAGTAGAAAATGAAAAACTTAAAGAAAATGCTTTAAGAATCATTAGGTTTGATGAAGGAACTAAAAAGCTTAATGATATACTTGAAAATATTAGATATAGTGAACATGACCGTTCGGGTTTAGGATTTGACCCAAATCAGGCTTCTACAAGTAGTACTAAACAAGTAAAATTTGTAATGCCTGAAAAGTCCATGTCTGAAGGTGACGGCACCACTAAAGATACAGACGACACCACTAAATTTAGTGGTACCGTGTGGTGCTGAGGACAAAACTGGGTCAATTCTGAAAAGTAACTTAAGTCCTAAACCAAGTCAAATAGTTGTAAATAGTACTAGAGTGTCTACTCCAAGTAGAGAGGAAACCAAAGGCTTTAACAAACCATTGTCATCTCCCGAACATGGATTTGTAAAGCGTGACACTAGGTCAACTACTCCTCCACCTAGAAGGGTAAACTCTCCCAAACCTCGGTCTAGAACTCCTCTACCGAGAGGTAACTTTAGCAGACAAAATCATCCAAGTAACTTTCCCGTAACTTGGAATGATCGTCCACCACAAAGTTACTTACCATGGGAAATGTGTCCTCCATTCTCACATCCTAAACTAACGCAACAAATGCGTAGGATGTTTAACTCTAACAAATTTGGACCCATGAGATATTGGGGACCAGATGTTTGAACATTTGTTTTGCTAGGAAAACATGAGTGTAAATAAACTTTGGAGTATAACAAAAGGAGTATGATGCGTTATCAAGCATACCCGGTGACGCTATAGTCAAGTCGAGTCTTTCATGCTTAACATTCAACAAAGGTACCCTAGTCTTCTAGTTTTAAGAGCAAACACCTCAGGCACAGGTACGCTTTCTTAAAACACCCTTTGTTAGTAGTAATGTTTGGCATGAAATAGTGTAGTTAGAATCTAATATGGTAGGCACTATAACACTGAAACTCTATTCACATCTCATCATGCCAAATTCAACTTGTCCAGAAATGTTCGATGATCGCTTGAAGATCATGCGTAACAAGTTTGAATTAAGCATTGATAAGTGAATGAAGTTCCCTTCCTTGCACATACGTAATCTTCCCTAAATGAAGTATCCCTGTAAACTTATATATACTATATGTATGAGATACATAGTTTAAGTAATAGTCTTTATTGACAATAACGCCCATATCTGCAAATGCGAAACTCACAAGAGACGAAGAAGGTGAGTGCGCGGATATAACTAGGTTAGAGGCATAATAGGTAAAGTAGTTTACCTAACGGCAAGTAGGTCCATTATCATGAATAGTGTTGGCTTTGTGCCCACTTGTAAGAAGTATCCCAAAACTTCTTACATCAAAGTGTTTAATGTATTATACCATACATTAAAGATACTATACACTTGAGATTACGATATCTTGAGGAGATTGATGTAGAAAATGTTTCTATACCAACTCTGATAATGTGAGAGTTAATGTGGGTTGAAACATAATGAGTAATGTTTGTACCTTCATAGGTTGATTAATAAACATCTTGGTTCCCCAAGAAACAAACTACTCTTATTGTCACCACGACCGAAAACCGAGTACGCAAGCGCCGGAAAGGCATGACAACAAACACTATAGATGAGACAACTCCCTGTGAAGAGTAGCAGTCAAGATGCCATTAGACTTGTCCGGGAACCCTATAGTTTGCTCATGAGCGAAGCTCGTCGAAGTACGTCATCTCCTCGCGGAAAGACATCTCCTCCGTCATGATAACGTCGAATGAGAAATCTTTTCTTTGAAAAGTATTTCTTCTCACCTTAACCTTTACATTCTCGTCAAATGACCTCTTAATACTCCATTGGAATTATTAATGTCATTTCTCACGTCTCATCATATGACTTTTCAAGTCATTCCTCATATCCCGCTCATGAATATTTCAATATTTCTATGGAAATATTAAAGTCATCTCACACATCCATCTTATTCTCGACTCATGACTCTTGAATATTTCATTGGAAATTTCAAGTCATTCCCTAAGCCTCATCCCATGACTTCGTAATATTTCACTGGAAATATTAACGTCATTCCTCGCGTCTCGTCATATGACTTTTCAAGTCATTCCTCTCATCCCGCTCATGACTATTTGAATATTCCTTCGAAAATATTAAAGTCATCCGTCACGTCATACCTCATAACCTTTCATCCCTTCTATGACCTCTCGAAAGTTTCGCGGGAAACATTGAAGTCATTCTCTACAAATCACTCATGACTTTTTAAGTCATATCTTTCACTCGTCACATGACTCATGAATATTTCACGAGAAATATCTAGTCATTCCTTGTGTCGCATACTCCGACTAATTAAATATTTCATGGGAAATATTATAGTCATCCTCCTAAACACAACTCATAACTTCTATTTATTTCACGGGAAATACTAGAAGTAAATCCTCATCCAATGACATCTTAGTCAATTTCCTCGGAAACACTAAGGTCATTTTCGGTCATCCCATTTAATCATCTTTCGTCAAAAAGTTTATTAGGTATAAACTTTTTCCTCGTGTCAAAAGTCTTACTAAATAAGTAAGATTAATCAGCCAAAAGTCAAAACAGAAGAAAAACTGGACCATCAGACATACGGCTCCACTAAAGAGCCACGGCTCCACTAATGTTTAGTGGAACCGTGGAGCCGTGCATCTGAAAAACGCGCCCAGTCACTCTTTTCTTCTGCACAAACTTTCCAAACACACAAAACCACTTCCACTTGCTGTCAAAATCAAACCATAACACCATAATTCAACTAAACTCTTACAAATCAAGATTGAGGCATTGGAATCAACAAATCCTAATCACAACATCACTCATTGTAAGTAAATCACTCTTAATTTCATTTAATTTGAGTCTAGGGTTTGTTCTTGAGTATGAATCCGAATTGGGGATTTTCAAAATTAGTTAAACCCTTGAGAAATTAAGACTAGGATTAGACAATGTAGTATTCACATGATTCCCTAAACCTAGGATTTCCAAAAACCCATTTATGTTGCAAAACCTAATCCGAAATTAATCACTAAATTCGGATTATGATTGATTATTTGTAATGGAATCATGTTTAGGATGATTAAAATTGGATTAGGAACGTTCTGCATTAAAGCTTTTCAATATTAAAAATTGTTGGCACCATGTTGAGGCATTTGCCAAACACCCCAATTCGATCATTTTTCTAAAAAACTTCACAAGTCTAGGATCATGAAACCTTTTTCATACATTGTTGATGCAAATTAAAAACGTTTTTGCATGCATACATGAACTCTCAAATATGGCTCGAAGTACATAGTTGATATGTATTATTCGATATATTTGATTGAGCAAAAGTGAAGTTAGGAGCGTTTGGGTAATCTCTTTAGGATAATTTTAGAGTCGAGATTGCCGCACCTCCACATTGTTTGCATTTAGGCACACACACTAGAAGTGTAATCATTAAAATGCAACGAACTAACATATACAAAAATATTTTTTTTGTAGACAAACAATGCCTCGAAATGATTATCAAGATACCAAACCATATATTCATAGTACTCTTGAAAATCTAAACATTCCTAATGAGCAAAGAGCTTATTTTGCAAAAGTCCAAAATCGATACATACACGAAGGGCGTGTAGTCGATGCACTCTATGTCACGACAGAAAACATCCGTGCCTGTTTTCCTTCTATCGAGTTCGATTGTTTATACAAAATAAACGATCAAGTCTGTCCTCGTTTTGTTCTCGAGTTTTATAGTCGAGTCCGTACCTTCACTGATGATGATGGTAATGTTTTTCTTGATTTTTGGATTCAAAACCAAAATATCATCCTGTCTGTCTCCGAGATTGGACAAATTCTCGGTGTTCCTGCATATGGTCAGTGTGCATACACTGAAGACCATACTCTCGAGTCTCTCTTCTATAATCTTGAGGATGTAGGTGCCTATCGCACTGAAATTCCCGACATCGAGTCCATCAAACAAGTCATCCAAACACCTCGAGTCATCCACACGTATCAAAAGCGTGATGGTTCAATTGTCCACCTTGACCCAAACCGTATCTACCTCAAAGAGCTCCTTCCCGACCTTAGAAGTTGGGAACTCCTTCTTCGTGAGAACGTGTTGAGCCTTGCAGGCAACCGTGATCACGTCTCTGTGAGTCTCGCCCATATGCTCTACTGTCTTAGTATCGAGGAACCTTATAACCTCGCATACTATATGGTCAAAAGGATGGCCAATATTCACAGTCGTTCGGATAAGCTCATGCCATATGGCATGCTGCTTACTCGTCTGTTCCATTGGGTCATGGAACATTTTCCTAATCTCCAAAGTGTCGACTATGTCCTAGTCAATTCTGTTATGAAACCTCTTGGTGGACCACGACGTCGCACAAAGCAACATAAGGACAAAGGGTCCAAGCGTGGTCGTAAATCCACTTCCGACATTCCTCTCTCATCCTCTTCCTTCGGTCATGAATCATCATCTCAACCTATGCATGCAGATGATGATGAGGTAAACGAAGAAGGAACGTCTTGTACACGTTCTCCTTCTCCCGACGTCTACTTTGACAACCTTGACACCTCATCATTTCGACGTACAACCTTCCTCGAAAACGGGATGGTCAACCTAACCCAAGTGATGAGAGAACAAACTACAATGTACAATAGACAAGTGGAGATGCATGAGCAAACTGTCGGGGGTTTCAAGTCTATTGGGAAGACCCTAAAAGGGATCCGGAGCAAGCTGAAGAAGTTGGGGAAGAAACGAGACTAGTTAGGATTAGCTTAAGTAGTACTATTAACTTAAGTATTATTAAGCTATTATAAATAAAGAAATGGCACTAACTTGCTTGGAATGTTCCCTTCTTAATATTCTAACACTTCAACATGGTTAATTTTCTTGTTAATTAATCCTCATGTGGTTTTATCTTGCCTAAATCATGCATGTTAGTTTATTTTATTACATGCACTAGATGTTAAAAATGCTTGAATTCATGCATGCTTAATAGTTGCCTAAATACATAGATGATCACATGATCATGTTAGTTACTAGTTGAAACTAGCTTTAGGAATTCTATGTGTTTAGTAATTTGAGGCTTTGAGATTTGCAGCCAATGGATTCCCCAGAAATTTCCCCATTTAGGCTGCCTAAAACCTGCAGACCTGGAAAGAAGGTTAAAAGATCCCACGGCTCCATTAAATAGGCCACGGCTCCACTAAATTTAGTGGTGCCGTATCACCTTTAATGGTGCCGTGCCTCTGGAAAACGAAAATTGCTATTCTCTTCCACTTTTTGACTATCTTTTCCAGAAAATCTGCAACCAAAACCTGATTCCCATGCACCCAAATCCCTAAATCCAACATTTCAAACTTGCATGCTTATGTTTTGGCTATTTAAGCTAACATTATGCATTGCCATCCTTACACCCATCCTTACACCTTCACACTCACCATATCACAATCATGGGATCAAGGGTATTCAAGAAGCAAAAATTCTACATCAAACCAACAAATGAAACCACTCAAATTGATCAATGGATCAAGAGTACTCACACATCACAAATCTCACCAAACACCAAAGAGACAATTTTCATTGATCTCACCTTGGATGATGATGATGATACACACACACCCATAGTCTCAACCAAATCATCATCTTCTTTCACTACACCCCATGCTCCATCCAAGGCAACATCAACCAAACCAACATCCTCATCCTCCACAACCTTTAGAACCAACACACCTTTAACCTTCACCCCATCATCTTCACCATCACCACAACCTTTAGCCCTCACACTAGCCCTATCACCCATATCACCTTTTGAACTTACCACCAACACATCATCATCTTTCCTATCACCATCACCTCAACATTTAATGGGTCATCCCATCCTTTATCCCCTTCAACCACACACCTTGAGTTGTGCTTGTTGTCACCACAACCAACTCCTTATCATGGGCCTTAGAGATGAATTGAATCTTCAATTCTCCTACCTTGAACACCTCCTCACACCACCACAAGGACCCACCATTTTACCACCTCCACCACCACATAGCCCATCCAACTAAACATAGTTATGTTTTGTTTTTCCCAATAAATACCTAGGAACCCTTTTGAAGTTGGAAGCAAATCTAGAAGCCTCATGTTACTTTAGATGTTTATGTGTCTTCTTGTTAGTTTAAATTTGCTTCTCTATTGTAGTCATACTTATGTATGACATTTATTTCATATTTATGTAATGGGCTTTTCATTTTGGCTACTTAGCCATAATTCTCTTATTGTGGTTGGATATTTGTCTAATGTGCTACTTGTTAGATATTGTATATTTGTCGTCTAACTTTGTTTTGTAGCACGATCCATTGCTCGATTCCTTTGTGTTCTCCTAATGAGGGGGAGTACACATCAAGGGGGAGCCTTAACCACCTTTTTGATTTGACAAAAAGGGGGAGAAATGGGAGTAAACTCATTAAAAACTTGTTAAATTTAATTTTCACCTAAAATGAGTTTATATTTTGTCATCATCAAAAAGGGGGAGATTGTTGATGCAAATAATGTTCTAAAAACGTTATTTATATCTTTCGATTACTTCACGTTTTGAGGAAGACAAAATGTGAACTCACGTTACGTTAAAATTAACTTTAACAAGTTTTTAATCGGAAGATCCCGTTTCTACGCAAATCACTCTTGAACAAAGTTACAACTTGAACTAGTGATCAAAGAAGTGAATTCATGTTTTGAAAATTCACATTTTAAATGGGACAAAACATTTTTTCAAAAATACACATGACAAATTATTTTTGAAATATTAAGAAATGTTTTAATGGAAAAATAAGTTTGAAAATCACAACAGCTATTTTTCCCCCCAAAATTAGCTCCAACCTTCCCCAAATAAGTTTTCACCAGAAAAGACAAAATTTGGAGCGTCCTAGTCTACCACGGCTCCACGGTACCGTTAAATTTAACGGAGCCGTGGGTCATTTAGTGGAGCCGTCCGTACCATTTTGAATTGTAACGTTCAGATTTTCTTTGCCTATAAATACCCACCTCTTTCACAGTTTTAGGCACCCTTCACACACAGAAAAATCCCTCAACTAAATCCTCTCACACCTTTCACCTCTAAGGGTCAATTAGATTAGTTTTTCTTTGTTTCAAGAGTGATCCAATCATCCTTCAAGTGATCCTCTTCATACCTGTTCACTAGCAAGAGAAGAACACAAGTATCCAAGTTGATACAAGGTGTTGTCATCCCTCTTCATTAGCAAGAGAAGAACTCAAGTAATCAAGAAGATACTAGAGTTGTAGTTGATAGGTTTTTGTAACACTTGTTACAACCTTGTTGTATCTTAGCATACATCAAGTATATTTTCTTTTTGTGAGTGAGAGTGAAGATCAAGTGTGATCTATAGAGATAGTGAACATCTCTTGAAGCCATTGGGCTTGTGTGATTGATCAAGAAGATCAAGGGTCATTAGGTTAGTGTTAGTCAAGTAGAGTGAAGTGAGTGTTGATCATTGTGATCGTGTTGAGATCTTGGTGATCTCTTGAAGCCATTGGGCTTGTGTGTTTGGTCACGTGGACCTTAGCACTCGACATCTAGCTTAGTGTCGGAAATAGGATAAGCGACGTGTACGGTTTTCTCCGCCTGAAGGGAGGTTGTTGATATAGTGTTTGAAACTCTCGAGTGTGGTACTCGGGGAGTGGAGTAGGGCGAAGAAGAGCTTCGTAGCCGAACCACTATAAATCCTCTGTCTCGGTTTGATCTTTCCAACTCTACTCTTTACTTTTATTTGTTATTATTACGTAGCTTAGTTTGTAGTTCATATTGGTGTTGTTTGATTACACATAGAGTTCGAATCAAAGTTTCCAATAGCATACTTTTAAAACAAGATTTTTAAAAGAAGTTTTTAAACCGGTAAACTATTCAACCCCCCCCCCTTCTAGTTTTCCACAAATCTTGCAAAATCTTATGTGCCGATAGTGGCTCGCTTCGCACGGTAATTTACTCCCAGGCGAGACTAGCAAGGTTATAATTTATAACATATTTTTAAGACTTAAAGTCATAAACTTTTAATTGAGTGATGAGTTTTTGTACCAATAGTAAGAACGGCTCACCCAGTTTTGACAAACTATAAGAGGGGTTTAAGGAGGATTGACAATAAATTGTCAAACCAAAAGAGATGCGTTTTCAATTGGCACTTGTGCTGACGTTTGTCTCTCCGCTCCTTTGTGCGTCAAATTGGAGCTACCAAGTACGACTATTTCTATATACAAAATCATCTTAAGGGTGAATTGACCTCAATTCCACATGCCATTTTGTGGTAATTATCCGAATAACTTGGGTCTTTTGACTCATGCAGTAGTAGGATATAGTGAGCAATAATTGTAGGTAATTATTTGATTGGTGAACCCAATACATCAATTAAAACTTTGTTGATTTAATCTTAGCTTAAATTGATAAATAAAAAGGTTTTGAAAAACTTATGATACGAAGATGTGTGCATGCTTCTTCTTACATATTTTGATTGACACATCAAAATTATTACCCTAAAATTTAAGTTCATGCCACTAATTATAAGAAACACTTGAAGTTATTATTTAGCCTAAGTGAGACTTTTCCTAGATTTTAATGACAAGGTAAATTTTCGTTAATGCGTGAGACCATAAATGGAGAATTTTCAGTTTCTAAATTAGACAACTTAATTAAGTTGTTAGTGAGACCTAGAAACTTAAGGCATGAGATGGGATGAAACATGCTTACTTTGCAAATTGAATTTGGCAAATGTAAATCCCATAATGAACTAGGAACTGGAAACTGTTTGCCAATTATTGTTCGACAGATTACCATATTTTATACTTTCATTACTAGCAGATCAACTGATGTAGTGAAATTATGTAAATATGGATCATAGTTTTCAAGAAAATTCAATGGTTATATGAATATTTCCTTGGGTATTTTATTTTCTTGAAAAGTTTTATTAACAAAAATACTAATATTTTAACTTTTTCTATAGAAATGGCTCAACCCGATAATGCTGTACTAAGTTTTGCGTTCAAAAATTATTTTGAACGGGAGAAATTGACTGGCCCGAATTTCAATGACTGACATAGGTCACTCAGGATAGTTTTGAGACTGTTCGATAAGCTGGAATACATGAATAAGCCTTGCCCTGCTGAACCAGCTGCTACTAAACCTGAGGATGTCAAAGTTGCCTGGAAAGAGGAGTATAAAAAGCACAATGAGGTTGCGTGCTTGATGCTTGGAAGTATGGCTCCCAAATTGCAAAAGCAGTTTGAACACCATTTTCCTTATGATATGCTTCAAGAACTCCAAAAGACTTATGATAAACCACCTGCAGTTGAATTGTATGATTTGATCAATGCACTACATAGCTGCAAGCAGGGTGAAGGTAAACATGTTAGTGATCATCTGTTGGAAATGAAGAGCTACATGGACCAACTACATCAGATCAACTACATCTACCCGGAAAATGTATGTGTGAACTTAATCAACAGATCCTTGAACAAGGAATTCTTTGGTTTTGTTCGAAACTATAACATGCATTGCGCGGGGAAGACAGTCACAGAGTTGCTTGCAATGCTTGTGGACTATGAGAAAGGTTTACCAAAGAAGGAACCTACTCCTCAGGTATTAGCTATACAAGGAGGTAGGATACTATTGGGTTTATTGATTTGATGATACAAAACAAAAAGAATGAAACATGAAGGGCTTTAAGTGACAAGAAGGGAAACTACAAAAAAATGGAAGATTTAGAAGGTTCTTAGAAGAATATTTAGTTTCCTAATTGTATTATGATTCCTTTGTAAACCCTAATCCTCTAGTATATAAAGAGGACATGGGACATATTGTTGTTCCCTTAACACGTTTAGAATTAACTAGAAAGTTAATCTATTTGTGTTTAGGACTAATACAATGTTATGATTAATTCTAACAGTTATAAAACGTGAATATAGAAAAGTCAAGATAATTTTCAACGTTTAAATTCTTATTAGAAATGAATCAAAGAATCTATACCCAAGTGTTTTGCGGAACAAACACTTGGGATTGAATAGACAAGGTATGGTGGTGTCTCCTATCTAAACTCAAGTTTTGCTTGAGTGGTAACAATGCGACCTCACTGAGCTAGCTCAGGGATACGTTACTCTTTGTAGGAGAGAAGTTGTTTTGCAAAAGTCTAAGCTTTAATTGTACAAAACACCCAACTTCTCTCCTTCTCAATCTATTTATACACAAGTAAACTGAGTAAAAGTATTTAAAATATTACAAGTTGTTGAGCAAGCGTGTCTGACAATTACAACAGTAATTGTCATTTCCAAGAACCAATAGAAATGGCCTATTAAGTCTTTAGGAGTGGTTGGTCTGACACTCCAAGACTTTAAGCCGTCTTAGGAAGGATTTCTTCCTGACAAGATAAGATTTGATCTTATCTTAAATCCTTCCTAGATATTTCTGCCTTTCTTCTCAGGCACTTAGTTCTTCAGGACACGCTTCTCAGTTATCACTCTTAATTACTTCATTGTTGTTAAGGAGACTGGGGTTCAGTGAGTTCTTGTCAAACACTCACTGAACCATCATCTTCTTCTTTGGCTTAAGTGCTACATCAGGGAGTACCGCCTTCCTGAGTAATGAATCCTTCTACTTGAATTCGCCTTAAGCATCCTAAAGATGACTCACTGAGAGGCTGTTCTCTCAGTGACTTGAATTGTTCTTGGTTTAAGTTAACACTTAGTTAATTTGTGTCCAAATCATGTTTTAAGTATTCTTGGGTTTTTCCTGACCCAACAATCTCCCCTTATTTGGATATAAATTATTCCTAAGTGTTTTGATCAGTTATGAGTGAGCTAATGACTTCTACTCATACTGAATGTATTAGAATGTAAATAAGGACACTGAAATAATAAAAACATCATCTTATTTGTATTATTACAAGTCCTAACAAACTAAGTACAAAAGGGATAGTGGGGGTGACAAATGTCATCAGTATCCTCCGGATAGGATGGAACCATGTTTTGACTACTGGAACTTTTTCCAATAAGCCTCCAGCAGACGTTGTAGGACGTCTGGGATAGTGGGGGTATTCAGGCAGATTTATCAGTTCAACTTAATACAAGGGCTTCAAGCTTGGGCTTCTTTGACTGCAGCTCTTGTTGGTCAGGGTGCTCACGGATTTTCCTTTTCAGATCTTGACAAAACTTCACATTTTCAAGACTCTTGAGTGGAGAGGCCATCATTAGAAAACCAAGCATAGCTTTGATCCCTGACAAATCGATATCACTCCACCTCTGGAAGGCTTGGTCTCCGAACTCATCAATGAAGAACAAACCTCTTTCAGGTTGTTCAATGACCACATTGTTCCTGAAAGGAACACCTTCAGGGAGAGCCCTATTGCAGTCAAGACCAGGAACCTTGATCTCAGGCTCAGCTTCAATCTTCTTTCTTTTTCTTGAAGAAGACTGAGAGGGAGCTGGTTGTGCTGAATCAGGAAGAAGAGATGGAGTGCCAAGTTCCTGAGGTGCAGCTGCCAATCTTTCGTACCTCAGACTCAAGGACTTCATCAGACTAGGGACCACAACATTTGATTTCTTTGCTATTAATGGACCCAACTCATCCAATTCTATGATCCCAAAGTCAGCGAATCTGAAAGGTTGATGAACCTCAAAGTCTCTTTTGTCAGCACTTCTATAGACAGTGAGAATGGCAGGATTGGTGTTTCGATGAATATGAACATCAGTGATTGGTTCTGGCTTCAACCTGTTAGTCATATACCACTGATATTTCTTAATCATGTTCTGCCTGATCTCTTCAGCCCTTTTATTCCTTTCCTCCCTTTTCTTCCTGAGAGTGATCATCTCCTCAGTCTGAGCTTTTACAAAAGTCATACCACCCTCTCTTCCTGAAAGATCCTTAGTCTCAAGACCAATCTTCTCAGCCTCTTCATGAACAACCTTAATAATAGCAGGCTTGCTCACCTTTTCTTCCTCCTTTAACTTCTTCTTTGCTTCCTCTTCCTCCAGGTAAGCACTGAGTTCATCAGCTGAGAAGTGGTGAAGAACTCCATCAATATCATATGGGATCCTGGCTGGTGATTCAGGATCCTTTGCTACCAAGATTGGTGCTAGTTGAGGCTCAGGATCAGTGAGGATGCCTTTGCTTTTATCTTGATGGGTGGAAGAAGCTTCAGGAATCTCCCCTTCAGTGTGAGAAGGAGGTTGTTGGCTTGTGGAAACTTCAGGGACTCCAGTGTCTTTCTCCCCCTCAACTGTTGCTTGAGCCATGGTGATAGCAAGAGTTGGAGCCACTGGAGCAGCAGGACCCTTGAAAGCCTGATAGATCTCAGTCATCATTGATTTGATGTCCGAGGTGTCTTTCTGAAGAGTTGAGATCTTATCCCCAAGAGATGCCTGAGAAGCTTCGATGCCTGACATCCTTGACCCAAGAGACCATGCCAAGGATGTTGAAGATTGTGCCTAAGTACCCAAATGTTTTTCCTGAAGACCCAAAGAAGTCCTGATTGAGTCTAATGAAGAGCTAAGACCCTGAATATTAGAATCCTTCAGTAAGCTAAGAAGATCACTGAATTCAGCTGATTGCTTCTGGTAAGTCTCAGCAGCCTGAAGGACCTTCTTGTTGAGTTTTGGGTCATCCTTGATAGCTGTTTGAATAGTTCCAAGGCTTTTGGTGATGCCTTCAAGAGTAAGATTGAACTTTCTGAAATGAAGATCAATAGCTGTCAGGGAGTTATTGGTGTCAGAATGTATCTCGATCACATCATCATGATAACTTTCAACATCTGCCTTCAGGTTGGCATAGTGAACAGCAACTTCAGTGTGATGATCGAACATTTCTTCAGTGAGACCAGTGAAAAGAGCTCTATTGGTCTTGAGTAGGAACTTGACCAATTTTCTTTCTGTGAGGGGAAGAGAGTCTTCATACTTTTTGAGGATGTCCCCAGTATCAGAAGAATCAGAAGATTGAGAACCTGACTCTTTACTTTGGTGTGGAGATGACTGATGTGATTGTTCAGGTTGTTCAGATTGTACATCAGTTTCCATATCCTCACCTGCCTCAAAAATTTCCTCTTCACTCTCTTCCTTGAGCTTTTCATCAGACTCAATAAGAGCCTGAAAGTCCCCCATGGACTCAATACCCAAAAATTCAACCGGCTCCACTTTATAAAAAGACTCGCCTTTGGTTTGGCCAGGTCCTGACCCCGTTGTCATAATAACTGAGTGGGTTTGCTCAGCCTGACTAGCCATAATAACTAGGGTAATACCAGCCTGGCTTTTGGGGGCAGTTCCTGAGAGAGTCGGACTGCCTGAGGGGTTTATGGGTTCCATATCAGCGGGTTGTTTCTTTCCCTCTGAGTCTTTGTCCCCCTTAGCACCTTCAACCACTGATGGGTGTTTTCCAGTGGTATCACTAGGTATTGATTGTGAAAGTTGGTGGACCCCCTTCCCATCAGGATTGTGCTGTCCTTTTGGGGATTTAGGGTCCTTTTCTCCCTGAGATCCTGAGGGTGATTGCTCAGGAACGTTAACGGGATGTAAATGTTTGTGGGTCCCCTTCTCAGTAAGGTAGTGCTGCCTTACCGAGGATTTGGAACCCTTTCCTCCCTTGGGAACTGATTGTTTTTTGACAGTTCCTTCATCGGGATGTGAGGGGGGAATGCTTCCTGATCCCTCTGACTTGTTTATGTCAGTGGAATCATGTGGAAGGGGTGTGCCCGAGGTCACTGAGGATGATTGCTCAGTGACCTCCGTTGGCCTTTGTTTTGAGGTCAAGAGGGTCTCAGAAATGGGTGTCTCAGAGGTCTCGGCCTTTTTCAACCTCTTTTTAAGGTTTAGTTGGTTTTGAGGATCAGTCTCAGTGGTGAGTGGCTTGGGTCTAACCACCTGGCTGGACTGACCCTTCTTTGTCTTCTTCACCTTTTTGGTCGGTGAAGGAACTGGTGAGACAGCGTCGTTACCCTGAATGACTGATTGCATGTATTCAGTCAGGGCAATTTTTGTAACCTCACTGATGCTACTAGTGAAGTTTGACTTGTGCAGGACGTCAGGCTTCGTACCTTCTGCATCAGGCCTCACGTAGTCAGAACTAAGTAGGTCCTGAAGCACACAGGAAACAAATCTAGGGTAGGACATATGCCTTTGCCTATGTTTTCCTGAGAGCTTGGCAACAAGGTCTCGAAAGATTATTCCTCCGATGTCAATTTTTGTACCCTCAAGGAGACTGAACAACATCAATTGTTGTGATGAGTTCAATTGTTCCGTAGAGGATTTATTTCCACCCAGGACCTGAATGACAAATTTCATCAGTATCCTCCAGATAGGATGGAACCATGTTTTGACTACTAGAGCTTTCTCCAATAAGCCCCCAGCAGACGTTGTAGGACGTCTGGGGTCGTGGGGTGCTAGAAAGATCAGTTCATTCTTTATGTCCTGATCAGTAGGGTTGGGTGCAAACGCTTCAGCAAAGTCAAGGCCTGTGGCTTTGATGAAGGTTAAGTAGTCAAAGGAGAGGGTTCTGCTCCCATTCATCACCGTGAAGGTGATGATTGACTCTTTGGTGTCTTTGGGGCTGGTAGCCACAGCCGTGCACCAAAATTCCCTCAAATAGTCATGGTAGATGACTGAGGGGGTGTGGGTGAAAGCCTTTGCAAGAAAACAATTACGAAGAAATTTCATAACGTTCTTGTAGGCTGGGTAGTTTTGTGGATAAGAGAAATTTCCTACCACATTGTTCTTTGTTAGGTCAACGTCCCCAGTGAGGAATTCCACATTGGGGGCGTATGCGATAGCTTTAGAAGAAGCCATTTGTGGGTAAGTCTGGGTTTGACTAAGGTTTCTGGGTTTCTAAAGCTTAAGAATACACACACAATTTGTTTTTGAGAATTAAAATGGCAGAGTTTTGCTTAAGATTCTATAAAAACATGTGTGTGTTTCTTTTGGTTGGGTTATTTATAGGGAAGTGGAGATGGGGGAGATAATTTATTCAAAAAGAATTATTGGAAATTGTTTTGAATAATATGTTTTGGGATCCGCATTTAATGCCAACACTCCACTTTCCTGGTTTGGCGCAACAGTCAAGGTGAACAGTTGAGCAGTTCTGCAAAAGTGTAATTTGCAGAGATGAGTCATCACATATCTGTAATGTGATTGGAGAGGCATTTAATGCCAAGTGGGAATGTGGTGGCCCAGAGGTGGAAGCCAGAAAGGCAAAAAGAACAAATATTCTTAAATTAAATATGAGTTCAGTTACCAACCTCGGACATTTACTAACTAGATACTTAGAGCATTTAAGTCAGTATTTAATGTCTCTTTTCAGGGCCCTGAATGACTTTTCATTCAGTGATGGTTTTTCAGGGACTTGGGATTAGTCACTGATGATTCAGGAATATGGAATGATTCCTGAGCTACAAGGATTCAGGAACTTGGGTTTAGTTCCTGAACCCTAAAGATTTCAGGAACTTGGGTTTAGTTCCTGAGGTTGAGGATTCAGTGATTTGTTTTCACTGATGTACACATTGAGTCAGGGACCTGAGGTTTTAAGAATTTACACTTCAGTTGGAAGGAATCAATCAGTGGACTGATTCTCTATATCCAACATTCCTAATTCAGCTTTCAGCCTTGTGAAAGTTGGTTCATCCAAAGGTTTGGTGAAGATATCAGCTAACTGATATTCAGTAGGGATGAAGTGTAATTCAATGTCACCATTCATGATATGGTCCCTGATGAAACGATATCTAATATCAATGTGTTTTATTCTCTGATGATCTTGGTTTTAAAAACCTAGAGCACTCTTGGTTAGTTTAAAAGATTTTATAAACCAGAGGCTCTGATACCACTTGTTGTTCCCTTCACACGTTTAGAGTTAACTAGAAAGTTAATCTATTTGTGTTTATGACTAATACAATGTTATGATTAATTCTAACAGTTATAAAACGTGAATATAGAAAACTCAATATAATTTTCAATGTTTAAATTCTTATTAGAAATGAATCAAAGAATCTATACCCAAGTGTTTTGCGGAACAAACACTTGGGATTGAATAGACAAGGTATGGTGGTGTCTCCTATCTAAACTCAAGTTTTGCTTGAGTGGTAACAATGCGACCTCACTGACCTATCTCAGGGATGCGTTACTCTTTGTAGGAGAGAAGTTGTTTTGCAAAAGTCTAAGCTTTAATTGTACAAAACACACTCAACTTCTCTCCTTCTCAATCTATTTATACACAAGTATTCTGAGTAAAAGTAATTAAAATATTACAAGTTGTTGAGCAAGCGTGTCTGACAATTACAACAGTAATCGTCATTTCCAAGAACCAATAGAAATGGCCTATTAAGTCTTTAGGAGTGGTTGGTCTGACACTCCAAGACTTTAAGCCGTCTTAGGAAGGATTTCTTCCTGACAAGATAAGATTTGATCTTATCTTAAATCCTTCCTAGATATTTCTGCCTTTCTTCTCAGGCACTTAGTTCTTCAGGACACGCTTCTCAGTTAACACTCTTAATTACTTCATTGTTGTTGAGGAGACTGGGGTTCAGTAAGTCTTTGTCAAACACTTACTGAACCATCATCTTCTTCTTTGGCTTAAGTGCTACATCAGGGAGTACCGCCTTCCTGAGTAGTGAATCCTTCTACTTGAATTCGCCTTAAGCATCCTGAAGATGACTCACTGAGAGGCTGTTCTCTCAGTGACTTGAATTGTTCTCGGTTTAAGTTAACACTTAGTTAATTTGTGTCTAAATCATGTTTTAAGTATTCTTGGGTTTTTCTGACCCAACACTAAGTATGGACGTTTTTACTTGTTAAGAAAGGGTTCTTGCACTTATATATAGGACCCTAGGCTAGTTTACAAAGTGTGACACCCCAACCCTAGTAAAGGCTTACACCAAAGTACTTGCTAACTTATTATCATTGCCCGAAAGCTTAGAAACGCTGTGAAAATGTCCAGGAATATTGAGTTCAAGTCTCAATAGGTCGGTGTTGTGTGGAGTTGTTTACGTGTCATGTTAAGCGATTGGAGGAGTGTGGTTGCTATAGTTCCACAATTCTAGTTCTTGTAATTCCAAAACTAGGTATCTCTTGTTTAAGTTACTATGAACTACTTTTACTTTAAGTTGAATGAAAGAATGGTTTGTTACTTGTGTTTGAATATAATTGTTATGGAGTGATTTTTGGTATACTTGTGTGTATGATGTGACAATTGTTGGAGTATTCTTATTTTATAGTGATGTATGAAAACATGTCTTGTTTTATGAGTTTGTTGAAATACAATCTAATCTTGCTTAATTAGTTGGTAAAAACAGTTTCAAAGAATAAAAAGGGCCGAAAGGATTTTCTTTATGTTTTTATTCCAAAAAGTTAGTGCACGAATTGGTATGGGCTATGGTGTGTGACAAGCACCATATTAACTCATTAAAATGGATTTGGAAACGATTTCATCACGAATAAAAGGGCCGAAAGGATTCGTAAGAATTCTTAAGATAAGAAATGCTTTTCAAACAACCAAGAGCTTAATAAAATTGTCGTAATAGTTGAAAAGGCCGAAAGGAATAAACTAGGAGATTGAATTCTTAGAAATGATTTTTCATGATAAAAACCATTGATTGTGAATCATTCATATTAAGTTGTGCATTACTAGAAGTTACACTAAACTTTGTGGATTACTCTATGCAATTAGTCAAACTATTACACACAAGTATTTTTGTTTTTGATTGATTGGATTTTACTTGCTTTTGAATTTACACCAAATTGGATTGACAACCCTTTTTGTAAAAACTAGTTTACTAAGTTCTAAACACCAACTCCCTTAGGACGATCTCGACTTACCCACCTTTACTACCACGGACGAGTATACTTGCTCGTATGTGTTAATTAGAGAATTGGATAAATCGTGTTTATAAATTTTTAAAACTCGCGCACCCCGGTGAGAACATCAGATGATAATCAAGAAAGACTTCGATATAGTCAAAGGCAAAAGCGAGAGAGTTAGATCTCTAGCATTGAAAGCCAAAAATGAGTCTAGTGATGAGGAATGCTCGGATTCTGATAGTGAAGATGAAGAGTATGCGTTGACGTTAAAAAGTTCTTTAGAAGAAGTGGTAGGTTTGTTAGGCAACCTCGTGATGACAAGAAGCCGTCACACAAGAACCGGGTTGAGAAGAAAGGGACGAGTGATAGGAAATGTTTTAGATATGGAGATCCTAGTCACCTCATAGGAGAATGTCCCAAACCACCGAAAACCAACAACCAAAGAGCTTTCATAGGAGGCTCTTGGAGTGATAGCGGTGAAGAAGAAGAGAAGAAGCCCAACGATGAAACATGCCTAATGGCTCAGGCTTCGAATGAGGTACATTCCGACTCCTCTTATTATAGTGATGATAATTCGTCAATAGATGATAATATACTACATGACGAATATAATAAACTATGCGAAGTAAGTTCTAAAATTTTAGGTAGAAACAAAACACTAAAATTAAAATTGAATGAACTCGAAGTGCAAGTTTTAGAACTAAAGGATCAAGTCAAAAGACTTGAGAAAAATAAAGAAGTAGACGTAGGATGTAGGTCATGCATAAGTCTTCAAGAAGGGAATGAGAAACTCAAAGATAATGCTTTGAGAATCATTAAGTTTGAAAAAGGAACAAAGACACTTAATGATACACTTTAAAATGTTAGGTATGGTCAACATACCGAAGCGGGCTTAGGATTTGACCCAAATAAAGTTTCGACAAGAAAAAAATGAAACAAGTAAAATTTGTCAAACCCACAAGTTCTGTCAAAACAGTAGACGGCACCACTAAAGGTACATACGATACCATTAAATTTAATGGTACCGTGGTAGCGTCTGGTGCTGAAGACAGAACTTAGTCAAATTTGAAAAATAATTCAAGCCCTAAACCAAGTCACATAGTTGTAAATGGTACCAAAGTACCTATTGCTAGTATAAAGGAAGTCAAAAGCTTTAACAAACCTTTGTCAACCCCTGGGCTTGGCTTTGTAAAACCCAAAACTAGGTCAAAGACTCCTCCACCTAGAAAAACAAGTGTTCCTAAACCTCGGTCAAGAACTCCTCTACCGAGAGGTAACTTTAGAAGACAAAGTTATCCAAGTAACTATCCCGTAACTTGGAATAACCGTCAACTACAAAGTTACTTACCATGGAAAATTTGTCCTTCGTTTCAACATCCTAACCAAATGCAACTAGGTTAAGTCGAGGTCGTCAAGTGGATAGGGATCCATTTGTGATGGAGCTAAATGAACTTAGGCCCCAATTTAAGAAACTAGAAGAGCTTCTAAGGGATAATGTCATAAGCACCATAGGGAATAGGGATCATGTTAACGCATGCCTTTGTTACAAGATGTATTGCATGTCAAACCATTAACCCTTCAACCTCGCTTATTATATCGCCAAAAGAATGGCCGATATTCCAGTTCAAGGTACCACCGCAATGCCCTACGGGATGCTTCTGACCCGTCTCTATAGAGCCTTTGCACCCATTCCTAGAAACGCTTTAGGATTCGTTCCCGACTACACCGAGATTAAGCACACTTTTGTTCCACTTAGTGATCATCGGGTAGCCGTAGCAAAGGGAAAACGAGCTCATCCTCCTACATCATCATCATCCATGAGTGAAGAGGATGGTTTGCCAAACTCTAGGATCTCACCAACTGAGTACTTGAGTCAACTTCCTCCAATCCCGAATGAATCAGCGGAGTTTCGACAAACCAAAGGAATGGTGAAGAATTTGGGCCGTTGGATCCTGAAGCTTCACAAGAAAAATGAGCAAGAAGTGAGGTTTAAGGGATGTTTGGTATTAGACTTTTTCAAACAATGATGTGTTGAACTTGTGTGTTTCTTAGAATCTTATGTTAGTACTTAACTTGTATGTGAACTAACTCAACATTGCAGGATGATAACATTTATTGTTATCGATTTTTGGAAATTAAGCCACCGTTTGGCTTAACCACTTTTATGGTAAGTTATTATCATCGAATTAATCTATGTGCAAACGTGTATTAGAACCCGTGTTTTTAGTTTTATTCTATCACATATTAGTAGTTACATATGTTTTAGGTGAATTTTCGGGATTTGAACGGATAATGAAAATTATGACATGCTCTCTGTTAGAATTAGGACTTCTGATCGGCGGATTTGGCGGAACCCAAATTTTGGTTCCACCTGTTGTGCACTTTGGCTCCTGTAACACCCCTGTTTTCGATATACGCTGCGCAATTATAAGTTGGGGTGTTACTTCAAGTATCGTAGTCATGATAATAGAAAACGAATCGAAAAGAGACGTTTTAAATAAAATTGTTATCATTCATTATTTAAATCAGAGTACATAATATAGGTCCCAGCGGGAAGTTTCGAAATACGTTATAAAAGTTACATTATTCGTTTGAATGATAACAAAATAGACACTCTTTTATAAGTGATGTGTTTTTTTTAGGTCTATAAAAAACTACCAAGTTTTAAATTTATTTATTGCCGAACTAACCTATAGACTCTAAACACTCACGAGCAGTGTACCCGATCAATGTAGATAGTTTTTAGGTAAGCAAGGGTCGTTCACTAGGAGCGAAGCTAAAGTGATCTAAAGGTATTCTAATTACTAAACTAACTAACCTAGAAAGCAAGTAAATACTTTTGGGGTTTTAGCCTGAGAGGCTATCACGATTTTGTGTGTTTAATTAAACTAAATACGAGAAAATAAATATTAAACTAATTAAAAGCAACTTAAAGATAGATGAAGATAGATAGGAAGAATGGGTTAGCCATGTCTAATCCATTTTATAGATATACATGCTTATGTCTACTTGTTTTAATTCATTCAATTGTTTTGTCGCCAATCCGATTATTAATCCTGTCACAATTAAATAACCTACCATCGTGGTAGGAAAGAGGACATGATCATAGTGACTCGTCTAGCATCAATACTAACTTATTGCTTTAAACCATCTAACCTAGTTCGGTATTACACGCTACTAGTCCTATTAGGTTGTAGACACGTTCCGTTTATGCCAAACAATGATTCCTAATAGAGATTCGGGTTAACACGCATATAACTCAACCTAAGCAACCACAATTACAGGTAGTTAAGTCACATCAATTAAAGTTATAAGGATCATAACCTAGTTACATAGACTTCTACTAGTTATAAGCAATAAACGAGTTTTTATCGACAAGCACCCAATCCAATAACAAAGCAAACACATCGACAAAATCATAAAAACTAATAAAACTTCATAAACATGGCTAACACCTAAGGGTGTTAGCCCATAATCTCAGTAACAATACACAATGTTTGAATCATAGCATAAAAGATAGAAATCATAATGAAAACTACACGCTAACCGAATGATTAAACAAAGTAAATTGGCTTGAGATGTTCTTCGTGGATGGAATGGATCTTCAATATAGTCTTCTGCTGTTTTGGGACGTTTACAGACGCCTGGGAATGATCCCGAGGGTCCCCAATGATGCCCTAATTCGTTAATGAGTTCGGTATTTATAGATTCTGAAATCTGGGTCGATACGGCGCATCTAGAGAGTTAGATGCGCCGCATCTATAAGTAATCGTAGCCTCCAAGTCTGAAACTGACCCGATATGGCGCATCTATAAATCTGATATGGAGCATCTCCCAATACGGCGCATCTAAAGACCTGATGCGCCGCATCTCCTTCAGATACAGGTAGATCTCCTTTTTCTCTTTCCGTGGCCGCTTGAATCAACTAAAACGGAGTCCGGATGAAGATTTTATGGCCAAAATACGAAAGCATCTTCAAGTGTCGACTTGTAATCTTGACTTCTTCATTAAGCTTCTAATCTCCACTTGATTTCTTGGTAAGGATTGTGTATGGCCGATACGGCGCATCGGATTGGTCCGATGCGGCGTATCTGGAGTAGAACAAGTTGGTTCTTCTTCGTTGACCAAAGTTTTATATGCGACGCATGATAAAATCAGATGCGGCGCATGCTTCAAAGTCAGGCAATGGTCTTTGATTCGTCTAAGTCTTTATGTACGACGTATCTATCAAGAATGATACGGCGCATCTTCCTTCAGTTCAGTAGACTTTTCCAACTTGATTCATTTTGCTCCAATTTCCGTCCGAAATCATTAACTTTCACCTAATGCTTGTTTATAACTGAGAATTACAAAAGTAAACGATTAAGTATCAATTCTCATATAAAGTGATATAAAACAAGTCCATAATATAGGATAAATGATGCTAATAATATGTCGTTATTTGATGTTATCAAATATCCCCCCACTTGAACTTTACTTGTCCTCAAGTAAACCTTAGATTAAAACTTATGAAAATGTATCCTGAATAGGATGTATTTTTACAATTAAGCATTTATTCGTTTTATCATAATTGCACAACCAAACACTTAATGAATTAGAAACAAAATAAAATATTTCGATAAAAGCAAATCTAATCGTTTAACTGTCCAGTCGTGACGAATATTCTATAATAAGCTTGGCAATGATACACATCTCCCCCACTAAAGCTAAGGAATAACAAGTCTAAAGCGGTAAAAAGGGTTTGTTGGTTAAGGGTTAATCATTCTTCTTAATCTCTATCGATCTCACATTCCAGAAAAGGCGACAAAATCACAAATACATGATCGAATCCACGAACACGATACTTGCAATTGCTCAAATCCTTAACTCGAATGGGCTAAAGATAGGACCAAGTAATCTTTACCAATAATATTATATCAAAAAGGGCGACAAAATCATAAATACATAGCCGAATCCACGACTACGATACTTAAGATTGCTCAAATCCCTAATCTCAATAAATCAAAGGTTTAGATAAAGAATGATATAGGGTATGGATAATATTTGGGATACAAATTGGTGTAAAATGAAAAATAAACAAAACAAATAGATTAAAATCCTAAGTGTGGTTAATTACTTTCCCAACCATCCCATGAATAAGACTCATATCATTGAATAACTCACGCTTTGACACTTGAAACTCACGCTTTGGGTAGACACGAATTAGACTCAATAAAATCTCAATCAAAGAATAAACCTTAGTTGACGTTCCCATAACGGCCAACTCCCATTCAATCCATAAATATAGTACAACAACAATAATGATAACTTTACAATGTTGGTAAAAACAAACTTCCAACTTTTTCTTTCTTTTTCTTTTTTCATTTTTTTTTTTTTTTTTTTTTTTTTTTTTTTTTTTTTTTTTTACACTACAAACATAAACATAGATGTGTAAAATTTCACCACATCACTATAACGATAACTCTGGATAATTTTTCCATACTTTTCAGGACTTCAGAAATAACGGTAATAGTGAAAGTAGTAAACACACGAAAAACAAGACTCAAAATATACAATATCTACTTTCACTCCAATTGCATTGTGCAATTTCCCGACCTAACCATAGATAATGAATTATGCACGCGAACACAGGTAATGTAAGGAAACACACTTTGCCTAAAGCAATTAACCACGGATTTTAATCTACAGGGTAGGCTAAGGTGTAAGGGTGTAACGAAACATTATAACAAAGGTGTAAGAAACGAAAGGAATGGCTCTTAGGGTTTTTCTAGGGGTATCTTACTCTAAAAGTGAGAGTAAACAAAGGGTTTATACGGGGGTTAACTAACCAGTGTAGTTAGTTAATAACACATAACATATATAGGCTTTTTGGGTGTAATCCTAGAAATTTACCAAGTTAGACATGTCACTCCAATTATATCAATAATACTCATTATGGTGGTCTCGAATAGTATACAAGCCAAGTTCTAAAGTTTACAAGTCACCGGCACACTCATAGATTTGTGAATTTTGATAAGTTCACAATTTTTGAAAATAAAATTATGTGTGCAGCCTATGCAACTTAGATTAAACAAAAACATGCTAAAAAAATTAAATTTTGATAATTAAGCATAGATTAAAGCATATTTTTGAAAATTTAGGACAAGTAACGTTCTAATTCTCCATCCCCCCACTTAAGTTAAACAACGTCCTCGTTGTTTGTATTTGAAATTAAAAACAAGAGATAGAAAGAATTAGAACGGAGAACTCCCTTAAGATTTGCTCGGTATGATCCACCATGTAAGAATGCGAGCATATAAAATGTGGGAGTTCATCAACATCTTCATTCGTCCAGACCTGTAAATATATAGAGACCACAGAAAAAATAGACTCGAGAACATCTCGTTAATCATTGGTTAGGAAAATAAAACTACGGGAAATTACAGGCCAGAGTGTCGATGTGCCGTATCCATGGAATATTGGATACGCCGCATCAACTTCCTGTAACTAATACGCCGCATCCACTAAAAGTGCATGCGCCGTATTGACCAACTGACAGAAATACGAAAATAAAAATAAACTAAAAACAAAATAAAAGACAAGCATGGGTTGCCTCCCAAGAAGCGCTTGTTTTTGTTAGAGTCACGAGCCTGACTCCACCCTTATTTATTAGGCAATAGGGTGTTTTTCCCCCCACTTGCGGTCAAGTGTGGGTGATAGTAGCAATAGGCACCATAACGGTGTAAATTTGCTACTAGAGATGGATAGAATATGTAAAGATAATACCTTGGCAATATGTGTACTTCGTTCATTACCTTACCCGGTTTGGTTGTTAAATTGGATGACATGAACATTACATGTGAGAGAGTAGTATGTTGAGGATCAATGAATCTCCCTTCTTCTTCGTTTGTTCTATTGGTAGTTAGGCGTCCCTTGACTTCCATAAAAGATGAGAAAGGGTCTTTGGCGAGTAAAAGTTCGGGTTCCTCTATATCCTTCATAGGATTGAAATCATCCTCTTCAATCATGGTCGTGTCCATCAGCTCATCCTTGAATTCTTTCTCGAGCTCCACCAAAAATGGGTTGATAACAGGTGCTTTATATTCATCATTAATTGGTGTAGTAAATTCCACCTCATCATTCTTTCGTTTTGCAACCTGTTTAGGAAAACTAGCAAGATTATTAGTAACGGGATTAATAATATTAAATAAATTAGTACCACTTTTTGTTGTAAGTGACTCCAATTCATCTTGTGAGTCTCCATCTTCAACTAGTGGTCTTGTAATTTCATCCTTTTCCCGAATAGCCGCCTCAAATAAGTCATCCCACATTTCTTCAAAATCCTTTGTGGGGTCATAATCTGGCTCGTTTGTTCCACGCATGAATATTTCATTTTGTTGTGGCAATTGCGGTATGGCATCGTACACAATACAATCAAAACTTTCAATATTAGAATACTCATTATCTTCATCCGATGGAATATCATCATGGTGTTTTTGATATGATGAGAATATATTTTCCAACTCGGGTGAAAAATCACAAGTAATAGCACCATACACCATTGTTCCACATTCATCTTCATTTTCATCATAAGCACTTTCAGATGAATAAGCTTCTTTGTAAACAATTGCCGGATTTTCATTCAAATCAAACACTTGTGACTTTTCTTCATCTTGGGCAACTTCCGGAGAAATAACATCATCAATAACTATTGCCGGAAACCTAATTGCACCAAAATCGTATGATTCTTCTTCATCATCATCATTGGATAAAGTCCAAGTGTGTCTAAATGGCAATGTCTTTCTTTCTTTCCCTGACTCTTCCTGCTTTGATAATAAGTACTCTTCCATCGTGGGTTCTTTATCATTGATGACTTGTGTACCATATCTTGCTCTTTCCCAATCGTAAACCTTTTTATTGCACAAATATCTTTCTTTGTTAAGCCTAAGATATTCTTCCATAGTTATGTCCGGATTGTCCATCATCATTATTACCTGAAAGATAAACAACCAAGAACAACAGTAACCGAAACAAAAACAATAAAAACTAAAACGAAAAATAAAAATTAAATAAACAAAAATAAAGAAAAGCGATAAAAAAAATTGGTCACAGAACGTCAATACGCCGTATACAATTGACCTGTATACGCCGTATTGATATAAGTCAGATACGCCGCATCCACAGACAAGGATACGCCGTATTGCCTTTCTGAGACAGAAACACAGAAAACACAGAAACAAATAAAACTAACTAAACTAAAATACCAATAAATCAAATTAAAACAATCACTCCCCAGCAGCGGCGCCAAAAACTTGATGTGTTTTTTTTAGGTCTATAAAAAACTACCAAGTTTTAAATTTATTTATTGCCGAACTAACCTATAGACTCTAAACACTCACGAGCAGTGTACCCGATCAATGTAGATAGTTTTTAGGTAAGCAAGGGTCGTTCACTACGAGCGAAGCTAAAGTGATCTAAAGGTATTCTAATTACTAAACTAACTAACCTAGAAAGCAAGTAAATACTTTTGGGGTTTTAGCCTGAGAGGCTATCACGATTTTGTGTGTTTAATTAAACTAAATACGAGAAAATAAATATTAAACTAATTAAAAGCAAATTAAAGATAGATGAAGATAGATAGGAAGAACGGGTTAGTCACGTCTAATCCATTTTATAGTTATACATGCTTATGTCTACTTGTTTTAATTCATTCAATTGTTTTGTCGCCAATCCGATTATTAATCCTGTCACGATTAAATAACCTACCATCGTGGTGGGAAAGCGGACATGATCATAGTGACTCGTCTAGCATCAATACTAACTTATTGCTTTAAACCATCTAACCTAGTTCGGTATTACACGCTACTAGTCCTATTAGGTTGTAGACACGTTCCGTTTATGCCAAACAATGATTCCTAATAGAGATTCGGGTTAACACGCATATAACTCAACCTAAGCAACCACAATTACAGGTAGTTAAGTCACATCAATTAAAGTTATAAGGATCATAACCTAGTTACATAGACTTCTACTAGTTATAAGCAATAAACGAGTTTTTATCGACAAGCACCCAATCCAATAACAAAGCAAACACATCGACAAAATCATAAAAACTAATAAAACTTCATAAACATGGCTAACACCTAAGGGTGTTAGCCCATAACCTCAGTAACAATACACAATGTTTGAATCATAGCATAAAAGATAGAAATCATAATGAAAACTACACGCTAACCGAATGATTAAACAAAGTAAATTGGCTTGAGATGTTCTTCGTGGATGGAATGGATCTTCAATATAGTCTTCTGCTGTTTTGGGACGTTTACAGACGCCTGGGAATGATCCCGAGGGTCCCCAATGATGCCCTAATTCGTTAGTGAGTTCGGTATTTATAGATTCTGAAATCTGGGTCGATACGGCGCATCTAGAGAGTTAGATGCGCCGCATCTATAAGTAATCGTAGCCTCCAAGTCTGAAACTGACCCGATATGGCACATCTATAAATCTGATATGGAGCATCTCCCAATACGGCGCATCTAAAGACCTGATGCGTCGTATCTCCTTCAGATATAGGTAGATCTCCTTTTTCTCTTTCCGTGGCCGCTTGAATCAACTAAAACGGAGTCCGGATGAAGATTTTATGGCCAAAATACGAAAGCATCTTCAAGTGTCGACTTGTAATCTTGACTTCTTCATTAAGCTTCTAATATCCACTTGATTTCTTGGTAAGGATTGTGTATGGCCGATACGGCGCATCGGATTGGTCCGATGCGGCGTATCTGGAGTAGAACAAGTTGGTTCTTCTTCGTTGACCAAAGTTTCATATGCGACGCATGATAAAATCAGATGTGGCGCATGCTTCAAAGTCAGGCAATGGTCTTTGATTCGTCTAAGTCTTTATGTACGACGTATCTATCAAGAATGATACGGCGCATCTTCCTTCAGTTCAGTAGACTTTTCCAACTTGATTCATTTTGCTCCAATTTCCGTCCGAAATCATTAACTTTCACCTAATGCTTGTTTATAACTGAGAATTACAAAAGTAAACGATTAAGTATCAATTCTCATATAAAGTGATATAAAACAAGTCAATAATATAGGATAAATGATGCTAATAATATGTCGTTATTTGATGTCATCAATATGAAAGTCCACCGCCGCTCAGTGCCAAGTTCAGTCTTTTAATTAGCTGAGATAAACATGCTAAAAAGTCAACACAAAGGTTGAGTGAATCCATAGCGTTTAAGTTATAATCAGTTGAACACAAGCTAAATAAGAAGAAATCAGTTGTATCACAGTTCAGTATATTGCACTAAACCTCATGACACGCAATGCATTGACAGTTTCCAGTCTCACTAACATAATAAAAATGAAAGTGGTTTGCCCCCAAGTGAGAGCTTGCCAAAAACTCCTCATAGATTTCAAATATAATGCATTTGTCTAACCGGCTACCACTAAGGATATCCATCTGGTTAGTTCAAATGGGTCGTCAAGCCAATAGATCTATTCACTATATTCGCGCTTACCCAGCAGGTGACTAATGGTGCATGATACGAGGGACTTTTTTAAATAAATATAAATATAAATACAAATAGGCAAACGTTAACTTAGTGCAATAACAATCAGGAAAATACTTGTGTTCGGTTTAGTAGCATGTATCTCCCCACAAGTTTGGAAAACGTAATAAAAAGTGGGACTACGAACTCACCTTGACAGTCTGGATGGAAAACAAAGTTATACAGAGTTGATAAACGTCTCCGGCACGCAACCTGGTTCGTTATGTCAAGTTTCAGTAATCGTTCCTGAATATACATAACTTTTAATGTTCGTTTCACAACGTTTTGGTTGTCGATTAAATGTTAAAATGAGACAACATGAAGTCTTTTCAAAAGTTGGATAAGATTTTATCTTATTTTTTTATTTTTATGTTTTCGTTCGTTCATTTGTTCGTTAAATATATCTCTCGTTCGTTTGTTATCGAAATAAACGTTTTACGTTTATTAATTTCTATTATAAATTTATTAGTATTATATATATATATATATATATATAATACTAATAATAATAATAATTATAAAATGTTATGCTTTTTACCCCTTAAGTTTCATATATTGACAGTTTATACCCCTGAACTTTTGCAAAATGACTATTTTTACCCTTAAACTTTTATAAAATTACAATTTTTACCCTTGAACTTTGGTCAAACGACAGTTTCTACCTTATAGTTTTGAAATTGACACTTTTTACCCCTGAGTTGCAAGTCGACAGTAAATTAAGTCCATGTTATAAAAACTAGTTAGTGTCTCGAAAGAAAATACCCTCTAAGTTTTTTGTGCGTTACACCCGACGTCCTTATTTTATTTAAACGCTTTATAAATTACGAGAAAAGGCGGGACTTTTTACGACTCTTTTATACAACTTATTATCATCTTATTAACAGCTTAATTTCAATTTATGGGCTTGTGATTTGAGCTTATAAGCTCGAATCAATTTATTTATATATGTTCGACTGGACAGAAAATGGGGCAGAATCAAACACGAATATCTTTGCGAATACCCAACCTTTTCACAACGTTCTTTTTAGTGGCCAAGTTTCATAATTTTTGAAGGTCACTTGGGTGTCGAAATAAATTCCCAAAGTTGGTCGAGTAAAGCAATATTTTGACAGAAAACTGGAAAAATAAAATGGTTTAGTTCTAGCGATAAGGCAGATTTGGGATTCGAATAACCTTATAACCGTTCAACCTTTTTACAACGTTCTTTTTCCTAAAATTAGTTAGCTGGGTGGTCTTTGTTGTGGCCAAAATTCAGAATTTTTAATGATCGTTTAGGGGTCGAAAACTAGATCCAAAGTTGGCGACCTGGAGGTGGTTTGCGACAGAAAACAGAAAAAGGAAAACCGATTGGGTTTTCGATATTTTGAGGTTCTAACTGATTTCTAATGCATGTTAACATGATATTGAACATATTTAATCTATCTTTAATGACTTTAAGGTTTCTTGTTTTGTTCTGCAAACTAATTACGGTGCGTTTGGGTTGTGTTCGAACAAAAAGAAATAAAAGAAAAATAATGATCTCATGGTTTTTAATATGATTAGCTATTAGAGCTTATGTAATACTATTTTTATGTGTATTTAAAGTGTATAAAAAGTAAGGGAAAGAGCTAGGATTACTTACTTGGATTCTTAGTCGATTAGGGTAATATGTGTCAAAATTGTTTGGAATTTGATCACTAGAGTTATCTCCTTCTTATAACACCTCTTAAGCTTTTCCTTTAGCTTCTAAATGGGTTGTGTGATCAGGAGGAAATGGAGATGGTGTTGAACCTAAGACCTTGATAGATCTTTGAGCGCTTGTGGATCGTTAGTAATGTCTATGTAATCACAAATACACTAATAGAAAGTCTCTATTACTTGTATTCTAAAGCGGAAATCAAACACAAGTAAGAACACAGATTACTAAGAACACTTGATCCTCTATGGATCTTTTATTAAAACTAAAACTTGTTTTTTAAAACTCGTACATAATACATAATAATGTGTTCCTTTTATAGACAAGGAACCCTAAACTGTTTCACAAGAAACGTATATTCTAAAAACTAATAGAAGATATGCATTATAATTTCCTAATAAAACTCATGCATATCCTAACTAATAACAAAATACGTGGAAACACTTCTTCAGCAGAAACATAATACGCGGAATCTCTACTTCTGCAGAAACACTTCTTCAGCAGATTCCAGCTCTTCAGCAGAATCTATCAGCAATCACTGGTACAGATTCTGCCTATCGTCACACTGGAAATGCGTGACTATATGCATATAGTCACACACGTTTTTTTGGGTGTGTGTGACAAAAAGTCGCGCCACCGTAGGTATCATATGGTCACATTGTTTATTTTGTGGCCGTTTTCATCGAAAAAGAGTGACCAAAACCCGAATATGTGTGACTAATTAGGCACAAGTTTTGTTGGATTCATCAGTATGTGTGACTATTTCCCATCCTATGGCCACACGAAAATATAATAAATGTGACGTTTGTGATGATTTAGTCACACATCGTGTGTTGTTTTTTTCGAGTTAGTCACATACAATTTAAAAAACAGTGGCCAAAAGTGTTAATAAGTGTGACCATATGCTGTTTAAAGTGAAGAAATGTGTACTATTGATCATCCAATGGTCACATGAATTCTTAGTTTGTGTGGCCTTTTGTAATATTTAGTCACACAAAGCATGTTTGCTTTGGGTATTTAGTCACATACAATTAAGCATAAAGTGGCCAAAAGTGTTAATAAGTGTGACCATATGCTGTTTTAAGTGAAGAAATGTGTATTTTGTGTGACTATTGATCATCCAATGGTCACATGAATTCTTAGTTTGTGTGGCCTTTTGTAATATTTAGTCACACAAAGCATGTTTGTTTTAGGTATTTAGTCACATACAATTAAGCATAAAGTGGCCAAAAGTGTTAATAAGTGTGACCATATGCTGTTTTAAGTGAAGAAATGTGTATTTTGTGTGACTATTGATCATCCAATGGTCACATGAATTCTTAGTTTGTGTGGCCTTTTGTAATATTTAGTCACACAAAGCATGTTTGTTTTGGGTATTTAGTCACATACAATTAAGCATAAAGTGGCCAAAAGTGTTAATAAGTGTGACCATATGCTGTTTTAAGTGAAGAAATGTGTATTTTGTGTGACTATTGATCATCCAATGGTCACATGAATTCTTAGTTTGTGTGGCCTTTTGTAATATTTAGTCACACAAAGCATGTTTGTTTTGGGTATTTAGTCACATACAATTAAGCATAAAGTGGCCAAAAGTGTTAATAAGTGTGACCATATGTTGTTTTAAGTGAAGAAATGTGTATTTTGTGTGACTATTGATCATCCAATGGCCACATGAATTTTATGTTTGTGTGGCCTTTTGTAATATTTAGTCACACAAAGCATGTTTGTTTTGGTTATTTAGTCACATACAATTAAGCATTAAGTGGCCAAAAGTGTTGATAAGTGTGACCATATGCTGTTTAAAGTGAAGAAATTTGTATTTTGTGTGACTATTGATCATCCAATGGCCACTTGAATTTTATGTTTGTGTGGCCTTTTATAATATTTAGTCACACAAAGCATGCTTGTTTTGGGTATTTAGTCACATACAATTAAGCATAAAGTGGCCAAAGTTGTTAATAAGTGTGACCATATGCTGTTTAAAGTGAAGAAATGTGTATTTTGCGTGACCATTGTTCTTCCAATGGTCACATGAATTTTTATTTTGTGTGGCCTTTGGTACTATTTAGTCACACATCGAATTAAACAAAGAGTGACCAATAATGTTGGAGCAGAGTTGCTACTGCTAGCAGTACTAAGGTAGTCCAAGGTAGTCCTGCTGAAGCAGAGTTACTGCTGCTAGTACTATGCTAGTGCTGCTGGAATGTGTATATATATTATATATAAAACAATATTAAAAAACACAAGAAATTTCAAATTGAATTAAACTCTAATGTATATAACTGGACAAAATATACAATTGTAATGTCGTACTTAATTAATCAAATATCTAAAGACTTTTGAACCTTCACCCCCTTAGCAGTTTGCCTTAAGTCGTTAGCAGATATATATTGTTTCTTCGTTGGTGCCTGTGGTACACATTTAGTCACATGGTTTGTTGGTGTAACCTGTAGTAAACAAAAGACGCTTCTATCAAACATTGAATTACATATGAATAATTATATATGTAGGTTGAAAAAACACATGTACGTACCACCTCTTCAAAAATAACTTGATCCTTTGGCCATGCAACGAAACTACCTTCGACTTCCTTAACTGTTTTGAACCCATTATTTGCTACGTCCGGTATGCATGCTGCATCAACTAACGATGAATCAATTGACACTCTGTAGCAATCATTTGGGAGTGGTAGGTTATGCAGCATTTGCTTTCCATGAGACTGGTATACGGTACCAAAAGCAACGATATTTGATTTCTTTGTGTGCCAGAATTTGCACTTAAGTGTCTACAAAAAAAAAAAAAAATTGCATGTATATATCAGAAATTATTTAAACAAAAGAATAACAAGAAACATGTTGAAATACATACTGTTGGCAGTGCTTGTGTTAGAGACACATCTTGTTGCGATTGGGAATCTGGAGACCCGTTTCGTCGCTTCTTTTGCTTTGGCTTATTGGGTCCGACAGTTTTAGCAAGTTCCTATATGTATATATAAAACATGTTACATTATTTAAACAAAAGAGTAACAAGAAACATGTTGAAATACATACTGTTGGCAGTGGTTGTGTTGGAGACGACACATTTTGTAGCGATTGGGAATCTGGAGACCCGTTTCGTCGTGACTTAAGGTTATGCTTAGGCCTGACAGTTTTAGCAGCAGGTTCCTATACGTATATATAAAACACGGTACATTAGTCGATCATGTATGTAAAATTCAAAAATCAAAGGGCGATCTTTTATTACTATACTTACCATTGTTTCCGTTACCTTTTTAGAAGTTTCAAGGCCATTGGATTTCTCCTCAATTCCCGCATCTTTAGGACTTACAACACCACTTGTCTGAGTGCCATTGGAGTCACCTGCAATATTGTCAATGGCCATTGGAGTCACCTGCAATATAAATTAAGAAATACAGTCACTCATCAGTTTATGTTCAATGCCTAGTATCATTAGCATCAGTGGTGTTAGCATTAGAAAATGAAATTGTTAACAACATAAAAAATGGCTTACAACTGAGGCTATTGGCGATGGTTGAGTTGGCAGAGTTATATTCATCCCTTTATCATTCAACTGTTGCAGAATTTGAGAAAGCATTACATTTGTGTTTTCCACCTCACCGGATAATTTATTGACCTGCACATCTTTTTCGGTCATCTCGGCGGACAATTTTTTGATCAATTTATCTTTTTCTTCACGCTCGCGTCTCTCATTATCCAGTTGAGTTTGAAGTAAGGCAATTTTTTCATTGGCTTCTTGTTTTCTTCGAGGAAGGCCAAAATACTCTTTGTATGTTACTGCACCTCCCACTCCCCTGGCATAACCGCCCTTTTCCTTACCAAATACAAATGTCATGGCATCAGTGCCATCATCAAAACCCGATGTTCCTTCCTTGATCTTGTCATCAGCTTCTTTCTGCACAAAAAATATAGGAAATGTTGGGATTAAAAGTCTTCTTGATGCTGTTACTACTGCTAGTACACAAGCTACTACTGCTAGTACACAGTTAAATGTTGCTGCTATATAAGCATAATAATAGAATTAGCAGTCAAACTTACAAGTTCATCTCCCTTTGATTTAATATCATCATTTGGGTATTCGCCGTCTTTGTTTACCCTTCCTTTCACCCACATTACATCACGGGGGGGGGGGTTCTTCATCCGCTTCAATCTCTTTATTTTCGATCTAATAAACATCAAATGCATACCCATGTAAAGTTAAACCAAGATAAACGAAAATATGTGGATGCTTACACATGTACAGTTAAACCAAGATAATCGAAAATATGAGGGTATTAATGCAAATGTGCAAATTGGGCAATGTAAACGGATTCATTTCTCATACTGATCGTCTCTTAATTGGTAAAACAAACATTGTGTAATCTTACCATTTTCTCTTTGACATAAGCATATCCACCTCGTCCCATTTTATGCTGATAAATATTTTGGGAACGCGCCATTTTACCTTTCTCAGATTTCTCCTAAAAACACAAAATCATAAGGCGTTTAGATGCGGTAATGCTGCAAACTGAAAATAACAAAATGACATATACACTTAATTAAAGATGACTAATTAAAACCTTGTATGCTTCGGTGGTCGTGTATTTAACATACTCGACCCAGTCTTCTGATTTCATTATTGTATTATACAAGTCCGGGACTTCATTCAGTTTGGAAGGTGTATTTAGGTTGGGCAAAATGTAGTTGACTTTGAGCTTCCTTCTGTAATTCCTTAGCATTTTACCAAGACTAATCATTATCAATTTTCTGTATTGGACGTCAACAACAAAAAATTTCTGAAAAGATTAACACAATGTTGTTAATTAGTTGCACATAATGTAACTGCATACATAAACTTATGTAGTATTGGGTTACAAAATAGTATATATGTACCAAGATTTCATCCCATAGTTTATCTCTTGCTTCTTTATTCACCTTCTTCCAGTGTAGAATCTTCACACCTATCTGCTCACGAGCCACATCTCCTAAAAAACTCACAAACACTGCTCTGTTTTCCCCTGTTACCCTACCGAGTGCATCGAAGGTTACCTTGAGCTTTGTTGCACCAGGTTTGTCATGCTTCGCGCGAAACTTTACTAGCCTGGTTGAGCCCCTCTTAGCTACTATCTCAGGTGTTTGGTTGGTTAAAGGCTCATCTATATCTTCTTCATCAGAAGACTTTTCGGATTCATATTCTAAGGCGTTATCATCATGTACAATATGATCAAGAGGAAGCAAAGTATGGTTATCAACAATGGGTTCAGTTTCCATGACTCTTGAGCAACAAAGGGTAAAAGAAAATGATTATGGCTTAGCTTGGAGAGTAATGGTGAGAGAAGATTTGATTTTTGTTTTTTATTTGCAGTCTTTTTTTTAGGAGAGAAAAGAGGCTATACACCAAGAATATGAATCGTTTGTGATTCAAAAAATTTCGATCCAAAAATTTGCCTCCAAGTTGTAATTTGAAATTAACAATTGAATTATTTGAAAATTTTCCCTTTGAACCTGTTAATTAAAGCATAAACTTGATTTTTGTTTTTTATTTACTATCTTAATAATCGCAAATAATGTATCATACTGTGCAACCATCACATCAACAGTACAAACGTAATTACTACATATTGTACCCTTACCAATTACATTTACAAAACACAAATTACTAATTACCTTTTTGTTATTTGGTTTCATTGTTTGCGTGCTTGTGTTTGCCATAAGAATGTGTGTGTTGATTAGGGTTTATTGATTTTTGTGTGTGTTTACAAATGACCGGGTAAAGGGATTAATTGCTGGTTGAATATTGAATTTGTGGTTTGGTTTAACTATAGCTGACGTGGCAAGATTTGTTTAAAAAAAAAAAAAAAAAAAAAACTAATGGTGATGAGGTGGCGGTGAAATCCGGCTATAGCCGGTAAATAGGGATGGCAACGGTTCGGGTTCGGGCGGGTTTTAGTATACCCATAACCGAACCCGTTTATAATATACCCGTACCCGCCCCATATCCCACCGGATACCCGATTAATATTATCCATCGGTTTTTCGGGTTTCCCCACGGGTATTAGTTATCCGTACGTAGTTGAATATTATATGGACAAAATTGGCGGTATTAAGATTAAGTCACGCTAAAATCCACCGAAAAAACAAAAGAAAATACTCTAACCACTCCCAACAATAACTCAGCTTTAAACTTTAACACAATGCCACGTCAGCTTTAACACACTCACCCTTAATTAACTGAGCTTTAGTTATACACAAGATGTTTAACGAATGAGCCGAGATGATATGGTTGTATACGAGATGTTTAACGAATGAGCCGAGATGATATGGTTGTATATATACGAGATGTTTAACGAATGAGCCGAGATAATATGGTTGTATACGAGATGTTTAACGAATGAGCCGAGATGATATGATTATACACGAGATGTTTAACGAATGAGCCGAGATGATATATATGGTTGTACACGAGATGTTTAACGAATGAGCCGAGATGATATGGTTGTATACGAGATGTTTAACGAATGAGCCGAGATGATATGGTTATACACGAGATGTTTAACGAATTGAATGAGCCGAGATGATATGGTTGTATACGAGATGTTTAACGAATGAGCCGAGATTATATGTTTGTACATGAGCAACACACCCAACAATAACTCACGCAACCTTTCGACCCTGTTTCATCATTTCTTAAAAGAGTTTAATTTCTAGACCAACCCTGATAGCTGGATGGTCTTGAGGCAACTCACGCAACCTTTCGACCTCTGGATCAGCACGATTATGCATCTGTAGCATAATACGAGTTATCTCACCTAGCAAATTGTTAATCAATTTGAGTTCTTTTTCTTGTTCATTGTGTAATCGGGTGAGGATAGCCTTTTGCACCTCTGCTAGTTAATTTGTTAGCCACAGTAGTGTTTGTGTTAAAATTAGTGATACTTGCGAGAGAGTTTTATAAGAAGTTGTGTGAGAAAACGAAGTGTTGTGAAAGTGGCTTTGATAGTGGAAAGCCGTTAAACTAGCCGTTGGAGGCTATTTTAAAAATCAGATTGAAAGTAAAAGTAACCGTACGAGTATTATTCAAATTCAAACGTAAAGTAACAGTACAACATATTAATAACGAGCGGGATATTTAAATTTTAAAATTTCAAATTCAAATTAAACAAAAAGGCGGGATATATTTAAAATTTATCAATTCAATTTAAATTCAATTCAATTTATAAATTGAAAATAAAGTATCAAATACAAATACATTAAACATGAAATAGAAATACATTAAACATGAAATAGAAATACATTAAATGTCAAATAAAAACTACGTTAACATAAACAATGATTGATTAACATAAACAACATACGATTAACATAAACAACGGACGATTAATAAAAACTATCATCTGAATCTGGGTAACCATCTTCAGAGGATTCGGAAGGTGTGAAAAAACCAGACTCCCACCTTTGCCTACGTTCTTCATCCTCCCTGGCTTGCCGCTCCAAACGATCAGCTTCCTCTTCTCTTTCAAGTGCTTCCATTTCCAGGAGGACTTGCATATCTGCTTCCTCTTGCCTAAGTTGTTCCTCAGTTAACCCAAACGGATTTGGGTCTTGGTTATGAACTGGTTCATTTTCAGGTTGATTATTCACCGGAAAATTTTCCGGTTGGAAAACCGGAAAGATATGCTCGGGTGGAGTATGGAATTTTTCATTTTCGCTAGGTGGGCTTGGAAACTGTTGGCCAAAATCCTTTTGGCGAGGTGGGCTTGGAAATTGTTGGCCAAAATCCTTTTGGCGAGGTGGGCTTGGAAATTGTTGCCCGAAATCTTTTCTGGAAGACATCTTGAATTTGAGATGCTTGGATCTTGAGTATTTGAGAAGTTTGGAATGTGTTTCTGTGTGACTTGTGCTTCAGAAGCATTGGTATTTATAGGGTACAAATGCAACACGTTTTATTAACGTGACTTTGAATTTTAATTGTTGGGGCTAACCTGCGTTAACGCAGCGTTAATATGTTGTACTTTATCTTACGTTTGAATTTGAATTTGAATTTTAATTTGTTAAGGCTGAGTTATTGTTGGAAGTGGCCTAAATATACCCATACTTCTCAAACACATTCAGACTGCGATAGATATTAAAGCATGTATTTACATTAAACATGTACTAGAAAATATCAATTACCCTAATGAAAAAGTCAATTAGTCATTAAAGTTAGCACACAAATTACATTAAACATCATTAATATAATATAGAAAATATCAATTACCCTAATGAAAAAGTCAATTAGTCAATCCAACACCAAACACACTTCTAGATCAACTACACTAGTCAAATCCAAACCAAACACAAACCAAATCCGATCAATATTATCCATCTGTTTACTTTTGGCGCCTCTCGATGGTCCCTCTTCCCGCCTAAAGTATTGGGAACCGTTCGTATACCTCTCTAGCCTATTTGTACAACTCGACATGGAAAACCGTTCATAATTAATCAACCGTACCATATACAACTCCTTTGATATTTTCATTAGAAAATAAATTTCAAATTTCAATGGCCGACTCCTCTTCAACTCCTTCTTCCAACAAAAACAAACGCCCAAGGGATGATTCTCCTCCACCAATGCCTGAAAATTATAAAAAAATGGGCATATCCCAAAATATTTGGGAGAAATGTAGTAAAGGCCCGTATGGTGTTGAAAACGCATTGTTAGAAATTCACAACAAGCGTATAAAGATGTATGAAGAAAGGAACAAGAAAGATTTAGAGGTCATTGAGGAGCATCAGAAGAAAATTGAGGAGAGGAACAAAAAAATAGAAGAAGAAAGAGAGAAAATAGTTGATGTTTACAGAAGTATTGAAGCTAGTAAATATGTGTCTTAATGTATCTTTTCTTTATATATTTTGCCTATGTATATTTTGCCTATGTAAATGTAAACTTATTTTGACTTGGTTTAATATATGAATGCAGTTATTATGTACAAGTTTATGATATTTGAATACAGCTATTATTATTGTACTGCTAGGTAAACAATTGTACTGCTATCGAAACGTTGTACTGCTGGGTATCCTTTTAGCAGTGGTTGGGAGTGCAGGGTAGTTTGTATCACTTTTTACTTAAAGTGTATAAACCCCCAATTGCTGCACACAATCACATTCACGCACACATTACTCTCTCTCTTCCACTCCCTAATCGAATTTTAATTGTCAAATTGCAAAACCCCCAAATCAAATCATAATGTCGAACCTAACTTTTACCGAACCTCATAATAATGTTGCCTTTTTAGAAAAATCCAATAAGTCTGTAGATTTTACTGAGATCATTGATTTCCTTAATGCAAGCTATATTAAGTTTGCATTAACAGTAAAACCTACTATATATACTTCCAACATTATCCAGTTTTGGTCGTCTGCTAAGGTCAAAACTATTAATGGGGAAGCACAAATCCATGCCCTTGTAGATGGGCAGATGATTATCATTACAGAGGCGTCTATTCGAAGAGATCTTCTCCTAGATGATGCTAACGGAGTTGAGAATCTTCCAAATACTACAATCTTTGAAAAACTTGCACTGATGGGCTATGAGAGATATACAGATGCTTTAAAGTTCCAAAAAGGTAATTTTTCTCCTCAGTGGAAATTCTTAATTCATACTGTCTTAGTGTGTCTAAGTCCAAAGACCACTGCATGGAATGAATTTAGCAGTAATTTAGCTTCTGCTATAATTTGTTTGGCTGAAAATACTCAAAGATTTAATTTCTCAAAATTAATTTTTGATAATATGGTTAAGAACTTGGATGGTTCTTTGGCTAAATATTTTCTATATCCAAGGTTTTTGCAACTCTTTTTGGACAACCAATTTAAAAAAAAGAAAAGTCACAAAAATGTTTATCCCACTCCCTGCCTTACCAAAAAGGTTTTTGCTAATATGAGTAGGGTTGGAAAAGATTTTTCAGGGAGAGTGACACCTTTGTTTCCAACAATGTTGGCAGTAGGCCAAACCCAAATGGGTGAAGGTTCAGCAATCCCAGCTGGTACCCATCACACACCCACAGAACAACAACAAAAGACCTATAAACGTAGGACTAACACCAAGAACACTGAGCTACCTCAGGCTAGTGGTTCTATACCAACTGTTGCAGATGAGGATGTCACTGGGGGGGAGAGTGACATGTTGGCAAGGGCTGCCACTACTGTGTCTAGCTTAGCAGCAGCACAGGACAGTGGTAACATCATTAAGACCCGAACCAAGACAACTTCTAATGAAGAAAGTTCCTCTGGAACTGATTCAGGTGAAGGTCCCAGTCACATGGAAACAATGGGGGGTTCGGATGTTCATCCTAGGGGTGAGACTGAACTTAACTTTTCCAGTGATCCACCTCTCGGGCTAGGTAACACAAGCCGAAGTGGTGAGGATAGTATGCAACTTTTGAATGAATTGAAGGATACCTGTGCCAAGCTGTCTGCACAAATTGGTGATCTGCGAGCAATAGCTTCTTCCCAAGATGGAGTCATCAAAGCTCAAGGTGGGGAGATAAAGGCTTTGAAGAGAAGGGTTAGGTATTTAGAAGGAGTCAAAGGATCAAGAATTCCCAAACAAAAGGTTAAATCTTCTGAAGCTTCTAAGGATGCTCCCAAACAGGGAGGGAATGAAGGCAAAGTTTCAGGGGAGGATAACCAAGGGAATCAAGTGGTGATTGATCATCGTCTGGGCAAGGTTACAAATGCTGATAGTGCTACTGAGCCAATTACAGTTGGTACTACAAAAGCTAGTACTGCTACACCAGAGGTTTTTGCAAATGCTGTTAGTGTACTTGCTGAGCTGAAGACAGCAAAACCAGTAACCAAAGGTGTTGTGATACAAGAGCCATCATCCTCTCCAAAAGCTAAACAATCAACTCCACAGGTACAAGGCAAAGGTAAAGGGATTCTTACTGAAGAGCCTGTGGAGAAACCATTATCAAAAGAAGAGCAATTAAAAGTTGATGCTGAACTTGCTATGAAATTCTCAGAAAAGTATGATGCAGAACATCAGACAATTTTGGAACAAAGGAGAATACAAGAAGAAAAAGATGCAGAGTTAATAGCTTCATGGGATGAGCAAAGGGCTCAGGTTGCAGCTGATTCTGAGCTTGCTAAGAAACTACATAAACAAGAGCAAGATAAGTACTCAGTAGATGAAAAAGCCAGGATGCTGAAAGAATTTTTTGATGAAAAAAAGAAGTTGTATGCAGAACAAAGATATGCAGCTAAGAAGAACAAGCCACCCACTCAAAAACAAAGAAGAGATCTCATGTGCAGGTAGTTTTTTTTTTTTTTTTTTTTTTTTTTTTTTTTTGCAAAGGTATTTATATTAATATCAACAATACCCAATATGTACATCATATCATAAACATCTACTCATGTGCAGGTATTTAAAGAATGTGGACAGATGGAAACTAAAGGATTTGAAATTCTTGGATGATAAAAGAATTGAAGAATTATATGCAATTGCCAAGAGAAACAATGATCTCTTCTTGAATGACAGTTCAAAGAGAGCAGGTGAACAGTTGGAAATAGAAAGCAGTAAAAAGAGAAAACAAGAACAAACTGAGCAAGCTGTTGCTGAAGAACAAATGCAAGCTCACACTGAACTTGCAGTTGCCTCTGTAGGAGAAGCCATGGATGCACAACCTTTAACTGTCAAACATCCCATTGTTGATTATAAGTCTGGATCTTTTGGGGAAACAGTTTATTACGATATTAAGAGGCATGATGGTTCTTCTAGAAGGTATGTAAGCTTTCTTCACATGGTTCATGATTTTGATAGACAAGATATGATAGCTCTATGGAAATTACTCAAACAAAGATTTGGTAATAAGACACCAGAACAAGCTAATTATGATAGAGAAGTCTGGAATTATTTAAAGGTAATGTTTGAACCAAATCATGAAGATGAATGTTGGAGAAGACTAACGCACAATACTGTTAAAGAATGGAAAATTTTTCAACGATGTGGAGTACATGCTTTAACTGTGAATGAGTTGGTGATCTACATGCTTGTAGAAAAGGATTACCCTTTAAAGTTTCACAAAGACATTCTACATCAGATGTTGCGTGTGAAGAAAACACTCAAGCTTCAGCTTAATTATGATGACATGGCATATGAACTGCTCAGGAAGATGGAAGAGTATCTAGGACCCAAGGACAAGAAATAGAATGTATAGTTATTACTGCCACAATGTATAGTTTGACTTAAACATGTATAGTTATTACTGCTAGTATGTATAGTTATTACTGCTAGAATGTATAGTTATTACTGCTAGAATGTATAGTCTGACATTTATCATGTATATGTCCACTTGCAGTCAAGCTTTATTGTATTTGCAGTTTCCATTTATCATGTATATGCACTTGCAGGCACTTAGTAACATGTTACTTCATTATAAAGTTGAAAATTGACTTTAGAAAGTCAAGTAATCTGGTTCCAGCTAGGGGCAAGTAACATACTTACATACTACTGCATTAAACTAGATAGACTATAAAATCCCAGCATTGTAATGGGGCAAATTAAATGAAGAGTCATGACTAACAGTCTGAACTCAAAATATGACTCTATGATTTAGACACCTAAATAAATACTTCATGTGACCATATGTAACATCTTGAATTTAGTCACACAAACACTCAATGTGACTAATATCAAGGTTAATGATAACTGAGTTCACATTTTGCTATACATATTAGTCACATGAATATTTCAGTGTGACTATTTTCAATGTATTGGTCACATATAATACCCTTATAATGTGGCCATAAACATAATTTAGATGCACATTTGTGGTATGGTGTTACTATTGTATAGCCTATAGTCACATGATTGTGCTATAATTAAATGTGACCATACACATTAGGAATTGGCAGGCAAACACACACTTAACTTTAGACACACATATTAACTTACGTGACTATTTGTATCGAATTTTGGTCACACTTAATCATGTATGCCTATGGTTTAGTGTGACCATATATGACATTTGGTCACACATCTCAAGTGTGTGACATATATTTGTCACTTTTAAATGCATATCGTGACTATGCTTCAAACTTACTTTTCAGTTGTCACACATTTCAAATTCATATGTGGCTAAATTTTCAACAAAAACTAGCAGTCACGCTTAAATAATGTGTGACAAACTTGAGCATATGATTTAGCCACATACACAATTACTTCGTGTGACCATATATGGATTTTGGTCACACTTTTCAATTGCGTGACATATATTTGTCACATATGTATATATATAGTGTGACTAATGTTTCAACCTTATTTGTATCCGTCACACGTCCCAAATTATAAGTGACTAAAAAATCAAAAAAAAATTTACCAGATACGTATAGTCACGAAAATATTCAAATGTGTGGCTATAGCCTCGGATGTAATTCCGAAATGGTCACACAAGTCGGATCAAGTGTGGCTGTTTATTTTATTCTGGTACATTTAGTCACATAAAAAGGCGACTGTGTGGCTGTTCGAAAAACAGCATGTGTGACTAAATCCCATTTTTGTACTAGTGAATATTTTTCAGCAGAATTCTTACTTAGCAGAATTCCCAACAATCCTCCCTTAATCTTGAATTTGACATGGTTAAGTTCAAGATTCTTGATAGATCTTTAATACTTCAGAAAAAGAGGATTGACTTCAAACATCAACAACAAAGAATCAAATGAACCATATCTCTATGAATGGCAAAACTTTAAACTTCAGGTCTTTGCAGCAACAAATGACAAAGTGTACATCAAAACAGATTAGTTTCATACTATTCTCATCACATCCAGGTGTGTTAACTCCTGTGAGAGGTGAATCATTGAAAATAATGGATTTGATCTCTCTTTACCAATAGCCATTACTACTGGAGTAGCCAAATGTGTAACACTACAAGAAAAGTGGCTTTTTAGGACCCTTTGTCTGGGACGGTATGATAATGGAGTCCTAAAAAACTGTTTAATAGGACATATGAGCGTTTAGGGTCCTTTTTAAATATTTGCTACTTAGGCGGTGTCCTAAAAAGTTATATAATAGGATGGTTGATTATTTGGGGTCATATTATCATATAACTTAATAGGACACTTAAAATATGGATCCTAATAAATTACTTTATAAGACATTTAGTTGTTGGTGTCCCATTATGTGATAGTGTAATATGACACTTGATCACTAGATGTCCTATTATGACATAACCTAATAAGACCCTTGACACTTGGGTCTTATAACTTTAACCTTTATAGGACGTTTATTCATTATGGTTTTATTATAATACACCATAATAGGACACTTGAGTTTTGAGTCATAAGACATCAGTTAGTTAAAACGCTTATTCACAAAAGTTTTATTATAACAAAATTTAATAGGACCTTTGACACGTGGGTATTATAACGTAAACCTTTATAGGACGCTTATGCATAATGGCTTTATTATCATACACCATAATAGGACATTTTATTTTTGAGTCATAAAACATCAGTTTTTTAGAACGCTTATTCGCAAACGTTTTTTATTATAACAAAAGTTAATAGGACCCTTGACAATAGGGTCTTATAACGTTAACCTTTATAGAACGCTTATTCATAATGGTTTTTTTATGATACACCATAATATGACACTTCTTTTTAGAGTCGTAAAACATCTGCTTTTTATAATGCTTATTCAAATTAAGTTTTATTAAAACATAACTTGATATGACACTTGACACTTGGGTCTCATAAATTCATCCACCATAATAGGACACTTGAAATTTGAGTCATAAAGCATCAGTTTTATAGAACGCTTACTTGCAAAAGTTTTATTTTAACAAAACTTAATAGGACCCTTGAGCCCTGAGTATTTTAACATTAACCTTTATAGTACGCTTATTTGTTATGGTTTTATTATCATACGCCATAATAGAACACTTCTGATTTGTGTCATAAAACATCAGTTTTTTAGAACGCTTATTTACAAAAGTTTTATGTAAACATTAGTTAATATGACACTTGATACTTGTGTATCAAAACTTGATACACCATAATAGGGCACTTGATATTTTAGTCATAAAAGATCAGTTTTATGGAACGCTTATTCACAAAAGTTTTATGATAACAAAACTTAATAGGACACTAGCTATTTAAGTAATCAAACATCAGGTTTTTACAACGGTTATTCGCAACAGTTTTATTATAACAAAATTTAGTAGGACCCTTGTCACTTGGGTCTCATAGGTTGATACATCATAATAGGACACTTGAAATTTTAGTCATAAAACATCAATTTTATAGAACGTTTAATTGGAAAAGTTATATTTTAATAAAACTTAATAGGACCTTTGACACTTGGGTCTTATAAACTTAACCTTTATAAGACGATTATTTATTATGGTTATATATTATCATACACCATAATAGGACACTTCTTATTTGAGTCATAAAATACAAGGCCGTCCTGTGAATTTCGGTGGCCCTGCGCTATAAATTAAACTAGGCCCTATTGATACGGAATACTTAATATATGTAAATGAAATATTAATTAATGCACAAATTGTAATACGGAACCTAGACGCATTGCCTAAGACCGCAACTCAAAACAATGTTCTGATCGAAATATTAAAAACACAATAAATTCATAGTTGGTATTCCAGTATCAAGTTAGAGTAATTACTACGTGTTAGAAGCTTAAAAATTAACATCAAATAACATTCACACATTATTCTAAAATGTTATATAGGAAAATAGAGAGAAAAAACTCTCCAAATTAATTGCTAAGAATTGACTAAATTAATTGTAACCTATTGATTGTCCCCTTGTGTTCATGTTTTTTTAGCATGTTGTCACCCTAATTATTATCCCTTAACAGAATTAGCCTGCCTAAGTAATTAAATATGGGCTTTATTTTGGGTTGAAACTAAAAAAATACGTCTACATCCTACACGCACTTTTCAATTTAAGTTCGTGGTTGGGGAATGCATTCCGCTGTAAGAGTGGCTAGTTTGACATATAATAAGATGGCTTAATCAGGTAATGTAACTAAAATTTATTCTATGTTTTAACTTTTAGTTGGTCGAAAATGCAAAATAAATAAATAAATAAATAAATCTGGATAAATTAAAGTAAATCGTTTAACTGGGTTAAGATGCGTCAAACTGTAATCGAAAATTTTCAACAACCATCCTCAACTGACTTAGTAATATGAAAAATGATAGTATTTTGTTGTGGCTATTCTTAAGGATATTCATATGCATAAGTTATTCGTAAAACCATGGCTTAATCCGACACAACCCAATTCAACTCATCTATTTTAAAATCTCTATTGAAATTCACAACTCGTCCATTTAGCCAAAAATCTATGTTAATGAACATATAAACTATATTGATCAACCCTTGTACGAAATCGAAGAAACAAAATTGGTTAATGTTTATGAGAAGAGAAAATAGGAGAAGCAAAATCGGATATAGATCAAACAAACTTTTGAATTGCAGTATGAAGATGAACGGATTTGTATAAAGTCATCTTAAGAACGTTTTGATTATTTCAATCAAACAAGAGAGTGATTGCTTAAAATAAGTTGAAATCGTTATACAAGAATTCCGTCGATTACCCACAAACCATATTTGTGGGTAAAAGGCTTATATCCATGGGTAATTGGCTAATACCCACGAATTACCCTCACAACTCTTTGAATGGGTAAAACCTTCGAGGCTAATTGTTTACCCACAACATTTTCAATGCGTGGCTAAGTTTACCCATGACGTGTTTAATGGGTGATTACGTTAATTTCATGGCTAAATATATCATGGGACTTTCATAGGTACCACGAAAGTACCCATGCATATAATTATGGGTATTCCGTGTGTGAAATTATCCACATATGTTGCCATATATAAAATGCTAATTTATGAATAAATAGTCTTTTACTCGTATATGGATTTCCTCCCATTATAAAACATCCACTGTTTAACCATTGGACATAACCTTAATAATACATTTCTAATAAAGCAAATTATACACATATACAGCCAACGAAGATCCAAAACATAAATATTAGAATGAAATTATATTCAATTAATACAATATATCTTAAGTACAATCAAAAAAGTATAGCCATAACTTGGTAGTTCCAAAGCAGTACATGAGCCATGTCAATTCACGGACCATCTTTCCCTCGTGGTTTTCGCATCCTAGTATTCACTTAGAGGCAATCATTTTTTTTGTTGTCAAAACCTACATGTACGCATACCGTAATTAACTTCACATTCAAATATCCATTAATCGAACATGATGATAGATAAATTAAAATTCAGAAAACCAAAGTAGTTGACCCTTACCAACAAAGCTACTCGTTGTATCACCGATGATGTATTTGATTTATTGACACAACACTGTTGACCCCTTAACTTATAGCCTGTAATTTAATTAATAGGGAGATCAAGGTCTAGATAATAGAATTCAAGTTCATTTCTAGTATATCATAATCAATGATGTTTGTGAACTACTACACGGTTCAAAAACAAAAGTTAGAACACTTAAAACATAAGTAAAGAGAAATGAATACCATGTTGCATGTATAAAATTTATTGATCCAAAATGATTATAGGAATGAAGAAATATAAATATACGGAGATTTGCCACATCTATTAATATTATTGAGAAACATGGTAACCGCTTTCATCCATTACCGACATCTGAAAGAATTAGATAGACAAAAGTGACATGATAAATCTTTACTTACAAGATCATTAACACGTTCTTAACAAAATTATACTTACAAATTGTCTGATTATAAGTGGGATCGGTGCGTGAGATAGATCCAACACATAAATGGATTCCAACATGATAGGATAGATGCAATTCCCCTTTATGTTCGAGATGACGATAGAGGAATTCGCAATTAGTGACCTGTCAATCATTATTCACACGTTTGATAAGATCTATATATCAACCACACGTTAATTTGGTTAGAAATGTATGAAACATGGTCCCATTAGTATATAGGTAATGGCGTGATATGAGGAATTTCAGTTTCAAAAGTTTAAATTTGAAATATTTAGCAATTGAGGTGAATCTCTAAATTTTCAATAGTTGCAAAACCGGGAATTTTCCCTCCATATAAATATAATAGCATAATGTAAAACTTCATTAAATTACACAGACCGTCCCCGTGGTTTGTCCAAAATTTCATGTATAGTCCCTCGAGTTTCAAAGTTGTGTGTATGGTCCCTCTGACTGCAAAAGAATAACACCTATGGTCCCTATCGCTAACTGACGTTATCTTTTCCGTTAGCAAGTGGCAACGTTAGTCCATTAACCAAACAAGCGTTTGCAACGTTAGTCCTTTTCCTTAACGGCCGTTTGCAAGATTTGCAACGTTAGTCATTTTTTGAAAAATATATTTTTTCGAAATAATTTTTTTAGAAAAATATTTTTCTAAAAAAATATTTTTTTTTCGAAATAATTTTTTTAGAAAAATATTTTTTTTCAAAATATATTTTTTGTAGAAAAATACTTTTTTTTCAAAATAATTTTTTTAGAAAAATATTTTTTTTCAAAAAATATTTTTTATAGAAAAATATTTTTTTTCGAAATAATTTTTTTAGAAAAATATTTTTTTTCAAAATATATTTTTTATAGAAAAATATTTTTTTTAGAAAAATATTTTTTTAGAAAAACATTTTTTTTCGATATATATATTTTTTTTAGAAATAAGTATTTTTAGAAAAATAATTTTTTTTTAGAAAAATATTTTTCTAAAAAAATTATTTTGAAAAAAAAAAATTTAATTATTTCGAAAAAAATATATATTTCGAAAAAAAATATTTTTCCAAAAAAAATATATTTCGAAAAAAAAATTCTAAAAAAAATACTTTTCTAAAAAAAATTATTTCGAAAAAAAAATATTTTTCTAAAAAAATATTATTTTATAAAAAATATATTTTGAAAAAAAAATATTTTTCTAAAAAAATTATTTCGAAAAAAAAAATATTTTTTTAGAAAAATATATTTCTAAAAAAATTATTTTAAAAAAAAATATTTTTCAAAAAAGTTATGCTTGCTTTATATATAATATAGATATAGATAATAGATGTGTTGATATCCCACCTCTCATTAGAAAAAAGTTAGGATGCAAAGTATTACTGTATATGTCAAAACATCTTTAAACATTTTTAGGTGGGTTGGCTTGAATACTTTTAAAATAGAATTTGTTTGTCGGCTCTTACATACCTAGTGTTGAGTAAAATAGAACAAATTATATTCATGGGTATCTATATGCCCACAAATTACCTACTAAAAATTACCTACGAACACGATGGATGTGTGTAGTTCGTGTGTAATCAGAATTTACCCACAATATTACCAATATACTTACCCACGATAACTAAATATGTGGGTGATTTGTGGCAAAAGATTTACCGCAAATATTTTACCCACACGTTACACAGGAAAGACCATTTTGTGGGTAATCTTGTGGTATTTATGTGGGAAATTAGTGGGTGAATTTTATCGACCCTGTAGTTCTCCGGTTGTGGGTAAGTTGTGGTTAATTTGTGGGTAATTACCCACAAATCAAAATTCATGTATAATTTTCGTGGGTAATCATCAGAATTCTTGTAGTGATATTAATTTGTAGTTGTTTCCATAGATAAAACAATCAAAACTTCAACACATACCCGGAATTAAAACGTTGTCAATGTTTGCATAAAATAAATGAATATTTGACATTATGAGTTTCCAAAAATATGAGGCATCTAAATGGAGCGTTTGTCGTTTGAATATTGATTGCATGATATTTATTAGGGACTTTGAACCGAAATTTTTTAGCGACAAAAATATTAGATTAAGTCTGACTTTTTAAAATTATCTTCAAACAATTTCATTTCAAAAGTCTGTAGTCTGTACACGTGGCAAGCTCTTGTTAAAAGTTATTTTTGGAAAATATTAAGTAGATGGCTGAAAAAAATGTCTTTTATTAGTTTTTATAGATTTTTAGGCTTCCGGATTTTAAAAGCTTCTGATTTAAAAAACATATAGAGTAAACTACAAAATACATCCCTGTGGTTTGGTCAATTTCACACGATACATCCCTCCCAAAAAAGTTGTGCCATACACATCCTTCCGTTAGTAAAAGTCAAACACAATACATCCAAGAGGACGAACGGTGCAAAGATTATCTCGTTAAGTTGGACACGTGGCAGTTAACTCTTTTTAAGCAAGGGTATTTTAGTCCTTGTTCCCGTCTACTTCAACACTCTTTTTATATCACTTTCAGTCAAACCCAACTTATAAACCCTAATCATAAACTAAAATAAAAAACGCAAACACAAATCAAACACATCACATTCACCCACACAAAAACTTCATCTTCTACCAAAAAAAAAAAAAAAAAAAAAAAAAAAAAAAAAAAAAAAAAAAAAAAAAAAAAAAAAAAAGATCCAGACCTTGATCTAAATAAAATCAAGAAACCAAAACATAAACACATGCCCTCAATATACATCACACACAAAACCTTAGATCCGGCGATAGCTCCGGTGGAAGAACTCATAACCCAGATCTGAAATATCACTTTCAACAAAAACCCAGAAACAACAAACATAAAACCCGGAAACCAAAACACACAACAAAAAATCGACACACATAAAAATTAAATTCTCACTCATATCTCAAAACAACGGCTATGGTTAAAACTTAAAAGCTCAAAAAGCAGCTGAGAAAGATAGCAGTCTTATGAAAAGGGTTAGGAAAGAGATGGGATATCAGTGGTAGTGGTTTAATCACAATTGTGGAAACTCATAGAACATGGCTATCTTCGTTGGAAGATATGGTGATTTAATCACAATTGTTTAAGAAATATTGATTCTAGTGATAGTGGTGGATGATAGTATGGCTGGCTTTAAAGGCACCTAGTTTCATAGCCTGGTTTTAATCTTACTGACCAGATTATACGAGCATCGTGCAAAATAGAATTATTTTTCTTGTTTATTGTTGTTTGACCGGTCAATGTCAAATTATTGATTCTTGAAAAACGTATATAGATATTGAGCAAACAATGTAGTTTTGTTTTAAAAAAAAAGATGTTGTTACTTTTTATTCTGAGTTTTTTCGAAATGTGTTTTTAGGATTTGTGATTGATTCTGGATTTGAATGAATTTGTGTTTGAGTCTGGATTTGTGTTTGTCTGGATTTGTGTTTGTGTTTAAGAATATTAAAAGAAGAGTAACTGAGTAGGTGTATGTGAAAAATGACTAAAATACCCTTGTTTAAAAAGAGTTAACTGCCACGTGTTCAACTTAACGAGACAATCTTTGCATCGTTCGTCCTCTTGGATGTATTGTGTTTGACTTTTACTAACGGAGGGATGTGTATGGCGCAACTTTTTTGAGAAGAATGTATCGTGTGAAATTGATCAAACCAAATAGATGTATTTTGTAGTTTACTCAAACATATATAAAAGTTATAAACCTTGCCATTCTTAGCACTCATATATAAATTATTTTATTTTTGTGGCAATGTATACCTCATAAATTTTTTCAAGCCTTAATCTTATTTATTAAAAGTTCAATGTTTATTTAATCTTGTTTCATTTTCTTAATATCCCGTTGACATTTACCGAACGTTAGTCAATTCCATTAATTACCTAACGCTCTTTAGTCGTTTATTGTGAATTAAATAATTAAACATAACTTATTATATTAATTATTAAAACATTGAAACTTATACGTAAAGTGTGCAATCCCGGAGTCTCGTGTTCGAATCCGGTCATACTCTATTAATTTTATATCCACAAAACTAACAGCTCCCACTTGGATATACATTAATATAGTAATGACATTGGTTAGTCTAGCATAACACCCCAATGCCCCCAGAACGACCCTGAGTGTGGTTTCCTGGAAAAACCTTTTGCTGAATCATCATCATACTTATCCTTTTGTTTCTAATACCATGTTAATATGGATATGGATCTAAGTCATTCCATAATTAACTATTCTGTTTCTCGTTATTTATAATTAATCAAGATTGCCAAATCATCCAAACGTATTCCAGAGAGATCTTGGGCATAGCCATGCAAACATCTTGTCAACCCTACGAGAGGCCCAGTAGTATTATACTTTAAAACAAATTTGAAGGAACAAATTCTTTCTTGACTACAAGCATAACCCTTGAACTTTGCATCACTTCTGAAAATAGCCCTTATAACTACCAGTTACGGATAGCGTTAGACTATCTTACAAAAAATGAGCTACATCCGCGACAGTTATCTAGTATCTCAAGTTTGAGAATAAATATTCATGATTTACTTTAATAACAAAGATCCATAAAGTATAATCATGTGGATGGGATCTGTCCTATATTCAATTTATCATTTATTGAATATCATGTGAATTTGGCATGTCCAACGCATCAATATACTTAAGTATATTCTATCAAAACTTAGATTTATCTTAGAAGATCATGTATCTACATCCTTTCAATTACTTATCGTCCTCGCACACGTAATGGAGATCCCTTCGGACGAACTGAGCTGGGTTCTTCCGAAAGGATAGGATATGGGCCTCTTCGACTTTCTGACGTCCTTCAGAAACCTACGTACAACAACACGCGTTAGGCTCGCGCCGGGTGCTATCCCAGGACCGACCTCCGGTGTGAGAGTAAGTATAGGGTATTTCGAGAGACCTTAAACAGTTATGTGAAATAAATGCAGGTAGGTCAGATTAGCTGGGAGTAGTAAATGAGCTGGGTATTTATAGTACCCAGCTTTGGTACCTGAAACGGCGGCGCCGGATTTTATGGGAACATGTCGCAGACATGATCCCGCAAATCCTGGGGCGGTGACGGCGGTGTCTGCTGCTGCCATCTGTCACAAAGGTGATGCCACTTTTTGCTAATATTTATATTTTATCGTTTTGACTATCATTTTTTGACCCGATTTAGTACATTTTTATAACTTTTAATAAAAATGACAAAACTAATATATTCTAACATATTTCTCCACATTTTCGTCAAATTATTATATTTAGTTACGCAGTAACCTTGGTCACTGTTGACTTGGGTCTTCTAGTGTAAATCTTTGTTACGGCGTAAGTAGAGAGTGGATCTACGCCGTAACTTTACCAGAAAATGAAATATTAACGAATACGAGTGTATATTCAAGTAAAATGATATAAATGGTGAGCATATCAGGGGGAAATTGACACTAAAATATCAAAACTATTTGATGTTATCAATCATACCTATCATCTAGATCCGTTCTTAAATGACTACTAATAACTTTTAGCCGTTCTTAAATGACGGCTAATAACATTCAACCACCATCCTCTACAAATCCCCACCATCTAAATCCTCCAAAACTTTATCAAGCATCCTTTCAAATTCAAGGACTACTTTCAAACCGTTCTTGTGGAAAGTGATGCTTGATCTAACCACCCTCCATCCACCATGCAAGCCACTTCCATCATCACTAGTCTTCAAGGGATTTTAAACAACACACGTACTCCAAGATGTTGTGGGTCAAGAATCTCAAGTACCTTTGATCTGAAGGAGTTTTAAATGGAATATGATGTCGTGTGTAAATGCCTTCATCATCAAAGGTGTAACAACCGACAATTTTCCAAAACGTATTTTACGAGCCAAAATAATTATTTTTATTTCCCTTATCTTTTAAATGTCTTTGAACTTGTTTGAGATTAAAAAAAAGTGGATATCTAGTTAAAATGTGAGCATTGTTCATTTATCGAGCCGGCACGACCTAAAACACGTGAAACGAATCAAATTTTCCAAATAAATTAATTTCAAGAAAGTTATGCATATTTATACTCGTTTTTATTAGAAAAATTATTTCGGACACAATGGCGCAAGTCTCATAATTTTTTGAGTCCGTTTGGTATGTCGAATGGGGCCCACAAGGTTTTTACTAAAAGAATTGCAAAATTACAAAATCTACCCATGCTTAAATTTTCTCCGTTGCCCCTCCAGTTTATTTTGTCCAGGTTTGGCCCCTCATGGGTATAAATAGGGCAATTTTAGGGTTTTCTCTTTTGACTATAACACACCTCGCCGGATTGTCCTATTCCGGCACCGTCATCGGAGCTCAGGCCAACTTCCGGCCACCATCCTTTTGATGCCGCCACGTAGATCAAGACACGGGATCAAGACACGGGGTTCGGTTCTGGAACATTTGGAGCCAAAGGGAGCTCATTTGATCGTGTTTTGAAGCCACCACAGCCGACAACCACCATCACCACCACTCGCCGCCACCCCTCTCCTCCTTCCCCCCTCGATTGGTAAGCCACACGCCACCATCTTCGTCATTTATTCATTTTTATGTTGTCTCGATTTAGATTAAACAAGTCGATACAGTTAAGGTGTTGGAGGAAAGTTAAACCACTTTGTGCTTTTTATTATATGTATCAATTGCTGAAAAATAACACTTTTTTTACTACATTAATCTGAACCTTTCTATTGATACAATGAGGGAGGGCAACGGGGCTTACATGCTTAACAAGCCAGAATGTAAGGTATATTATCATTCCTGTTACTACTGTATAGTTATCTAATTTTCGGATTGTGTTAGTAACAGTGAGAACATGTGTATTGAAATTCGTTCTGTTTGGTTTTAAGTATGGGATTCATGGAATTACAGGTAGAATTCGATGAAAGTGGGAAAGTGATTGGTGTCACCTCTGAAGGAGAAACTGCGAAACGCAAAAAAGTTGTATGTGATCCATCATATGTGCCTGACAAGGTAATTAAGCATATAGTAGGCTGAATTATGATAGTGATAATCTCAATTATTTTTTTCCAAAAAACGGCTTGATGCAGGTTGACTTTATTGATAATGGGTCAAACGGGTGAAATAGGTTAAATTAACTACAAAGGGTCCAAACTTTTAAGTCTCTTGAAGTGTACTCAGGTGTTATGTATTCAAATGCTTACGACCTCATAAACTGAAATACTAATTATTTATACAAAATATTAAAAAATGTGAGCAACAAGTTGGTGGAGGTCAAACTGACAGACACGTTTTGAGCCAAACCTATTTTGACATGTTAATATGTTATCCAACCCTGCCTGATCCGCCCTTAGTAGATTAGCTCTATAATAATTCATTTTTGGATTCAACTGTTTAAGTCAGAGCCGATATGTGAAACAGGTCAACAAGGTCGGGAAAGTTGCTCGAGCCATTTGTATAATGAGTCATCCCATCCCAGATACCAATGATTGCCACTCTTGCCAAGTGATTCTTCCACAGAAGCAACTTGATCGTAAATCAGATGTGTATGTTTGATATCATGAACTTATCTTTAACTCTTAGCCATCACAAGTAATATACATTCATGCATCTTTAAAAATTACTCGGCATTCATTAGTTAATACACTCTGTGGTTAAATGAAGGGTCTAATATAATTACTGATCTTGTATCACTTCAGGTATCTATTTTGTTGTTCTTATGCACATAGCGTGGCTCCACAAGGCAAGTTTATTGCTTTTGTCACAACAGAGGCCGAGACTGACGACCCTGAGAGTGAATTAAAGCTTGGTGTAGATCTTCTGGGACCCGTGGATGAGATCTTCTATGAAACTTATGACAGATATGAGCCCACAAATGATGCTGAAGCTGACAGCTGCTTCATATCAACTGTAAGTAGTCCTGTACTTTTTTTAGCTGATATTAGCATGTATTGATTTTTAAGATGGTAAAGCCAATTTTATGCGTGGGCGAATTTGGTATCTTTTTTCTGTCAAGCGGGTCAAAGAAAAGAAAATTAACTTATATACAAAAAGGTCAAATGGTTGAGTTGAAAGTCACCTAAAGTCAAATTTTAATGCATATAACCTACTAACTTGGGATGCTGATAGCCTGATACAATGAGGGAGGGCTACACGTAAGTCTTTTATCTTTTTTGGTTGCCACAAAGGCACATTGGTACTTGATTCTAATCTGTTTTTATTTTCAGTTACCATTTAGGAGCAGATTTGCTAAGCACGGGTTCAGTTGTTGGGGACTCGTTATTGAAAGATCTTTGGCAACATCAAGATGCCATTTTGTGCTGTTCGTTGAAGGTATATAACTAAGAATCCGTGTAATATTATATTTTTCGAAAATTATAAGGTGGCTGATTTCTAATCCAATATGTGTATGGGTGTGGTTTGCAGTCATTGCCGGTTTTCATATTCGCAAATCAAGCAGGGCTTGACATATTAGAAACGACTCTTGTATCCTTACAAGACATCAGTTTGGACACAATGTTTGATGATGATGGACGAAAGGCGCTGGTTCCAGAATTGCCAAAATAATGCAACAGGTATTATACTTATATTCAACTTTCATTATGAGATTTCTTGAATCTTTTAAAAGATTACAACTTTGTGAATCTTTTAAGTAAAACATTACGCCTTTAAGTATCTTCTTTAGTAAAAAATTGTTTTATGCAACTTTTTAATGCATAATTTAGTAAAAGATCTTAACTTTATACATCATTTTTTATGAAAGATCGATTTTATGTACCCTTTATAATGTTAATCATACGAGGGTTTTCAGGGATTCACGCATTTACCTAATCTGCACACACCCATTCTGCTACCTAATCTGTTTTTAACATGTGAGTATGTAGTCGTGTATCTGTTTTGCCAATTACCTAATCTGCACACACCCATTCTGCTACCTCTAGTATGTACTTTCTATATCATCAATATAACATGAAGAGGGGGTGTCACTCACTACTTGCATAGGGTGATTATGTTTCGTCATATTTTTCTTATACCTTTTTCCTGGTATATACAAGACTGTGTTACAAATTAATTGAATGATGTTGGCAGGTGACCTTGTTGGATTTAAAGTTCTTGATGGCCTTCACAAGGTGGTTGAAGGTGGTGCATTTGTTTTGACACTGAAAGATCAGAACATACTTGGTGATGGTGACATTAATCAAGGTATTCTGATTTTATTTTTTCATTAACAGTTTGGCAGTTTCTTCATCTGTTATCTTTAGTTTTTTTCTGCTGTATTAATCAAGGCAGCTAAAAAGAAAACTAGAGTTTATTATGATAAGTAAGTTAAATAGCTGTATTAATGTGGTTTTCTAGTAGGAGATGAAACGTAGGTCGGAGATGAAATGTAGGTGAGACCATATGGGTTATTTGCCACAATTGCAGACTGTGTTGGTGCAACCATAGCATGGCCTTGTCCCTTTATCTCGGTATGTCTTTGTTAAACTTGTGATACCAATAATTTTAATAACATGGAGCTTAATGCTTATACATGGATGTTTATTTGTAGGTGGTCCGTGAGGATTGAGAAAGGATGCATGATGACCCCGGACTAAGCTTCTTGTTGCTTTAATTTCTTCTTTAATGTTACAAGACTTTATGTTGGATAATGTCTATACCTTATGTTTAGTGCTTTTGTTATGACAATTGCTTATTTGAAATACAATTTCGTTTTATTCATTTAATAATTAGTTGATGTTTTATTCATATCGTAAAATAGAGTGTGCATGCTGAAATTAGCGTCCTATCATATGACTTGTTAGGACTTTGAAATTGTCCTATTAAACTTATTAAGCATCCTAACAATAAACTTTTAAGGACGCTTAACATTGTAAAAGTGTCATAATATGTTGTTATTAGGACGTTATTTAGGTTGTTAATAGACATTTTATACGACCAAAAAATTGGTTTCATAATCTTCTTTGAGATATTAGAACCCTTTTCTTGGTGCTAAAGTAGCTATAATGTTACATGATAAGCGTCCTAACAATTATCTTTTAAGTACGCTTGTATGTGTATCAAAAGATTAAAATTAGGTAACCACATGTTAGAACATTGTAAAAGTGTCCTAATATGTTGTTATTAGGACGTTATTTGGTTGTTCATGGACATATTATGCGACCATAAATTTGGTTTCATAATCGTATTTGGGATATTAGGACCCTTTTCTTGGTGTTAAAGTAACTATAATGTTATATGATAACCGTCCTAAGAATCAACATTTAAGGACGCTTGTATGTGTATCAAAAGATTAAAAGTAGGTTACCACATGTTAGAACATTGTAAAAATGTCCTAATATGGTTTTATTAGGACGTTATTTGACCTATTATGCAACCATAAAATTGGTATCATAATCTTATTTGAGTTATTAGGACCCTTTTCTTGGTTGCTAAAATAGCTATGATGTTGCATCATATGCGTCCTAACAAACTTTTAAGGACCTTTTTATGTGTGTCAAAAGATTAAAAGTAGGTAAGCACATGTCAAAACTTTGTAAAAGTGTCATAATATGGTTTTATTAGGACGCTATTTGGGTTATTCATAGTCATATAATACGACCATAAAATTGGTTTCATAAGGTATTTGAGATATTAGGACGCTTTGGACCTATTACGACCGCCTTACATGAAACGCTTTCATCCTTGGTCCTATTAAATGAAAGGTCCTAAAAAGTACCATTTTATGACGCTTATGGGGGTCCTAAAAAGTCACTTTTCTGGTAGTGAAGTTCGAAAACTATGGTACACTGATAACCATATGATTTTTAGCAAATCATCAGCTATAAATGGATTTGAGATGTCTTTACCTGTAGCCGTTTGCTCAGGACTAGCCAATTCTTGGTTTCAACTGAACCTTGGTGAATTGAATACCAAATATGGATACCAAATGTCTTTACCACAAACCATACTTTTGTGGACTAGCCAATTCTTTGGATCCCATAAAGGGTTACATCCATGGTGAATTGATGACCATACAACCCTCAGCAATTAAGCATGGGTGAGTTGCATACCCTATAGTTTTTAGCAAACCATTACAGCTATCAACAGATTTGATGTGTCTTTACCAAAGCTGTACCCTTTGGACTAGCCAACTCTTTGATGGAAACAAGTCACATCTGGTGAGTTGATAACCATCAACAGAGTGATATACAACAAACTTGCAGAAAAGTTAGTACAAATATACAATGGTTATAATTATTTATTTATTTATTTATTTTTTTTTACTAAGAAATAAATGAAATAAAACACACAACAAGGATACAAGATACCAGAATCAAGTAGAAGCTTTGTGTTGCAGAAGCTTGGACTTGATTAACCCAATCAATTGTTCAACATTAGTCATATCATTTGCCACTGGATTAGGAGGAACTTCCAATTTCTTTCTTAGCAGTCGTTTCATCAGCTTAATGGACAAAGGTTAATGCTGATCAGAAAACATACACACCCTAATCCCAGACTTTGTTTCAACCACATGCACATTTGGATTAGGATAAAATCTCCAAGTATCAACCTTCCACTTATGTGAATTCTTCCAAATTGAGTAGCCTATTCCATTTGGAGATTGAGAATCAAAAAGAACTTGAAGATCTCCCAGTAAGTATAAACCAGAACCCTGTGGTGTATTAGTGGCATAATACTCTGTGACAAGTCTATTGAGAGTAATCAAATCTTGCTTATCCACCAAGTGAAGTATTTCTTGCAAGAAAGTAAACTGCAAATAGGAATTATCAATCCTATATATGGTGTTAAGCTGTCCATCAGTCACATTCCATTGAGTCAAAACACTACAAGAACCCTCAAGAAAAGTTTCAGAAGAACCCACTTTGATAAATGTTGTATCAGGAGCCTGTAAGTCCAAATGCTTAGAAGAACTACCCTTGTGTGACTTATAAACTCCAGAGATCTGCTTCCTAGCTAATCTTACTGATCTCCTGATGGCAATGTGTCTTCTGTGAGACATTCTTTTCTTCCTCCTACCAGGTATATAAATTCCCATAGAAAAAGAAGAACTGACATTCTCAGATGCACCAGAAGCATCTTCAGTAGGAATAGAAAATGTAGGAACAGAGGAAATTGGAACAGAACCACCTACTTCATACAATTTATCAAACTCATCTTTGGCCCGTCTAGACTTAGCAGCTTCTTTTTCAGCTCTCCTAACCATATCTGCATTATAGTTGGAAAGATGTGATCCTTCTTGTTCAGCAGATGCAGAAGAAGGAATGGTATCAGGCTCAATAGATGTGCCAATAGCACTTGATGAAGCTTCAGAAGAAACAAGAATAGAAGAATTATCAGCTCTCATTGTGGATTGTTTCTCAGATGCTTCCTCAGTGGGAATGAAAGGTGCAGCAATAGGTTCAGCAGAATGTATCCCTTCAGGAGGTGTTTCAGTAGAAACAACATGAGTGCTCAGCTGTTCTCTATCACCAGAAAATGAAGTAACAATCTCAACTGTCTTGAGTCTTTTAGCTTCTGGAGCATTCACACTTGCAGCATTCCTCTTCAATTGATTAGAAGCTGGTTTAATATTCTTCATAATCCTATTATATAGACTTGTCAATTCAGATTCAGGTAAAGCCCAAACTTGCTTCTTGGTCAAACCAGATGTATAAAGAATAGCACTCTGATTATATACTACATTTCTCATATAAGTTTTCTTCTGTGCTTCTGTCTGTGGTTTCTCCCTCTTAGCTTTGGCCTTCTGTTCAACAATAGCCTTTCTCTTTTCAGCTGCAGCTTTCTTCTTTTGTTGACCAATAGCCATCATTTGTACAGGAAAGTTCTCACTATTAAAATCAGCTCCCAAAATACTTTGAGCAAGAGTAGGATTTGAAGCAGCTTGTAAAGTGTAAGAATCCCACTGCTCATCAGTAAAATGAACTGATTGTTCATCCAGTTCTCTTTGTCTTTCAGGAGGCAAATTTGAAGTAAACTGATCTGCAAGCTTTTGTGCCAATGCCTGACTCTTCATCAGATCTTCATAATCTTTCAGTAGTCTTGCTTGCTCAATCCTCTCTTTGTCAGTCACAATATCTATACCAAGATCTTCCTCATCCAACACTCCTTTCCTCTTGGCAGAGAGAATCATATCAAAAACATTGGTAGCAAGCTCATCAGAAGAATCATCATGAGAAATATCAACAATTGAAACTGTGTCAATATTCTCAGTAGAAACATCAGAAGAAGCATCAATATTAGAAACATGTTGAGAAGTATCTTCAACATGTGTAGGAGAGACAACAGCATCAGGATCCAGGACAAAAGTTCTCCCAGCAACAAATATTACAGGAGGAACTTCTGAAGGTGTAACACTAGTTTGTGCTGGAATTGAAGATGAATGGCCAATAGTAGAAGCAACATCAACCATTGGTTCATCAGCCTTAAGATGATCACCATCAACTGTATCTTGAACAACATCCACACTTGGCACCTTAGAAGTCTCAGTGGAATCCTTGCTCAAATACTGTCTTCTCTTCTTTCTATAGAACTTGAGAGGCTCTTTTGATTTTGATGATTCAGCAGCTTTGGGTGAAGAAGCATGAGTCTGCTGAGCAGCTTCAGCCAATAACTCAAGATGATCCAATTGTATATCCTCCTGCTCTTCATCAGAGGCAAACACAAACTTCCTTTTCTTTTTCTGCCCAAGTTGATCTTCTAACTCCTGAACCCTCTTTTTCAACACCACAATCTCACCACCAAGTGAGGATTTGGTGTCAACTTCTTGAACATTCCTGTTGAGCAAATCATATACAGAAGTAAGAGTAATAGGGTCCTCAGCTCCACCAGCAGATTGCTCAGTGGGAATGGGAGCTTCATTGGGCCTTTCAGGAGAAACATGTATATGCTCAAAAATAGGAGAGCTTTCATCAATTGGCTCTCTAACAGGACTAGGTGTGGACAGTCTAGTAATCTCAGGTTCAAGAGGTGAAGGTACTTGGGTACCAAGAGACTGAATTGTCTCCTCAACCTCAGGAACAAGCTCATCAGGAGCAACATGAGTTGGTGTTGGACTAGGACTAGGTGAAACAGGTAAAGGTGAAGGTGGAGGTTGGTCAGGAGAAACATTGGATGCTTCAGCAGTCATGGAAGGACCCTCATCAACTGATGGATTACCATCAGCAGCAACACTAGGAGATGATGGAGTACCATCATCAGCAGCATTTGGAGAGGGTGGAGCACCAGCAGCATTACCCTCACCAGCATCATCATTGCCATGTGGCAACATAGCTGGTAGCAGAGGGTGATGTGCCCCAACATAATGAGTTTTCATAGAAGCAAACAATTTAGCACTAAGAGCTCCTATGGGACAATAGACTCTGTCTTGGGTTGTTATGCCTAAAATCATTTGAAGAAACCTAGGGTACATAAGAAACTTATGCTTTTTCTTCTGAATATTTTCAACCATATTATCAAAAATAAACTTAGAAAAATTATAAGTCAAACCCTGTGAAAGACATACAGTACCACAAACTAATTGGGTAGAGAATTGATCCCATCCTCCAGACTTGATGATGATACACTGAAGTAATGTGTGCACCAAAAACCTCCACATGGGGCAAAACTTATTCTTGTGCCACATATCTGTGTCAGTACTTTGATAACCAGCAGCTCTTAACCCAGCAAGTATCTCTACAGTGTTGGTGTGATAGACACCACCTTCATCATCCAGTTGCAATCTTGTCCTAATCAAAGATTCAGTCATCACATATTCTGCTCCATCAATCGTAGCTACTATCTCTGTGTCAGAACGTTTGGCAGCAGATGCCCAAAATTGTCTAACCAACGATTCATATATCACATTTGGAGAATGTGTTAGTGCATAATGAATCTTGGAACGCTTCAAGAAATCCACCATAGGTTCATACAGTTCATGTCCCTTTGCTTTTCCCAGAAAAGCTACTTTGTTGTGATCCTTCTTCAATTGTAGTGCCTCCATTGAAGAAATTGTGAGAAATCGGTTATGAATCAAGTGAATGGAAAATGAGTTTAAATTGATTGAAGAGGGAATCAGTTGATTTTGGGCGAAGATTATACGAAGTAGGTTATAAATAGAAGTTACCCAATCATGGTCAAGAATATTGGAACAAATCGTTGACCAGATCTGACGTGTAAAGTAACTCCAACATTCGAAATTAACGCTTCAGCCGAAATGACGGTCAATCTGCTGATGGAAAGTCAATCATCAGAATCAACTCAAGTGAAAAAAATATCTTTAGTAAATATCTTGAGTTTATTGTGCCACCAAACTCGCATTAATTACCATCAAACCTTGACTCCGCCTATAAAATAACCCCAAATCACAATTCACACATATCAATTACCCCCAAATTAACATCAAACCCTAATTTCTCAATATTACCATAATTAGCCACAACAAACATGTCTTCCAAACCAGAAATCATCAATCTAACCTCCTCCTCCTCATCATCATCATTCAGTGATGGTTGGAGCACTTACTTTCCACCCAGTGCTCAACCATGGACACTCCGATTAACCAAAAAAGCAAGTAAGAAGAAACATGATGTGGGGGAACCAAGCAAAGCCCCCATTCCTGCTGAGTCTGATTCTTCTGCTGATTCACGTCCCTTGTTTCCCTACCCAGTAACGAATAGAGTATATGTCTCTCCTTTTCTTTGTACCTCTGATGAGGAATCTTCTGAGGATGAAGATGAAGATCCGACATTTATCCCTCCTTCCACACCTGAGAGACCACAATCAAGACCCCAATCTTCCTGTCCAAGGTCACGGAAGTCTAACCTTTCACTTCCAAAATCAAGGGAAGTGGTGATTGGTCTTCCTGCTCCAGGATCTGGTGCTACATACCATGGAAGCAGGAGAAAGGGCAAGGGAAAAGGAAAGATGGAGTAGAAGGTGATGTGATGTTGCCAGGGACCAAAGACATAAAACTAGGTTCTTGAGCATCATCATCGTTTTCATCAATCCATCCTTTCCATTTTCATCTTCAGCTTCTTCATCGTACTGGTCATGCACATCCACCAGCTTTTGTAATAGATGATAGGAGCTAGAATATGTTTGGTAGATTTTGTATAGGGATGGTCTTGTATTTCATTTGAAGTTGATTGTAAGCTGTAAATTGTTTCTTGAATGAATGAACAAGACTTCTTTTATATCTCATTGAGTAGCACTTTTACATTACTTCAGTATTTCTTTTCAGTAGAAATAATTATCTTCACTTGTACCAGTGATTATGACTTGTGCTTCTCTTCAGTAGAAACAGACTTTAAGCTTTCATGACCATGTTCCCAATTAACCAATCTTGTGAACTTCAACATAAAATCAGCAACTGCACATAAAGACATTCTGCAAAACAGACACAAAGTAGCAAACAAACCAAACCAAAACATACAAAACTTAAAGAACATTAGCTGATTAGTGTTAGCAAACAAAAACATAAACAATAATCTACAAACTTTACAAGTTTTACAACTACTATCCTCCCCTGAGGCATATGCCTCCCCTCAAACTTTGTAGTTAAGGGTTAAGCATCCCAATATGGACAACTAAGTGTTGAAACCTAGGTCCATCAAAGGCTTTAGTCAATAAATCTGCCACATTATCATCTGTGTGAATCTTAATCACCTTTATCAAATGTTTTTCATATGCATCTCTTATAAAATGGTGCCTGATCTCAATATGCTTAGTTCTATTATGAAAAACTGGATTTTTAACTATGCATATGGTACTTTGATTATCAATAAAGATTGTGGTGTTCATAAAATTAAACCCATAATCCAGCAATTGATTCTGTATCCATAGTACCTGACCACAACAATTTGCAGCAGCAACATACTCTGCTTCAGTAGATGAGGTAGCAACAATAGTTTGTTTCTTGCATTGCCAAGAAATCAATCTTCTTCCAAGAAATTGGCAACCTCCAGTTGTGGATCTCCTATCCAGATTTGCACCAGCATAATCACTATCACTATATGCTTCCAACTTAAAAGGAGACTCTTTTGGGTACCAAAGACCTAAGTTGGGTTGGCCTTTGAGGTACTTGAAGATCTTTTTGACTGCATTCAAATGGGAAGTAAGTGGAGTGACCTGATGTCTAGAACAAGCACTCACAGCAAATGTAATGTCAGGCCTTGAAGCTGTCAAATACATCAATGAACCAATCATGGATCTGTATAGGTGAACATTCATAGCAGGATCTGGTTCAAGATTGTTCTTTGGTTTTGGAGCTTCATAAGGTGTAGTGGCAGTTCTGACATTTTCCATATCAAACTTCTTCAAAATGTCTCTCACATATTTATCCTGACTGATAAATATACCATCAGGTTTCTGCTTAACTTGTAGACCCAAAAAGAAAGTAAGCTCCCCCATAGCACTCATCTGAAACTCTCCCTTCATCAATTCCTCAAACTCCCTGCACCAAGCTTCTTTAGTGGAGCCAAAGATAATGTCATCCACATAAATTTGCACAAGAATGATGTCTCTGGAATTCTTCTTTATGAAGAGTGTTTTGTCAATGGCACCTCTTCTGTAACCATGCTTCAGCAGAAATGCAGAAAGCCTAGCATACCAAGCTCTTGGTGCCTGATGTAGTCCATAGAGAGCTTTTACAACCTTGTAAACATGCTTTGGATTATTTGGGTCTTCAAAACCTTTGGGTTGAGTGACATATACCTCCTCTTCAATTTCACCATACAGAAAAGCACCTTTCACATCCATCTGATATACCATAAAACCCATATAAGATGCATAGGCCAAGAAGATTCTAATGGCCTCAACTCTTGCTACAGGAGCAAAGACCTCATCATAATCAATTCCTTCCTCTTTTCTGAACCCCTGAGCCACTAATCTTGCTTTGTTTTTGACCACAATACCCCTTGCATCTCTTTTATTCTTCAAAATCCATTTTGTCCCAATTGCAATCTTCCCATCAGGTAGTGGTACTAGTATCCAAACCTGCTGATTCTTGAATTGTTGCATCTCATCTTGCATTGCTTCAAGCCAGCTTGAGTCTTCAAGAGCTTGAGCAACACTGGTTGGTTCCACTTGAGAAAGAAAACAAGCAAACAGACAATGCTTGAAGTTTGTGTGATTGTCCCTTTGCTGATTTGAGACATAGGAAAGAAAAGCAACTTGACCATACTTAGAACTTTTCACAGTACTTCTAGTTCTAACAGGTGCTTGAGGATCACCAAGAATATTGGATTGAGGATGAGCAATGTTGTTCCTTTTTGTAGCAGTGGGGTTGACATCAATTGTGGTGTCAAGATTGTTCACAGTTGGTCCAAAATCACTGTCATAGGAAGATGAGTTGAAGATTCCAGCTTTGTGTTGGTGATTCCCAAGATCAGAAGGACTTGGAAAGCGTGTATATGGCTCTTCAAAGTCTGTGGACACACTAGTAGAAATGGGAGTATTTGCAGTAGGACTGTCAGCAGATTTGGTGATGTCAGGAGAAACAGGAGAACTATCAGCAAAATCCTGGTTTTCACTGACTGCTTGTGCTGACTCCACACCAAGCCTCACAGCCTCTTGATTGGTTGCATGCTCTTGCTTCTTGAGTCTAGCAAGGTCCTCTGCATAGTGTGACTCATATTCAATCTCATCAGAAGTTTCTTTAGAGCTGTCACCTGCAAAATGGTTAGGAGGAAAAGAAGGTACAACAATTGTTTGTTCATCATGCTCAGACTCACTATCTGAGTCATCATCCAGGGTACCTGCATTGTGAGTGGGAGACTCTTGAGTACCTGCAGATTGGTTAGCAACATATCTAGTATAGCCCAAGTAATCAGTTAAGTAATCCAGGTCAAAATACCAAGCATGACCTTGACCCTGAACATTGGGCTTGTCTTCTAGGTATCTCAGGTTAAGGGTCTCCTCAATCTTTTTAGCATTTAAATTATATACCCTATAAGCCTTACTATGAGCTGAATATCCCACAATATACCCCTCATCAGCTTTCTCATCAAACTTTCCCAGTGGATCACTAGTGTTCAAAATGGTCACTTGACATCCAAAAGGTTTGAGATAATGAATATCAGGAACTTTCCCAGTGAGAAGTTCATAAGGTGTCTTGAAATGAGGTCTAGTGATGGATACCCTGTTCAAAACATAACAAGCAGTGCTTACTGCTTCAGTCCAGAACATAGTGGGTAATTTAGAGTCTGCAAGCATGGATCTTGCTGCCTCTATTAAGGTCCTATTCTTTCTTTCAGCAACCCCATTTTGCTGTGGGGTTCTTGGATTGCTATAGTCCCTTTTTATCCCTTTAGACTGACAAAGTTCTATTAAAACAGCATTTTTGAACTCTGTCCCATTATCACACCTAATACCTTTAACCTTTTTGTTTAGCTGGTTTTCAACAAGGGTAATGAATTCTTTTAAAATTGGAGATGTTTCATCTTTAGTTTTCAAAAAGAATACCCAACAAAACCTGCTATAGTCATCAGTGATTACCAGGCAGAAGTACTTATGATCAATACTTCTGATTTGAGTTGGACCAAAGAGATCCATATGCAGCAACTGAAGAGGTTCTGAGATAGTTCTCACAGCTGTAATGGCTTTGTATGAGGCTCTGTGTTGCTTTCCTTTGTTGCAGGCAACACAATTGTGCTCATTGGTGAAGACTTTGGAAGGAAGTCCATGAACTAGACCAAGTTTAGAAAGCTTGTTAATGGTCTTGAAATTCACATGAGCCATCCTTCTATGCCATTTTGTAGACTCATCCAGGGATGCTTTAGCCACCAAACATGTTAGGTCACCTTCAGGTTGGACATCATTCAAATTGAATGTGTATAAATTGTAGCTTCTGGGAACTCTCAGCAGAATTGTTGTATCTTCTGGAAGTTTGAAGTCTTTAGAGAGCACAAGACATTCATCCTCAGAGAAGAATACTTTATTCTTGGTGTCACAAATTTGTGATACTGAGAACAAGTTGAAATGTTGCAGTTCCTTCACATAATACACATTCTCAAAGTCCAAATTAGGTGTTCTGATGGTTCCTTTCCCAGTGATTCTACCATCTCCTCCACCAAAAGTCACATTGCCTCCTCCTTCAATGGGTACAAAATCATGCATCATCTCTATGTTTCCTGACATACTCCTGGAACAACCACTATCTACTATGCCTACTTCTTTACTTTTCAGAGGATGATCCTACAACAACAACAAAAATATACAAAATATAAGTACACTTTGGAGTCCCAATATCCCCTACCCACATACATTGAGTCAAAACATCCAGGCCAAAAACCATTCTGAAAATATGAACTAGTTGGTCTCCACATATGGTCTAGCAACAGATCTTCTCCAAGCAGATGGAGAAGGTCTATCAGCAGAATTGCTGGTCTTATGAGTTGCTTGTGGAACATATGGTGGTATATCATTAACATTTTTCCACATTGGTCTAGGTTTATTTTGACCAGCACATACACCCATTCTTTGCTCATGAAAATTACAATCCTTAATCAAATGAAATTTACTTCCACAAACAAAACATTTCTTCTTTTTAGAAGATTTATTAAAAGTGAAAGATGTTCCATTACATGCAAAATTATTCAAACCACTAACATTAACAGAATTGTTTTTGACAGAATTAAAAACATTGTTTTGCAAAGAATTAAATGACAAGTCTTCAGAGGAAACTGTCTTGGAATGTGATTCCTCAGCAGCAACTCTAACAGACTTGTAGGGAGTCTTGGGTGTAGGCTTGGGTGAGGTCTTGGTAAGGTCTGACTTTTCACTTGAATCACAACTGGTATAGGTAGTAGACCCTTGGTCAGAGGACTTGTCACTGTCAGAACAAGAGACAAAGTCAGTAGAATTAGAATCAGGGTCTGGCAAGTCACTTGAATTTTTGCCATAAAGATGGTGTGATCCATCAAAGTCTGTGGTGTTGGTAGTGGGCATGTGTTCTCCTTTAATAGGTCCAGGTACAGCATGTAATTTTCCTTCTTTAACATAATTTGCTAGTCCTGCTGGTGTAGATTTACCCAGATCATTCCTAGCTTCTAAACCTACATATTTTTTAAAACCTAAACCAATACTAGAGTTTACAGCTTGACTACCATAGAGACAGCTAGCTAACTTATCACCTGACATTAACCAAGTTTTATGATTAGCTATTTCCTTCTCTAGTTTCTCTTTCAACACTTGGTTTTCTGAATCTATATTAGCTTTTTCTTTCTCAGTACGCTTTAAATCAATTCTAGTACATTCTAAATCACTTTCTAACACCCTTATCTTTTCATCACAAGCAAGCTAATTCTTTTGAAACCAAATTTTTTGTCTTTCTAAAGTTTTTTAAGCCTGTTTGTAAGACTCAACTTCTACATAACATTCATTATATTTAGGTTTCAATTCATCATAAGCCTCCTTAAGTTCATTATATCTTCCACTACAACCAAAAACACAATTATGTACCTGAGAGATGCCCATAAAGGCAACTTGATCATGCTGATCCTCTGTAGTACAGCTGGCCAGCAATCCACTCAACTCAGAACCAGAAGCTTCATCATTATCAGGCTCATGCGCCTTCCAGTTGACATGGTCATCCAGAGTGACCAAAGCTTTGGAAGATCCATCTTTCACTTGATTCTGCTGATAGGCAGAATACCTAACCTCATCACCAGTCTTCCTATCCTTGCACTCTCTTGAGAAGTGACTCATCTGACCACATGTATAGCATTTGATCTTCCTCCTGTCAAATTGTGACAAATGGTAATTTTCACCCTAATATTTTAATAATAAATGTCGATTTATTATTATTACTAAACTGTTAAACTAAACAATGGTATGTTTACGTAGTTATTTCGGAAAGCAAATCCGCACGCAGTAGCGTACAACAACTCACCCAAACTATTTTAACTTATCAATAAAGTGAATTTATCACTTCCCGACAATTTCAGACAATAACAAATCAAAAACGAGAGGTTATCTTGTTTTTCTGAAAAACCGACACCACACGCGTACCGACACCACATTAGTAAAGGCTGGATTTTTAAATTTATCTTTTTATGAGTCGAGAAATTTATCCTACATCAGTAATAGGAAAACGACTCGAAATATATTTTCTTTTGCATTTACGTGAAGGCGCGCTGTCGCAAACAAATGTTATTTAACAGAACACGGGGTACACTTAATACACTAAAATCTTAAATATCAACCACAAGATAACACCCACCTCATCCTTATCTCTCATCTCTCACACGTGATATCCAGGAAATCCCTTTTTCCTTTCATCTCCTTCGAAAACATTTATCACCAATCTCCAAAAGAGCCATAGCAATAACCGGATCCAGGAGAGATCAATTCAAATAATTTTTATGTTCCTCCTTCCCAAGATCACTTAACCACACGTAATCAAATATTCCTCATCTTTTATCACCATCAACAGTGGCGCCTATCTACTGTCCAAAGATTTTCGAGACTCAAACCCTCCCTTGGAGGTCGAATCTATCCCAAAACCAAGAGAAGTAAACCCAAAAATGGTTAAACCTCTCTTTCTAGGCCGAAAATGGGTCAAGGAATTACCATGGGATACTCCTTAATAAACTTGGTTCCAGGAGAAGCAATCACACAAGCAAATTCAAACTCATCAAATTGTATCTCAGTTGAGGGTGATAGTGTGTGACTTGCTTGGAACCGGGTTGGAGCTCTCGTTCAATCATCCTATAACCGAACCATCATTCATCTATTCCAAGGTTAAATCTTGTCTTGTATATTTTTCTTTTAGTCGAATGATATGTGAACTCAGTGGGTTAGATTTTTTCCTGTAATTGAGTATATCTTTTTTTAGTATTGTTTGAATGTAAATCACTTGAAGTTTTATGACTGCTGTGAATATTTTTTTTTTTGATGAATTAATAATATTTTCGAACCATTTTTGGTGTTGGTGTGGTAAAAACAAATTCTTAAAACTCAAAATGTCATGTAGGAATTAGTGTGGCTCAAATCTTGATGTTATGTTCATTGTATAAACCTTGTCGAAGTCTTCATATCATGATCGAATTAAAATGGTTAGGATAGGTGTTGTCTAAAATTGCTAATCTAGTATGATCTTGGGATAGTCTAAAAACGTGCTACTGTGAAAATTAAGCCTTGCTCGAATGTGGTGGATTTTGATTTGGAGTCATAATAGTCGAACTTGAGTTTTAATTATATGCTCGCGAAGTGTTTGTAAAAATGTCGACCCTTGAAATGAGGTTGTAATCAAATAGGGAAGTCCTAGATCTTGGTCCTTACTGTCATGATACTCATGCTTATGGTAGTGTTTGTGATGGTGTTGAATTCAAGCCGAGTGGTACTCGACTCGAGACTCATCAAAGCCATTACAAGCACTTTGAAAGAGCTCCAAAAATCTGTTCATGTGGTGTCTTTAAGTCCTAAATCGTAGGTCCTTGCTGTTTTGAGCTTGCTTATGTTCGTATTTGTGTTTGTGCTCGTGGTTGAGTCGAGTGGTACTCGACTCAAAGACCTCCCAAATACCCAAGGTCTAACATGGTCGTGGCCAGGATGCTTTATGGCAGCCACGAACATGGCTCAAGGTTGTGATTAACGTTCATTTTTGCCCCGTTTCGAGACTCTGTTACGCGACAGTAACAACACCATTCTTAGGTGTTTGATTCGCAACCGCGAGCTATCACAAAAGGGTGGTGAACACTGGTGTTGAATCGACTTTACTAGTCGATTGAAACACCCCTCTTGAGTGTTTGTTTGCTCGGTGTAAAATGGTCCCAAAGGACCCCAAAAACGAGTCCCTCATTGTTGTCTAATAGCGCCCCATCCACCCCTCAAAAGACCCTATATTTCGTGTCAATTGAAACTCCCCGAACCATGTTTAAATTCAAGTCTCATAGTCATTTTAATTTGCGTTAAAAATTGTTCCAGTTCTCCTTTGTTAATGCACTGGACACAAACTAATATTGCCTATGTTTGATACCAGTAAGCCACGAATGGGCTTCAGCCCATTGAAGTGTTCTTTTGTAATCACATTGGGCCGAGCCCATGTGAACCGCAGGCCACATATGTACCAAGGCCCAAAAGAAAATTTAAACCATCACTGTTATATTATGTGGGCGGCAGCCCATTCCCCCTCCTCGATACCTATTTTTCGTTATACATAATTCAACATACAAATTTTTCTTTTAAACAAACGATCGTTTATTTATACACGACGACAATAAACTAACTTGACACTTATTTTGTTATAAACTCGTAATTGTTTTAAAACACACGACGACCACATGTAATAAAAATTTGACAATAACTAAATAGCGCAACATAAAAATTTGATTGTTAATATATATTTTACGAAACGCTATAAACGAGGCATACGTTTTAAAAAGAGATTAAACAACACAAATGAGTTACACTTAAAAATATATATACATATGAAATGAAATTGTTTACTCGGAATGATCTAAATTTTTAATAATGACACTTAATTATATACGATTAAAATTGAGAAATAGTAAACCAACTAAATGATTTTTATACTTTATTATTTGAAAACGGTTATATCAAGACTTATATAAGTCAAGAAAAAGAGTCTATTACTTATGTTTCAAAACATCATTTCCCTCACAAATTGTAAACACCTTATAGAGAAACTTATATAAAATTCGACTATTTATTTACATGTATATATAAATATATCTACACACGTACCATTATTAAATTTCCAACCGTTCCATAAATTATTCTCGTTTTCATTCCTTGATCATTATCCTTCGTGCGTATCTTTCCAATCATTGTTAATTCAAAAACTCACTATTCCTATTATTTTGTACGTTCGTACATTCCGTTGAGCCAACAACTGCTAATGTTAAAAACATGGGTTTTAAACTTGAATGCTGCCACACCAACAACACCAACATAAACTTTTGAAATAATTGAAATGCTTGCACTTGAATGATGAACTAAAACATACTTTACTAATCTAGGTCGCGTGTCGGTGCTGCACTCTATTTGAACTACTTGTGATTTCGCTACTACTTAACAAGGTGAGTTTATAGCCCCATTTTACTTAAACTTGTTTTCCAATTTGGGGTGAGAAACATGCAAAACATTATATGGACCAACACTATTGTTTTATCAAAACTATTACGTGGATTAGCCTAAGCCATATTATGTCCCAATTTGCCCAATTTCATGAACCGTCAATTCCTGCTGGGAAGCGCGAATGTTATAAATAGATCTATTGGGAGTAACGTCCCCGTTCGGGTTGACCGGATAGGCAAACGAACGTATACCATATCGAAACCACAAGTGTCTGGGATACACACTTGCCGGGCCCTGATATTTAACATGCTTCTAGAGCATGCACACATGTTATAGCTTCGGTTACATGAACTTAGTGCTAGCGTAATAGACTGTATTTTTATATGACATTGCATGGGTTGTAATGTTCATATACCAAACTCATGGTCCAAAACCATTGATTTTTACTGCTTATTGATAAACCTATGAACTCACCAGCTTTTTGCTGACTTTTAGCATGTTTTTCTCAGGTATTTGAGCCGTATGAATGTGACAAGGTTGTGGCAAGGCAAGGGTCATAGACCATTTTCCGATGTATTGTGACATTTAAACTATGACTTGTTTTTGTCCGGGACAAACTAAATTATGGGCTTTATTTATGAATTCAAATTATTTTGTAAACTTATTTAATTTGGTTAAATCAAAACGGAGTATGTATTCCGTTCCTTATTACCTTGTGTTGTGATATTCAATTTAGTAGCACCCCATGACCCGAATGCTTCCGCCATACCAGATTTTGGGGGTGTTACAGATTGGCATCAGAGCCTAGGTTATAGAGAACTAGGTACATATAAATCCTAAACTATAACCGCTTTTTTACAAAAACAAGTCCCTATGACCGCCACTTGTCTGCCTGCCTTGCTTGCTGTTTATTTACTGATTACTTGTCTTAACTACTTATTGCTATCTGTTGATTTTTGCTTAACTACATGTACTATAAGTATTATATGTATACTTATATATACTTAACTTACACAATTTACTATGAGTATTTTCGATATACTTACACATACATACCGTATTTGTCACAACTTATCTTCCCCTGCACAATTTCACTACCCGACTTCGAGTCCGAACACTCATCTCAATCCTTCGAAACACTTGTTATGCTATCATACGGAAACCTGCCAACGTATCTAATTACGACCCGAACTTATAGCCAATTAACATGTCGCCTCGGAATATCTATCCTTATGACACATTTTACCATGTCTCACTTTTCTTCCTCCTCTTAAAGGAACATGTCATCTAAGAGGCAAACCCTACACTCCGCAAGCATGAAACAACTCATAGCACAACAAGTTGCAGAGACAATTGCTGCCTATCAAGTTAGTGGAACTACAATCGAAGCGAAGCCCACATCTCATGGTTGCTCTTACAAGGAGTTTATGGACAGTAAGCCCCGCACCTTTAGTGGAAATGAAGGTGCAGTGGAAATGTGCAGATGGTTCGAAGATGTGGAATCATTACTTCGATGTGGAAACTGCCCTGAGGAAGACAAAATCAAGTTTGCTACTTGCACGTTTCAGGGACGTGCCCTGGCATGGTGGAGTACTTTTGTTCAATCAGTAGGAGTTGATACCGCTTACTCAGTTCCTTGGGAGGAACTGAGAAAAATGATGATTGCAGAATACTGCTCGAAGAGCAAATTACGAGCAATGGAGCAAGAAATATGGGATTGGATTATGAAAGGAGATGATGTCATCGGGTACACCGCCCGCTTTTATGAGCTGGCATAGCTATGCCCTGCTATGACAGAACCCGAGTACAAGAAACTTGACCGGTACATCCAGGGACTATCCCCAGAGATTCGAAAAGGTGTCGCCTCATTCAAGCCTACTACTATGCATGAAGCCATCCACATGGCGCATAATGTAATGGGCCAAGTCATGCGAACTAGGATTGCCCAAGGTATCAATAACGACAATCACAACCGCAACAACAACAACAACAAGAGGAACCAGGAGAACAACCAAGGAAACGAAAAGGTTCCGCAACCCCCCAGAAAGCCAAAGTTGGTCGAAACTTGCATTGCCAGATCTAGTAACGGAAAGGCCTATGCTGGAAAATTGCCAATGTGTAGTCGTTGCAAACTACACCACAACGGGTCTTGCACCGTGAGATGCCGCAAATGCCAGAAGGTTGGACACTTAACTAAAGATTGTAGGTTCAAAACCCCCGCAAAGGCAAAGATAGTGTCAGGGAAAAATCGGAAGACTGATGAGACCTGTTATGGGTGCAGAAAGAATGGGCACTACAGAAGAGAGTGCAAGGAACCAAAGTATCAGGAAACCTCAAAACAGGAGGAAAGTATGACTTGAACGTAATGTCAAAAAGGGTCGACTACTCTGTATAACGAGTCCTAAGTTTAGACTCTCTTAAGATGTATTCCTATAAGACTTTATTAGTACCTTTCTGAGAACCTCGTAGTATTGTATGGATTGGTGTATGTTCATCCTAAATTGTAAGCTTATTTGACTCACGACTATCTACAATCTTATGTCAAATGAATGCATTAAACATTGCCCGATGTACTACAAATTTTGCTACTACCTAATAAACCACCTTGTTACATTTTGCAAACTATATTGATTCCTGTGTAATAAAAAAATTCGTTACCTTACCAATACTTTATAAATCACTAAATGGTTTCTCTAAAATCTTGTAAATTTTGGTCTCGTAAGCCATTTTGCTCTCCTATGAACTACTTTAGTCGTTATCTCGTGAAAACAATAAACTGTTTTGCTATTGCACTACAACCTATTTTGTGGTCACCTCACAAGCCATTTGTTTACGAAATTACTCCGCTATTAATCTCAAACCAAAACTGCAAATTTTCTACTATCTTGCAGAGGATAAAGTATTTTCCTACTACCCTATAAACAGTTTTGCAAACCGCCCTATAAACTATCTTGTTATCATCTTGCAAACTAATTACTTCTTTGAAAAGTATTTCGTACTCTTAAACAAATAACCGATATAGATTCTTGTAACTAAACCCAGTATTGCATCATTGGACCTTAATTATACAAAGCCTGATCACCTATGTATAATTCTGGTAGAATCATGCTATGCTAGGAACGACTGCCTTAAAACTTTTACCAAACGACAAATTTTCTGTCTCCATTTCGAGAAAATCAAAAACTCACATGTGTGGTACATAAAAGTAGTGCAAGACTTGGGCATCCGTGCTAAAAGCACAATAATCAAATAGACTTCAATACAATCTTACCCCATAAAAATCAGCCTTACCTCACACCACGTACTAATCTGAGGAGATAAGTAACATCACCAACCATCATCAAACGACCCCAGCGATTAGCACCTCATTATACACTACCTCTTCTGATTCTGAGACACTTCATCATCAAACAGACAAATCTTTAAATTTGATAGCTACCGGATAACTCATAACCCCATACACGATTGAAACATATCCCTGCTTTATAGCAATTATGTCAAATAGTTGCAATGGTTATATTTAGACTCTTAATAGAGACCTTACATTCTACGCAGAACGCTAAATACTTGAACGACTTGACTGGTCGATTGCCAGTAGCAACCAACCTCGTTCTACAAGGTTATACTCTCCGCGCTAAGTACTAGGTACACTACCGAGCCAATCAATTGACTGCTAGTAGCAATCAACACCATCTTTAAGGGCCATACTCTAAAACTTCCCGTACTAGCTTGGGTGATCCTATGCCCACAAAACTTTACTGGATGACAAAATACCCCTCCGTAAATGCCTATGATGGAAAACTTATTCACGTACTGTCTGTTAATAGAATCCTAGCAACACAAGAAGGACCCCCAACAGAAATGAACAATGAGTGGACCACTAAGCTTTAAAGGATCTAAAGAATTACCAGAAGTGGACTAGTAACCCAACCGAAGCCTCAGGACCTTACAAAGTAACCTGAACCACTATCATGGAGACATATGCCAAACCCTTCCCTAACCCCCTCGAGATTACAAACTAGTCTAGGGCATGAAGTTTATCGAAACACCGTTACTCACTAAGTCAAACCTTAGAGGTAAGTGAAACACCTCTGCCTTAGACTATAGATATCGATACATCATACTTCGACATTGCGTCATCAAAGTACAATATATCCTCTTCATTCCTCACGATGAGTTTTCCTTATAAGTAGCAGATACATTAGGACAGATTCTCGATATACCATTAACCTTATAACATTGTGCACTCTAGGAGTCTAGATGACTCGACCTCATTATTATTAACACCACTTCCACACCGAAATGCCAGGAAGCCTTAACATACCGAAAGGTCATTAGTACACAACCTCACTTGTAAACAAATAAGACATCTCTCTGTACAGTACCCGACCGATTTATTCATCCAGATCACTAGTGCAACAATCTAAGCCATAACACCTAGAAGCACGGCTTAAGTAAGTCGAATACTGCAAGCCTCGACGGATATTAAATATCAAGCCCTACTCAGTCTTGGCAGCTAGGATATGTCTTTGGACACTCAAAACATATGTAGATGTACACACCCGACCATGCCTTCTTCTTCAATGTTCCCCCTTTAAGGACCGTTCTTTAAAATGAGTTAATATCGATCATAAAATTTGTAGTGACATCTTCCCAAAATACTCATTCTGATGGGTCAAGAATTTTCTGGTAAAACTTTATCAAGATTTTTGGCATATTAAAGGAACTAGATGTCAGCTTTGGAAGAACTGTTTTACCTACAACATGTTTAAAAATCTATTTTACCAAATGATAAATCTTCCAAGCTGGTCATACTGCTTTATATAACTAATAATTTCAAATGTCTATTGCTTGGGAAATACTGTTGGTCAAATTTGTATAAACAACTATACAAATAAAGTTTCAAATAAAGCTTTACCCCGGCCTCTGAAAAGGGAGACATCTAATTATGGAACAAACCATAGGGACCAGCCACCTTGTCACCTTATATCAAAATAGGATTAAACTTTACGCTACCAGGATTTAGAAAAGCGAAATGGTTAAGGCCAAGAAAATTTTTAGTGGTGTCCACCCAGACAAAGTTGTAAATCATCAAAAGGTTAAGGTTGATTAGCAGAAACCGTTACAATTGTTAGTGCAACCAGGAATTCTAGAATGGGAATTTGGAAACATATAACTATGGACTTCACCCTAAAGCCACCAAAACCTCTGATGGTTAGGACACTATTGGGGTAATCACCGACCGTCCCACCAAGTCCGCCGACTCCCTACCAATCATGGAAAATGACAACACGGGTAAAACAACGATAGCATTTAAAGGAGATCATGGTAAGACATGTAAGATCCGACCCTTATTAACTCCGGTAGAGGAAACCGCTTCACGTCGAACCTTTAAAAATTACTGTAGGGTGCTTTAGGTACTAATCTTGAGATGAGCACCGCATACCATCCACAAACGGGTGGTCAAAGCGAAAGAACCATTCAAACCTTAGAAGACATGCCACGAGCATGTGTGATAGACCTCAGAATGGCTGGGATAGGCATCCGCCGTTAGCCGAGTTTTCTTACAATAACAACTATCACACAAGCATCAAAGCTGCACCTTATGAAGCACTTTATGGTCGAAAGTGCAGATCCCTTATATGTTGGGCTGAAGTCGGAGAAAGCCAAATCACTGGTCCCGAACTAGTACAAGAGACCACCGAAAGGATAGTGCAAATCGAGAGTCGAATGCAAGCGGCTCGAGATAACCATAAAAGCTATGCTGACAAAAGACGGAAGCCACTTGAATTTCAAGATTGGTGACCGCGTCATGTTAAAGGTTTCGTCATGGAAGGGCGTGATTCGCTTCGGCAAGCGTGGGAAATTAAATCCCCGCTACATTGGACCTTTCAAAATCATCACCAGAATCGGACCGGTAGCTTACCGACTCGAACTACCGTCAGAACTTAGCTCTATACACAATGTGTCCCACGTGAGCAATCTAAAGAAGTGCCTCTCAAATGAAACGCTTGCCATACCTCTGGAGGAAATCCAGGTGGACGAGAGATTAAATTACATCGAAGAACCCGTCGAAATTATGGAACGAGAAATCAGACGGCTTAAGCAAAGCCGCATTCCTATTGTTAAAGTGCGATGGAACTCTCGAAGAGGTCCCGAATACACGTGGGAACGCGAGGACGAGATCAAGCGCAAATACCCACACCTTTTCTCGAACTCATCGGATAACTCTAAGTGAAAACCGAGGACGGTTTTCGTTCTAAGGCGGGGAGGATGTGACAAATGGTAATTTTCACCCTAATATTTTAATAATAAATGTCGATTTATTATTATTACTAAACTGTTAAACTAAACAATGGTATGTTTACGTAGTTATTTCGGAAAGCAAATCCGCACGCAGTAGCGTACAACAACTCACCCAAAATATTTTAACTTATCAATAAAGTGAATTTATCACTTCCCGACAATTTCAGACAATAACAAATCAAAAATGAGAGGTTATCTTGTTTTTCTGAAAAACCGACACCACACGCGTACCGACACCACATTAGTAAAGGCTGGATTTTTAAATTTATCTTTTTATGAGTCGAGAAATTTATCCTACATCAGTAACGGGAAAATGACTCGAAATATATTTTCTTTTGCATTTACGTGAAGGCGCGCTGTTGCAAACAAATGTTATTTAACAGAACACGGGGTACACTTAATACACTAAAATCTTAAATATCAACCACAAGATAACACCCACCTCATCCTTATCTCTCATCTCTCACACGTGATATCCAGGAAATCCCTTTTTCCTTTCATCTCTTTCGAAAACATTTATCACCAATCTCCAAAAGAGCCATAGCAATAACCGGATCCAGGAGAGATCAATTCAAATAATTTTTATGTTCCTCCTTCCTAAGATCACTTAACCACACGCAATCACATATTCCTCATCTTTTATCACCATCAACAGTGGCGCCTATCTACTGTCCAAAGATTTTCGAGACTCAAACCCTCCCTTGGAGGTCGAATCTATCCCAAAACCAAGAGAAGTAAACCCAAAAATGGTTAAACCTCTCTTTCTAGGCCGAAAATGGGTCAAGGAATTACCATGGGATACTCCTTAATAAACTTGGTTCCAGGAGAAGCAATCACACAAGCAAATTCAAACTCACCAAATTGTATCTCAGTTGAGGGTGATAGTGTGTGACTTGCTTGGAACCGGGTTGGAGCTCTCGTTCAATCATCCTATAACCGAACCATCATTCATCTATTCCAAGGTTAAATCTTGTCTTGTATATTTTTATTTTAGTCGAATGATATGTGAACTCAGTGGGTTAGATTGTTTCCTGTAATTGAGTATATCTTTTTTTTAGTATTGTTTGAATGTAAATCACTTGAAATTTTATGACTGCTGTGAATATTTTTTTTGATGAATTAATAATATTGTCGAACCATTTTTGGTGTTGGTGTGGTAAAAACAAATTCTTAAAACTCAAAATGTCATGTAGGAATTAGTGTGGCTCAAATCTTGATGTTATGTTCATTGTATAAACCTTGTCGAAGTCTTCATATCATGATCGAATTAAAATGGTTAGGATAGGTGTTGTCTAAAATTGCTAATCTAGTATGATCTTGGGATAGTCTAAAAACGTGCTACTGTGAAAATTAAGCCTTGCTCGAATGTGGTGGATTTTGATTTGGAGTCATAATAGTCGAACTTGAGTTTTAATTATATGCTCGCGAAGTGTTTGTAAAAATGTCGACCCTTGAAATGAGGTTGTAATCAAATAGGGAAGTCCTAGATCTTGGTCCTTACTGTCATGATACTCATGCTTATGGTAGTGTTTGTGATGGTGTTGAATTCAAGCCGAGTGGTACTCGACTCGAGACTCATCAAAGCCATTACAAGCACTTTGAAAGAGCTCCAAAAATCTGTTCATGTGGTGTCTTTAAGTCCTAAATCGTAGGTCCTTGCTGTTTTGAGCTTGCTTATGTTCGTATTTGTGTTTGTGCTCGTGGTTGAGTCGAGTGGTACTCGACTCAAAGACCTCCCAAATACCCAAGGTCTAACATGGTCGTGGCCAGGATGCTTTATGGCAGCCACGAACATGGCTCAAGGTTGTGATTAACGTTCATTTTTGCCCCGTTTCGAGACTCTGTTACGCGACAGTAACAACACCATTCTTAGGTGTTTGATTCGCAACCGCGAGCTATCACAAAAGGGTGGTGAACACTGGTGTTGAATCGACTTTACTAGTCGATTGAAACACCCCTCTTGAGTGTTTGTTTGCTCGGTGTAAAATGGTCCCAAAGGACCCCAAAAACGAGTCCCTCATTGTTGTCTAATAGCGCCCCATCCACCCCTCAAAAGACCCTATATTTCGTGTCAATTGAAACTCCCCGAACCATGTTTAAATTCAAGTCTCATAGTCATTTTAATTTGCGTTAAAAATTGTTCCAGTTCTCCTTTGTTAATGCACTGGACACAAACTAATATTGCCTATGTTTGATACCAGTAAGCCACGAATGGGCTTCAGCCCATTGAAGTGTTCTTTTGTAATCACATTGGGCCGAGCCCATGTGAACCGCAGGCCACATATGTACCAAGGCCCAAAAGAAAATTTAAACCATCACTGTTATATTATGTGGGCGGCAGCCCATTCCCCCTCCTCGATACCTATTTTTCGTTATACATAATTCAACATACAAATTTTTCTTTTAAACAAACGATCGTTTATTTATACACGACGACAATAAACTAACTTGACACTTATTTTGTTATAAACTCGTAATTGTTTTAAAACACACGACGACCACATGTAATAAAAATTTGACAATAACTAAATAGCGCAACATAAAAATTTGATTGTTAATATATATTTTACGAAACGCTATAAACGAGGCATACGTTATAAAAAGAGATTAAACAACACAAATGAGTTACACTTAAAAATATATATACATATGAAATGAAATTGTTTACTCGGAATGATCTAAATTTTTAATAATGACACTTAATTATATACGATTAAAATTGAGAAATAGTAAACCAACTAAATGATTTTTATACTTTATTATTTGAAAACGGTTATATCAAGACTTATATAAGTCAAGAAAAAGAGTCTATTACTTATGTTTCAAAACATCATTTCCCTCACAAATTGTAAACACCTTATAGAGAAACTTATATAAAATTTGACTATTTATTTACATGTATATATAAATATATCTACACACGTACCATTATTAAATTTCCAACCATTCCATAAATTATTCTCGTTTTCATTCCTTGATCATTATCCTTCGTGCGTATCTTTCCAATCATTGTTAATTCAAAAACTCACTATTCCTATTCTTTTGTACGTTCGTACATTCCGTTGAGCCAACAACTGCTAATGTTAAAAACATAGGTTTTAAACTTGAATGCTGCCACACCAACAACACCAACATAAACTTTTGAAATAATTGAAATGCTTGCACTTGAATGATGAACTAAAACATACTTTACTAATCTAGGTCGCGTGTCGGTGCTGCACTCTATTTGAACTACTTGTGATTTCGCTACTACTTAACAAGGTGAGTTTATAGCCCCATTTTACTTAAACTTGTTTTCCAATTTGGGGTGAGAAACATGCAAAACATTATATGGACCAACACTATTGTTTTATCAAAACTATTACGTGGATTAGCCTAAGCCATATTATGTCCCAATTTGCCCAATTTCATGAACCGTCAATTCCTGCTGGGAAGCGCGAATGTTATAAATAGATCTATTGGGAGTAACGTCCCCGTTCGGGTTGACCGGATAGGCAAACGAACGTATACCATATCGAAACCACAAGTGTCTGGGATACACACTTGCCGGGCCCTGATATTTAACATGCTTCTAGAGCATGCACACATGTTATAGCTTCGGTTACATGAACTTAGTGCTAGCGTAATAGACTGTATTTTTATATGACATTGCATGGGTTGTAATGTTCATATACCAAACTCATGGTCCAAAACCATTGATTTTTACTGCTTATTGATAAACCTATGAACTCACCAGCTTTTTGCTGACTTTTAGCATGTTTTTCTCAGGTATTTGAGCCGTATGAATGTGACAAGGTTGTGGCAAGGCAAGGGTCATAGACCGTTTTCCGATGTATTGTGACATTTAAACTATGACTTGTTTTTGTCCGGGACAAACTAAATTATGGGCTTTATTTATGAATTCAAATTATTTTGTAAACTTATTTAATTTGGTTAAATCAAAATGGAGTATGTATTCCGTTCCTTATTACCTTGTGTTGTGATATTCAATTTAGTAGCACCCCATGACCCGAATGCTTCCGCCATACCAGATTTTGGGGGTGTTACACAAATCTAGCTGGATCTCTTCCCTGGAAACCAAACTTTCTTCCAGACTTATTTTCAAACCTCTTGATGTTCAGAGTGAGCATGGCCACCTGCCACCTCAAGTTCATCTCTTCCAAATCCAGAGGATCCACCTGTTCAAAATCCTTAAAAGCAAGTTGCTGCTGATTTTCATAATCAGCAACAAAAGAGTGAAGTACATCTTCCAATACACCACTGGACTGTGGTTGAGAATTTGATCTGGTGATGGTGTAGGAAGATGATGCTGAGGAGCTTGGGCTTGAAGCTTGAGTCATCTTATTGGAGGTGGTGCTAACAAAAGCTGAGTAAGTGGGAGTGGATGAACGAATGGGACTTCTGACATCAGGCTCAGGAGTTTTAAGCTTGTTGTAGAGATCATAAAAAGAGAGCATATCCAGTCCACCTTTAGCTTTGAGTGCAATGCTCACTTGCAGCCAAGATGGAGGTAAAGATCGCAAGAACTTTGCATTGCAATCCTCATTGTCTGGCCTGGCCTTTAGCTGATTCAATTGACTCAAAATCCTATGGAACCTGTCATACCCCTTGTGGATACCTTCTTCTTCAGAGACTTGGAATTCTTGAAACTGCTGTTTCAACATTGATTTCCTCATCCTCTTTGACTCATCGTTCCCACCAAACCTAGCCTTGATGGCCATCCAGATGTCCTTAGCATCCTCCATGTAGTGAAAGTCACTAATGTGATCATCTGGAATAGCCTGAAGGAGAATAGTTCTAACTTTATTCTCTCTCTGTACAGCAAGAATCTCTTCAGCAGTTTTAGGATCAACAATGGTAACTCTACCATCAGCATCTTTGATGTGCTTCTTCAAACTATTTCCCTTTTTGACAATTTCCCAAAGATTCCAATCAATATTAGTGATCCAGTTCTGCATCTTCATAGCCCACAATTCATACTCTTCCTTCTTGAGGTATGGGAACTTTGCATTACTGTTGGTGAGAGTGAGTTGTTGCATAGATGTGGTGTTTTGGTTGTTGTTAACTTCTGATCCATCGTCTGATCCAGGCATTGTTTTGGTTGTTTTGTTTGAGAGGGTGTAAAAGAAAAGATGTTCTTAGTATCACAGAGACTCTCCCGAGGCTCTGATACCACTTGTTGAACCTAAGACCTTGATAGATCTTTGAGCGCTCGTGGATCGTTAGTAATGTCTATGTAATCACAAACACACTAATAGAAAGTCTCTATTACATGTATTCTAAAGCGGAAATCAAACACAAGTAAGAACACAGATTACTAAGAACACTTGATCCTCTATGGATCTTTTATAAAAACTAAAACTTGTTTTTTAAAACTCGTACATAATACATAATAATGTGTTCCTTTTATAGACAAGGAACCCTAAACCGTTTCACAAGAAACGTATATTCTAAAAACTAATAGAAGATATGCATTATAATTTCCTAATAAAACTCATGCATATCCTAACTAATAACAAAATACGCGGAAACACTTCTTCAGTAGAAACATAATACGCGGAATCTCTACTTCCGCAGAAACACTTCTTCAGCAGATTCCAGCTCTTCAGCAGAATCCATCAGCAGTATTTTTCAGCAGAATTCTTACTTAGCAGAATTCCCAACAGATGGGCTGTTTTGAGAGAGTCGAATGGATGTGAGGTGAAAAGAAGGAAAGTGAGTTCGATACTTATAGGAAGAAAAGGGTTAGGGTTTTCTAATGTGATAAGTCACCATGTTTTGTAGGGGGGACATGGTGATGTGGTTGAATGTTTTGAGGACAAGTGGATGGAGGGGGAGGGATGGACATGTGGTGTTGTATATGGGGTGACGTGTTTTCATCTTAGACCAAGGATTTTACCAACTTAGGGAACATGGCTATGTGGAAGAATTTGGTACTTAAAAGGATAGATGTGGTGTATGTTATAATTAGGGGTTAGTGTGAAATGGATTTGGTTATTTTCAAACTAGGAATTAGTATGTGGGTCGATTTGGGTTTTAAATGGTAGTATATTGGCTAGAAAATATTGTACCTAGGGTTTTAAGGTAGTAACTAATTAGATTCTAGGGTTTAGTTTAGGTAAATATTAGTTAGAAATAAAATTTAGGGTTTATATATATATATATATATATATATATATATATATATATATATATATATAGTGATCGAATTAAATGGAAATGGGCAAGAAAATGGTTTGTGCTTATAAGGGTTGTTCCATGGGCTAAATAGGGTTGTACTAAAGGTTTAGAAATGTAGAAAATATATATTTAATGCTTCGTTAAATTATAGTAATTATATATTGATTTTTATTAAGTTTAAATGTATTTAATTGAGATTTTTGGATTTTGTGCATTGGGCACTTGAACACTAGGTTTAAGGGCTTGTACTTATATTTATTAAGTTTAGGAAAATTTATTTTTAAGGCTTGTGTATGAAAGACTTGTAAATTGTGCTTAAAAATAAATATATTTAGGGTTTAAATAGGGTTTTTATTAATATATGGTTTTTATGCATAATTGACTTGTACATTGGCTTGAAAGACTTGTACATTTATAATTTGTGAAAATCTCATATAAATAAATTAGGGTTTGTACTGGGAGTTAAAACGGATTTAGGGTTTATATGCTTTAGATGCTTGTACCTTAGTTGAATGAGTTGTACTTTAGTATTTTTAGGGTTTTGTTACTTACACCTGTTGTTATAATAGTTTAGGGTTTTATAGAAACTCTATTTGATAAGGAACGTTTAGTTTACACGTATGTTAACGAATTATCGTAAAGTGGCAAATGAGATGTCGTAAAGTTTTATATGAAAATGTTTACATAGAATAAACATTAAGTTCGTTAAGGTTGGGTTGCGTGTGAGCAGTTTTATCAATGATGTGAGTTACGTCACATTAGATATTAGTTATGATCAGATAATAATTAAAAAAAAAATTAATACGTAGAAAAGGATAAGTATAGTTTATTACAAGGTGAAATTTTACCAGTGGTTACAGTATCCCCCCGTTGAGGGAATCTCGGGTGTTGGTTGATATGTTGGGAAAAGTGAAGTCTAGAGAGAGTTAGGTTTAGATTTCTAGCTTATTCAGATAGGGAATATGAGAATGGGAAATCGTACAACGATTTGATTTGGGATGCGAGTTTGATATGCTCAAAATGCCCCAAGTTTAAAAAAATATTATATATAATATTATCTTATTCTTATGTTACATAAATCTAATAATATCGTCTCGCTATTATTCCTTTGTCATATCTTTGGCCTAAAAAGGATTTGTCTAGGAATTTCCATTCGACACTTAAGGGAAAGTAATTTTGTTAGTCTTATTCCTACTAGATGAAATAAATTTGAATGTCTTGCCACCTAATAAATCCAAGGGCTGTGAATAGTGTTATTTAACGGTCAGAAATAGTACAAACTAACGGCTATGAACAGTAATCTATAATGGTCGTGAACAGTGATTTGCAACGGTCATGAACAGTGATTAACGACTAGTTTTTCACCTATAAATACCCCATTTTTAATCCTCATTCTTTCACCACTAAATTCTTTCATAAAAACCTCAAAATGCCGCACCTTATTACATTCCTAGCAATCATTTACGTGGTTCTTGCGGTTTCCTATTTGGCCTATGTTCCTAACGAAGATTATGCATTCTTGGTTTGCGTCCTAGCGATCCTTATGCCTATTGTGGTTCTCGCTATTGGTGTAGACAAGATATGGGGGTAATGGTTGTTTTTCTATGAAATCCTTAGTGAAATAAAGCTTATTTGTTCTTATGCCTAATATCTAGTCTCGTGGTATCTATTGCGCAGGATAATCAAGGTAATTCATCCTGTCGTGACTCTAGCTATTGTGTTGTTGGTGGCGGTCCTCGTTGTCATGGTGGGTCAACCTATTAGTGGTTCTATTTCTTATCTTGTAATCATTGTAACCTTAGTACTTCCGTTTCTAATTATTTCGCTATGTATGAATTTCCGTGGTTTCTAATAAAATTTGTACTATTTGTGTTTGCTATAAGTCTTTGTGAGCTCTTAGGGTTTTCCTATTCATAATTCTTGTCAATTTCCTATCTTAGAGGTGATGGGTAGTAGTTGTAGACTTCTATTGTATTAAATCAAAAAGTGATATTTTATGAATGGTTTATTTTGTTTCAATATTTTGCTTTTGAATGAAAATTGTTATTAGAAAATCTGAAAAGATAACTGTCCAATTTACTACATGATTCTTCCTAAATTATACATAGTTGATCTGGCTATGTATAATTGAGGATCAAATGGTGTAATGTTTGGCTCAGTCACTATGATATTTATTAAAAAGTTTTAGATGGTGTACAACGTTTTGTTTCTGTAAAATAACTTCATAATTATTTTTCAAAGAGATAAGAGAGTTTTAGTCCTCACTACAGTGGTAAGTTAGGGATTTCCTAGAGTACTAATGGGATATCCTCGAAATAAATCTTAGGGTTTGTCTAAGGATCCTGCAGGGTAGTGATAGTCTATTGTTCTGTCAGAAATAATATTCACCAAATTTCCTAATGGTATACTAGTGTTTTGCTAGGTACTAACTATGAACAGGGTAAGGAGGAATAGAATAGATATTGAAGCTAAACGAAGATTGTGATTATTACAGAAATATTACAAGATAAAGGTTTCATACGGTAGAAAGGTAATTATTACACTTAGGTTACATCCATCGTAACTAAGGTAGAGATTTGAAAGGAAATACAACTTAGGGAGTTCTAAACCTCAATTTATTTATCTATTACAGGGATTTATCTTCTGTTCAAACTTAAGGGTCATCCTAGGACTTGGTTGGCATTTCTTAATGAGTTCTTATTCTTTTGCACTAGTCTTATCTTTCCAATTGGCATTATAGTTTGGGCATTGATTCCTGTAGTGCCCTTTTCCATTACATCCATAGCAAGTTACGGTTACTGGCTGTAGGTTGGCTCCTGTCGTCTTACAGTCTTTGGTCTGATGTCCTATTTCCTGGCATATCTCACACTTAGCAAAACAAAATCCAGTATGATGCAACTTGCATCGTTGACATAGAGGTCGTTTTCCAAGATAACCAGCTTTGTTAGCAGGCATGGCGATGAAGTTTCTACCAACTTCCTGCCTACAAATTTGTTGGCGATGATAGTTGCTGCGATCTTGAAGATGCTTGTGGTGACAGTCGGGGTCATTTGTGTATTGGTATTAGGTGGGGGTGATGGTATCAAGTTTTCGCTTTTGGTTATTTTGCTTAATTCCTAGGGCACTGATGAAGCGAAAAGTGTACCGCTTTTAAGGGGTCATTTAAGCCCTAAATCGTATTTATTTGATCACATATTGCCCTAAATCGTTCCTTTTGTCATTTTAGGTACTTTGGAGAAGAAATTTGGAAAAGGAAGCATTTTGGACGTTTTTGGAGCATAAAAGTGAAGAAAACGACAAAGTCTCAAAATCGGCTAAAAAGTACCTCAGACGGCGTCAGATATTGGTCTAGACGGCGTCATGGCTTGGCAAGAAAAAGGTGGATATGAAAATTACTCATGATAAGCCAGAGAAATTTGCATGGGAATTCTGACGGCGTCACCCTTTAATGTGATCAAGGTCGTCACGGCTTAAGCTAAAGAGGGACGGCGTCACGCCTAATTCTGACGGCATCAAGCCTTGATAAGCCAGAACGGATTTTGGAGAGCTAAAGAGGGACGGCGTCAAGAAGGCCATCCGGGAACCCTAAAAGCGGCGAGGTGACGGCGTCACACTCCTTAACGTGACGCCGTCAGATCTGAAAGTCTATATATAGTTTTGCAATTTTTTGTCATTAGTGTGGAACTTATTGAGGAACTTTGTGTGTAAGAACCCTAAGACGATTTTAGCAGCTTTTTCAAGGCTTTTTGCCTTGAGATCTTCCATGTTACATTGAAGATAAGTTATCAATTAATCATTCAATATGTTTATGTGTTGTTTGATTCTTATCTTGTTCTTGTCTTTTGTTTAACATGCTAGGCTAGGTTATCTTTGTGTTTGCTTAGATCTAATGAAACCTAGCTATTGATTATTGGTTATTAGTGTGTTATTAGTTGTATTGGATGATTGTTCATCTATGTTAGGATTAAGAAAACTGGCTAACTTCCTATTCGGTAACTTGCTTGAACGTCTTAAGAAACATGAACCAATACGTACTAAAGGTTTTTATGGTTGTATTTAATGCACAAGCGAATTCTAGTGATCCCATGTTAGGAGCTTCCTAGCCGGCTCGACATAGGAGTGAAGTAGGAGCTTGTAGAGTTGGGGAAGTACGTACGCCACCCCACGATTGGTATTAAGGAATACACCCGTCATCCACGCAATTAATACAAACTAATCAACCGGTAAAAGATAGTTAGGGAGTAAGGAAATCTAAGTAAACACATTTTTCTCCACATAAATTTCACCACCTTTTCATTTTCAGTTATTTTATTTTATTTGCATTCGTAGTTATTTGGGTTAGTTGACTAGCAACTAATTCCGCCCACTCTTTCAAACCTAAGATTTTACTTGCTTTCATAAAATTATAAAAACATAAAAAAGAATCTTCTCTCACCCTTAGACCTATTAGAGTAGTTTTTCATACCTAACGAACACTATTCCCTGTGGAGAACGATCAATCCCCCGTACTTACCATTACACTATACTACATCGGTCAGGTACACTGCCTGGTGGGGTTGTAAGCCTCTTGAGATCCCTCGAGAGGTAAAACCTGTTGTAAGGTTGCAAAACCACACATCAAGTTTTTGGCGCCGCTGCCGGGGAATAGTTATTGTTTAGGTTGAAATTTTATTTTATTAGGTCTACTCACTAGATTCCTTTCTAGTGAGATTTTTATTTTTCTTTTTATTAGATTTCTTTAGTCTATCTTTTTCTTTGTGCCCTTTGTTTGTAAAAGCATTTTCATTTGTCACCATGGCGGATGAAATTCCATTTAGATCATTAACAATAGAGGAACAATTACTTTACACGGATAGATTTGCTTCCTGTTGTTCCAATGAATTTTTAAGTGATCTTAGATATATACAAGAGGAGATGGGTATAAAGTTTGATAGGTTTGATGAATTATGTGCATGTGTGGCTTCTATTAAACAATCATTGTTAGGATCAACTCCTTTTAATAAGACCCTTTGGAAAATTTTTGAGGAAAGCCTCCTAACCGTGAACCATAAATTTAATGAATTAATGGGTTCGTATACATCACAACTTGAGGAAACAATTGAGGAGGATTTAGCCGAACATGAGCATATTGAGCAAAAAGACCTAGGTTTTATGATCAATGACTTTGAATCTCAAGGAACACATGATGAATCCTTTAGGCAAATTGAACATAGTAATCATGTTATCGGGGAAGATTCTTATGAATCGGACTTAGAACTTGAAATGGCTAGAGAAGGATTTGAGATACTTAGGAACATGTTTGGGTTAGATTCTACTAAAACACATGATGTGGATATAATTGATATAGAGACAAGGAAGGATGAGGTAAATAACACAAACCTACAAAATACCCAACAAGTCCTACCATCATTCGAGGCATACACACCGCCCGTGACTTACCCGGAAGAAGTAGAAGGGACTATAGGAACCCCAATTGAAGTAGAACCTTTGGAAGAAACAAAACTAGAAGAAATAGGTTTGAATACTTGTAGTCATAACCTTTCTTTTAGTTCTATGGAAGTTCCTAGTTTTGATGAACCGGAGCCTAAACCAAAACCATTACCTAATCTTCCATCCTTAGATGTGAACTTAGGAATTGAATTAGGTCCCGACCCACCCATCAAACCATATAGTCCGGGTAGTTTTATGTTGAAGGTAGTAGACTCTAAGCCTTGTAGAGAGGAAGCTGACATAGGAGTGAACCATAACCTTTCATACTTACATCACCCATTCATGATTGATCACAAGAAACATTATGGGTTTAAACCGGGTTTATTAGGTCAAGATGGATTCCTAACTTGGAGTCTCTCGAAGTTGATAGAAGATGATCCCTTTCTAGGAGAAAATCTTAATCCGCCCACTAACCCAATTGAATTAGGTAAGGTTATGATGATAGGATCCCGCACCTTTGAGCATATAATTCACCCGTCACTCTTTCCTCACGTGGCATATGTCCACCCTAAGGGTGTGTATCGCTACTTTCACCCGCAATTAATCCTAAGTGTAGGGAAAACCTCCCCTATTTCTGTTAAATAAGGGTAGAGTCAGGCTCGTGACTCGAACAAAAACAAGCGCTTCTTGGGAGGCAACCCAAGCTTTATTTGCTTTTTGTGTGTTTATTTATTTGTTTGTTTGATTTTATTTGTTTCCGTATGTATGTTTAATTTTTATTATTATTGATTCATGTTCAAAACTAAATTGTGAAAATGCTTTATCTTGTTTTTAACTTCGTCTTAACTACATATAAATGTATTTTGCAAAAGTTAAGTGTAAGGGAAATCTAAATCGGTTTATTAGAACACAAATGAACATGAATCATAATAATAATAAATGAACATACATATTAGTATTTGTTTGAGTCAAATGCTTGTATCGAGTCATAATGATGTTTTGCAGGAATTCCAGGAAGTAAGGTATAGGTTTTTCCAAAATTTTCCGGAAACTTAACATGAGAATTCTGTCAGATCATTTCTGACGGCGTCAGGATTTACAACCTGACGGCGTCTGGTTTAATTTTCTGAAAATTTTTGAAAGTTTTGTTTTCATAAAAAGTTTTTATTAAATCTATAACTTATAATCTCCAGGAATCTGCAAAACTATCATTCCACAAGCATTATATCCTTATATATAGAGCTTATCCCGCCGATGTTATGCAGGTTTTCGTGTTTGTTTTCTCAGGTTTAACAGGTTATTTTGGACAAGGAAATGTTTGTTGGATCAAGCTTTTGGTGATGCATTAGTCTTGGAGCTTTTACATTCTCTTGGAAGAAGATTTAACCATGTTACTTCATTATCCACCGAGCGAATCAGGGGAGTATTTGATTTCATTCTTTTATTTTTTTACTTTTACATTTGTTATTTGAACATTGGGGACAATGTTCATCTTAAGTGTAAGGGGGGGGGGTTAAAAGTACGATTAGAGAATGCTATTACGCTTGATTTTTGTTTGTTTAATAGTAGATGTGTAATAAAACTGAGATAAATACCTGTTAGGGCAATTTTAGTGCCAAATTTAAAATTTTTTACCACACTTAGGAGTGAAACTTTGATCTTAATGAGCGTCTCATGGATAGGAGTTATATGACTAGCACAAAAACCGTACCACTAAAAAATTTTCCACCCCCAAATATGTGAGGTTCGCCCCTAGAATTGGTAGGAAAAGCATTTATGCTATGATGTGTGTACCGGTAGCACTTAGATTCTAGAACTTGCGTTAGGACCATTCCGAGGCCACAAGTGAGACTACATTCGTGTAGTTAGATTTACTACATGATAAGAGGCATTAGGATTAACCCATTGTTTTACACCTGTGATTTTGTTATAATTACATTGGCTACATTGGTCAAGTAATTCTCCCACACCCTTTGCGTTGTACTCATTTTTAGTACACGATACCCCTAGTACACCCCTTAGAGCCTATCTTTTCGTTTCGACCTTTAAGCATTTTACTTAAAGGAAGAATTTGTTACACCCCACTAAAATGTACACCCAAATCGCCTTAGCCTACCTTGTATGCACTCATTTTTAGTGCATTATTGTTACAACATTTGTTTAAAACCCAAGTTAATTATCTAATTGATTACATGGTTGCTAAGTCGAGTCATATCCTTGTACATATTGTTTTGGGACGATTGGGACTCATGGGTAAAGTACTAGTGTAATGGAGTAATGGGGAAGAACATCATTTATTACCCCCATATGTGTTAAATATTTTAAAAGTACTCCAAGTGTTTTGATTATCTTAATTCGAGTCATTAGAATAGTTATTTGTAAAGTTATGTAAAAGTTCAAGTGTAAGGGGAATGCAATGCCCCTATGATGTATTATTTTGGATGGTAGGGCAAGAGTGTATGTCAAAAAAAAAAAAAAAAAAAAAAAAAAAAAAAAAAAAATCAAGAAAAATACAAAAAAATGAGAAAAAGAAAAATAGAAAAAAAAAACATACGGACTACCATCCCGTTTCATTTTATGTTTGTTTTATGTTTTTGTTATTTTATTTTTAGCTTAAGATTGAGTCGAGTCTTGGCTTAGCAACATTGTATAGTACATGTAATTGATCAAGATCTTTAACTCGCCACCAGTAAAATATCCTTTATCCAACAAAACCGTGTTTTCCTTTTCCCTACACCTAACGTTATAACCCATGTAAAAGCCCTCTTTGATAGTTTATCTTAGGTGCTTACGCCTAGTGGAGGAGGTTTTCGATCCTTTCCCAAGCCTATGGTAATCTATTTGCTATGATAGGTAGTGAGAGATATTATCCGTTTTCATTTATGAGATTTATTTTGATGACACTTGAGAGATGTGAGTATCTAAACACTACTTGTGAGGTGCTAGTTTGTAATCTCCGTGCTTATTATGATTAAAGTGGAACGACTATTTGTTGCAATTACTTTTATATTAGTGTTAAATGACCCCTAACTTGTATTTTGATTAGAATAAAAGCGCATTTGCTTGAGGACAAGCAAATCTCAAGTGTAAGGGTATTTGATGAAGCGAAAAGTGTACCGCTTTTAAGGGGTCATTTAAGCCCTAAATCGTATTTATTTGATCACATATTGCCCTAAATCGTTCCTTTTGTCATTTTAGGTACTTTGGAGAAGAAATCTGGAAAAGGAAGCATTTTGGACGTTTTTGGAGCATAAAAGTGAAGAAAACGACAAAGTCTCAAAATCGGCTAAAAAGTACCTCAGACGGCGTCAGATATTGGTCTAGACGGCGTCATGGCTTGGCAAGAAAAAGGTGGATATGAAAATTACTCATGATAAGCCAGAGAAATTTGCATGGGAATTCTGACGGCGTCACCCTTTAATGTGATCAAGGTCGTCACGGCTTAAGCTAAAGAGGGACGGCGTCACGCCTAATTCTGACGGCGTCAAGCCTTGATAAGCTAGAACGGATTTTGGAGAGCTAAAGAGGGACGGCGTCAAGAAGGCCATCCGGGAACCCTAAAAGCGGCGAGGTGACGGCGTCACACTCCTTAACGTGACGCCGTCAGATCTGAAAGTCTATATATAGTTTTGCAATTTTTTGTCATTAGTGTGGAACTTATTGAGGAACTTTGTGTGTAAGAACCCTAAGACGATTTTAGCAGCTTTTTCAAGGCTTTTTGCCTTGTGATCTTCCATGTTACATTGAAGATAAGTTATCAATTAATCATTCAATATGTCTATGTGTTGTTTGATTCTATCTTGTTCTTGTCTTTTGTTTAACATGCTAGGCTAGGTTATCTTTGTGTTTGCTTAGATCTAATGAAACCTAGCTATTGATTATTGGTTATTAGTGTGTTATTAGTTGTATTGGATGATTGTTCATCTATGTTAGGCTTAAGAAAACTGGCTAACTTCCTATTTGGTAACTTGCTTGAACGTCTTAAGAAACATGAACCAATGCGTACTAAAGGTTTTTATGGTTGTATTTAATGCACAAGCGAATTCTAGTGATCCCATGTTAGGAGCTTCCTAGCCGGCTCGACATAGGAGTGAAGTAGGAGCTTGTAGAGTTGGGGAAGTACGTACGCCACCCCACGATTGGTATTAAGGAATACACCCGTCATCCACGCAATTAATACACACTAATCAACCGGTAAAAGATAGTTAGGGAGTAAGGAAATCTAAGTAAACACATTTTTCTCCACATAAATTTCACCACCTTTTCATTTTCAGTTATTTTATTTTATTTGCATTCGTAGTTATTTGGGTTAGTTGACTAGCAACTAATTCCGCCCACTCTTTCAAACCCGAGATTTTACTTGCTTTCATAAAATTATAAAAACATAAAAAAGAATCTTCTCTCACCCTTAGACCTATTAGAGTAGTTTTTCATACCTAACGAACACTATTCCCTGTGGAGAACGATCAATCCCCCGTACTTACCATTACACTATACTACATCGGTCAGGTACACTGCCTGGTGGGGTTGTAAGCCTTTTGAGATCCCTCGAGAGGTAAAACCTGTTGTAAGGTTGCAAAACCACGCATCAGGCACGGTTGACGGTAGGTTTGGTTATTCTTTCTGGGCCTTTATGGTGAACTTGTCTACAACCCGTGAAACTTTCAGGGGTATGCTTACAAGACACAACTGTCTTCTTTTCTCCTGTGGCCATATTGTTACTATTCAGATGAGCTACTGCAGTTACTTCAAGCACTGCTGTCATGAAGTTAATTATCAACCTTTGAACAGCTCCAGGAGTCATTGGTGGGGTATTTGTATTGTTCATGCTAGCTATCTTCTATTACTATCACAAGAATTACGAATTTAGAACTTATAAAATGACCATGTTAACATAATTTGAGTAAACCTAGTCCTAGCAAGTGGTCACAATGCGATATCATAACCTATTGAGAATCATAATATTACGATGTGTCTGGTTAATATCGTAAATAAGTGATTAAATCTTGGTATGAAACTGCTTAAGGACAAACTAATTCATTTGAAGTCCAGCAACTTTCTTTTCATTCATCAAGTTTTCTTCCGAAATTTTTCTTAGAGGATTCTAGGGTTATAACCTAATCATAGCAGATATAAGGAGTAATAATCTTAAGTAATGTCCTGATAAGTCTGGTAAGGATAACATGATATTAATAACTTGATTGATTGTTTTTATAAAACAATTAATATAAGGTCTTTTATTAATGTTCCACGTGGTAGGCTAAGGATTCTCTGTTTCTGGTATAAGTGTTTGGTTCCTTGTTGTCAGTAGTGGTCCTAGTTTCTTTCACTTGTTCTGTTACCAGTTGGTCTGTTGTCTATGTTCAGAGGTAGGGAATGTGACTATTGTCTAGAGTGTGGTTTGGGTTGCGGGAAATCATTTGTCTACTATCGGTAGTAATAAATGGTGAGATTTTTGTATAAGGTCATGGGTAGTCATTACATGTATGTACAACATCATAGTAAGACATAATAGAATGAGTTTGTTCACACCAGAAAATATATAACAAAAGTAGATTGTTATAGATTTATAGGTTGATTACAACTCTGAAAGCTTCAGGCTTATTTAGAAAATACAGGAAATACTAACCAAATACTATTTAGTTAAGTGGACACAACATCGATACATGTGAATTTAAGATCAGTTACGTTCTTGACGTAAATGCTTAACTTCAGTCTCGAGTTTCAGTTGTGCAATTTCCATTTCTAAGAAGCGTTCCTGAAGTTCCTGGTACATCCTTATTTGATTGTCTAATATGGCTTCTAAGGCAAAATTCCTCTGATCAGGGTTTCTTGCCGTTTCTCTGGCCATCCACAGGGTTCTTTCAACATCTTCCACTCTACCATGCTCTCTTCTCGAACAGCGGATCCTGGAATCTAAGCTTCTAAATTTATGGTTGTAAGTATTTTTCATCTTGTCGACCTTTACTTCCAAAGCAAACACTGCTCGTCTCTCAGCATCGGCCCTTCTAAACAGAGTGTCGATATTACGGTCGTACCATTCAAAACGTAATGGTTGTAATCCTTCCAACTGTTTAGTGTGAGCGTCGAGAGTGTTGGCTTGTTGATAAAGAAGGGTCCACATTGACTCACTAGGGTTTAAACTAAAGTCGGGGGAATTAGATGAAGACTCATCGTCTGGGTTATCTGGTATTGGGGATTTTGGAATGTCAGGTAGTGGAGAGTTTGGACCTTCATCTTTCTGAATTGTTTCTTGGTGTGTATTCTGTCCAACCTCAAATGCTGTTGGACAACCAATTAACTTTTCATGAGATTCAGTTACTTCTTTAAGTTTCTGACGTGGAGATGAGTGGGTAAGTGATAATGGGAGTGGTTTTGGGGTAGTTTCGTTAACATTAGAGGTTTCGGGATACCAATCTGTAACACCCCCGTTTTCGATATACGCAGCGGAATTATAAGTTGGGGTGTTACTTCAAGTATCGTAGTCATGATAATTGAAAATGACTTGAAAAGAGACATTTTAAATAAAATTGTTATCATTCATTATTTAAATCAGAGTACATAATATAGGTCCCAGCGGGAAGTTTCGAAATACGTTATAAAAGTTACATTATTCGTTTGAATGATAGCAAAATGGACACTCTTTTATAAGAAAGTCCACTGCCGCTCTGTGCCAAGTTCAGTCCTTTAATTACCTGAGATAAAATGCTAAAAAGTCAAAACAAAAGTTGATTGAATCCATAGTGTTTAAGTTATAATCAGTTGAACACAAGCTAAATAAGAAAAAATCAGTTATATCACAGTTCGGTATATTGCACTAAACCTCATGACACGCAATGCGTTGACAGTTTCAAGTCTCACTAACATAATGAAAATGAAAGTGGTTTGCCCCCAAGTGAGAGCTTGCCAAAAACTCCTCATAGATTTCAAATATAATGCATTTGTCTAACCAGCTACCAGTAAGGATATCCATCCGGTTAGTACAAATGGGTCGTCAAGCCAATAGATCTATTCACTATATTCGCGCTCACCCAGCAGGTGACTAATGGTGCATGATACGAGGGACTTTTTGAAATAAATATAAATACAAATAGGCAAACGTTAACTTAGTGCAATAACAATCAGGAAAATACTTGTGTTCAGTTTGGTAGCATGTATCTCCCCACAAGTTTGGAAAACGTAATAAAAAGTGGGACTACGAACTCACCTTGACAGTCTGGATGAAAAACAAAGTTATACAGAGTTGATAAACGTCTCCGGCACGCAACCTGGTTCGTTATGTCAAGTTTCAGTAATCATTCCTGAATATACATAAGTTTTAATGTTCGTTTCGTAACGTTTCGGTTGTCGATTAAATGTTAAAATGAGACAACATGAAGTCTTTTCAAAAGTTGGTTAAGATTTTATCTTATTTTTTTTTATTTTTATGTTTTCGTTCGTTCATTTGTTCGTTAAATATATATCTCTCGTTCGATTGTTATCAAAATAAACGTTTTACGTTTATTAATTTCTATTATAAATCTAATCGGATTATATATATATATATATATATATATATATATATATATATATATATATATATATATATATATATATATATATATTAATAATACTAATAATAATAATAATTATAAAATGTTATGCTTTTTACCCCTAAAGTTTCATATATTGACAGTTTATACCCCTGAACTTTCACAAAATGACAAATTTTACCCTTAAACTTTTATAAAATTACAATTTTTACGCTTGAACTTTGGTCAAACGACAATTTCTACCCTACAGTTTTGAAATTGACACTTTTTACCCCTGAGTTGCAAGTCGACAGTAAATTAAGTCCATGTTATAGAAACTAGTTAGTGTCTCGAAAGAAAATACCCTCTAAGTTTTTTGTGCGTTACACCCGATGTCCTTATTTTATTTAAACGCTTTATAAATTACGAGAAAAGGCGGGACTTTTTACGACTCTTTTATACAACTTATTATCATCTTATTAAAAACTTATTTTCAATTTATGGGCTAGTGATTTGAGCTTATAAGCTCGAATCAATTTATTTATATATGTTCGACTGGACAGAAAATGGGGCAGAATCAAACACGAATATCTTTGCGAATACCCAACCTTTTCACAACGTTCTTTTTCCTACGTGCAGCTAGCTAGGTGGTCTCTAAAGTGGCCAAGTTTCATAATTTTTGAAGGTCACTTGGGTGTCGAAATAAATTCCCAAAGTTGGTCGAGTAAAGCACTATTTTGACAGAAAACTGGAAAAATAAAATGGTTTAGTTCTAGCGATAAGGCAGATTTGGGATTCGAATAACCTTATAACCGTTCAACCTTTTTACGACGTTCTTTTTCCTAAAATTAGTTAGCTGGGTGGTCTTTGTTGTGGCCAAAATTCAGAATTTTAAATGATCGTTTAGGGGTCAAAAACTAGATCCAAAGTTGGCGACCTGGAGGTGGTTATCGACAGAAAATAGAAGAAGGAAAACCGATTGGGTTTTTGATATTTTGAGGTTCTAACTGATTTCTAATGCATGTTAACATGATATTGAACATATTTAATCTATCTTTAATGACTTTAAGGTTTCTTGTTTTGTTTTGCAATCTAATCAGGGTACGTTTGGGTTGTGTTCGAACAAAAAGAAAGAAAAGAAAAATAATGATCTCATGGTTTTTAATATGATTAGCTATTAGAGCTTATGTAATACTGTTTTTATGTGTATTTAAAGTGTAAAAAAAGTAAGGGAAAGAGCTAGGATTACTTACTTGGATTCTTAGTCGATTAGGGTTATATGTGTCAAAATTGTTTGGAATTTGATCACTAGAGTTATCTCCTTCTTCTAACACCTCTTAAGCTTTTTCTTTAGCTTCTAAATGGGTTGTGAGATCAGGAGGAAATGGAGATGGGCTGTTTTGAGTGAGTCGAATGGATGTGAGGTGAAAAGAAGGAAAGTGAGTTCGATACTTATAGGAAGAAAAGGGTTAGGGTTTTCTAATGTGATAAGTCACCATGTTGTGTAGGGGGGGACATGGTGATGTGGTTAAATGTTTTGAGGACAAGTGGATGGAGGGGGAGGGATGGACGTGTGGTGTTGTATATGGGGTGATGTGTTTTCATCTTAGACCAAGGATTTTACCAACTTAGGGAACATGGCTATGTGGAAGAATTTGGTACTTAAAAGGATAGATGTGGTGTATGTTATAATTAGGGGTTAGTGTGAAATGGATTTGGTTATTTTCGAACTAGGAATTAGTATGTGGGTCGATTTGGGTTTTAAATGGTGGTATATTGGCTAGAAAATATTGTACCTAGGGTTTTAAGGTAGTAACTAAATAGATTCTAGGGTTTAGTTTAGGTAAATATTAGTTAGAAATAAAATTTAGGGTTTATATATATATATATATATATATATATATATATATATATATATATATATATATATATATATATAGTGATCGAATTATATGGAAATGGGCAAGAAAATGGTTTGTGCTTATAAGGGTTGTTCCATGGGCTAAATAGGGTTGTACTAAAGGTTTAGAAATGTAGAAAATATATATTTAATGCTTGGTTAAATTATAGTAATTATATATTGATTTTTATTAAGTTTAAATGTATATAATTGGGATTTTTGGATTTTGTGCATTGGGCACTTGTACACTAGGTTTAAGGGCTTGTACTTATATTTAGTAAGTTTAGGAAAATTTATTTTTAAGGCTTGTGTATGAAAGACTTGTAAATTGTGCTTAAAAATAAATATATTTAGGGTTTAAATAGGGTTTTTGTTAATATATGGTTTTTATGCATAATTGACTTGTACATTGGCTTGAAAGACTTGTACATTTATAATTTGTGAAAATCTCATATAAATAAATTAGGGTTTGTACCGGGAGTTAAAACGGATTTAGGGTTTCTATGCTTTAGATGCTTGTACCTTACGGGAGTTAAAACGGATTTAGGGTTTCTATGCTTTAGATGCTTGTACCTTAGTTGAATGAGTTGTACTTTAGTATTTTTAGGGTTTTGTTACTTACACCTGTTGTTATAATAGTTTAGGGTTTTATAGAAACTCTATTCGATAAGGAACGTTTAGTTTACACGTATGTTAACGAATTATCGTAAAGTGGCAAATGAGATGTCGTAAAGTTTTATATGAAAATGTTTACATAGAATAAACATTAAGTTCGTTAAGGTTGGGTTGCGTGTGAGCAGTTTTATCAAGGATGTGAGTTACGTCACATTAGATATTAGTTATGATCAGATAGTAATAAAAAAAAAATTATACGTAGAAAAGGATAAGTATAGTTTATTACAAGGTGAAATTTTACCAGTGGTTACAGTATCCCCCCGTTGAGGGAATCTCGTCCCGAGATTCAGTCTGTGTTGGTTGATATGTTGGGAAAAGTGAAGTATAGAGAGAGTTAGGTTTAGATTTCTAGCTTATTCAGATAGGGAATATGAGAATGGGAAATCGTACAACGATTTGATTTGGGATGCGAGTTTGATATGCTCAAAATGCCCCAAGTTTAAAAAAATATTATATATAATATTATCTTATTCTTATGTTACATAAATCTAATAATATCGTCTCGCTATTATTCCTTTGTCATATCTTTGGCCTAAAAAGGATTTGTCTAGGAATTTCCATTCGACACTTAAGGGAAAGTAATTTTGTTAGTCTTATTCCTACTAGATGAAATAAATTTGAATGTCTTGCCACCTAATAAATCCAAGGGCTGTGAATAGTGTTATCTAACGGTAAGAAATAGTACAAACTAATGGCTATGAACAGTAATCTATAATTGTTGGGATTCTGGATTTGATGAGACAAAGTAAATAGAAGAATGAAACAAAAGGGCTTAAAGTGACAAAGGATGAAACTTCAAAGAAAGAAAAGATTCTACGATATCTTTTATATTTTTAGTATATATCCTTTGTAACCCTAGTATCTCTATTATATAAAGAGATCAAGGGTACATGTTTTTAATTAAGTCTTCCATAATGTAGAATACAGAAAAGTGTGTGTGTGTGTGTCTTGGGCGTAGTAAATTATAAATGCCTAGACTAGATTAGAGTTGTTAGTCGCCTCAAGGATCTTTGATCCCTGTTACAAATTAAGTGTAACCGTATTATTCTGATCAAATAATATTTGAGGCGTGGAGAGTGATTAAAGAGAAACTTTGTGTCAATAACAATTGATTTGTTCTTATTCCGCTGTGCATTAATCTTCATTGTTATTGTTGAACCCTAAGGCTCAATACGATCCAAGAAACTATCTTTAGCACGTTCTTAGTTTCTACAGGTGGTATCAGAGATTGGGGAGCTCGTTACCTAGGGATTCACAAAGTTTATTGTTGTCGACAGAAGCAGCTTTTAATATTAAAGTTTTCGTAGTTTATGATGCTGCTGTGATAACATGAGTTTGCTTGGCGACAAAATTGAAGCAACATGTTACAATATGGTAATTCATTAAATTGGTGTTTCTGTAGTCATATGCTTTCAATTAATTAACCTCGTACAATTGAATTGCTCATTAATTGATCGCTGGTTTTTAGTAATATTCGATACATATTGTTTTGCTTTGTCGTTTAATTAATCGTGGGGCAGAGTAGCGATAAAAGGGTTTGTCATATATGGCATGTGATTGGTGGTTATTTGGTGATTAATCGCAATCATGTACTGATTTTATGTGGGGTCGATGGCTTGCAGTCAAGTAAATTCTTTTGTACTTATCGCTTACTGATTTATTAAGAAAGAGAATTGGGGCTGTTTGTCAAACTTTACAACTTAATTGATTGGATTGGATCTAGCTACTGTTGTTGACTCTTTTATTATCAGTGTATGTTATTAATTCGATTGTGGGGTCAGTGGAAGAAGTGGGTGATGTACTGCATGTGTACTCAGTTCAATATTTGTTTATCAATCATGTGTCAATGGCGCTTTATTATATTAATTTATCGGTAGAAGATTTCAAGATTGAGAATTTGTCGCTTGTGGTTAGTATAATGTGAAGATTCGTTGTTCCTCGTCCAAGTTCTGTTATGGGAGCATTAATGAGATATAAAGTGGGATCAGTATCACGTGTTGTTATTATTTGTTCCTACTGCTAGAAGATTTTCATTCTGCGGCTAAGTATTTTCATACTGCTGCTCGGGTTAAATGGTTTCTGCTGCTAGTAGTAATTTATTCTGCTGCTAGCTTCGAGTTTCTGCTGCTGCGAGTTATGGATGCTACCTATTTGACTGATACTGCTGCTAGTTGCATGTGTTATAAGCAGTAAGGGGAAGCATTGGTTATTGGTTTACACACACACATGGGAAGTTCACACACACAAGGTTTTTGGATTTGTTTTCGGTTCGTTAAAGTTTTAAAGGCTCGAATTAATTTTCTTATTGGCGAAGAGGAGTTTTTGTTGCTTCTTTGATGATGCAGTGGAATTTGTCAAGGTTGTGTCTTATTATATCTTAAGGTGGGTGTTACACTTTAAAGGTAACTTGTTTGTTCATCAGGTGACTAAGAATTGACAAAACACTTAAAGGAGTTACATTGTAGTGCTCAGTGGTTGTTGTCAAGAGATTGCGGTCTCCCTATACATGGAGTATACGTTCGAAGTCGTATTTAGTACAAGGCATAAGACACAGGGTTGGTTTCTTCTACTTCAGCATCAAATTGGTACTGATTAGTTTTCTTCAACAATATATAAAGCCTACGGATTTGAAGAATCATTTGATGTTCATGCACCACTCGAGGGGAAGTGTTTGATTTTTACTACTGTTGATCATCATTACTACTGCTAGTTGGAGTTTCTATTGTTTTGGATTCATTATTTGTATTTGAGCGTCATGGAGGGAAATTTGAAACATTGGAAGACTTGGATTGGAAGTTTGTGATATTGGTTGGTGGTGGTCAAGATCATTGTTTGCATACGTTCTCTATTTGTTGATAACAAAAAGGGGAAGAGATGTTGGAGTGGCATGGCATGGCTTAAGGGGAAGACAAGGAAGACAAGTTTGTTTCATTCAGGGAGATGATCACATCTCAATATCTCTACTTCGTCTAGGGAAGTTCGTACACGACTTTGTTTATTTTGTCATCATCAAATAGGGGAAGATTGTTGGGATTATGGATTTGATGAGACAAAGTAAATAGAAGAATGAAACAAAAGGGCTTAAAGTGACAAAGGATGAAACTTCAAAGAAAGAAAAGATTCTACGATATCTTTTATATTTTTAGTATATATCCTTTGTAACCCTAGTATCTCTATTATATAAAGAGATCAAGGGTACAGGTTTTTAATTAAGTCTTCCATAATGTAGAATACAGAAAAGTGTGTGTGTGTGTGTCTAGGGCATAGTAAATTATAAACGCCTAGACTAGATAGGAGTTGTTAGTCGCCTCAAGGATCTTTGATCCCTGTTACAAATTAAGTGTAACCGTATTATTCTGATCAAATAATATTTGAGGCGTGGAGAGTGATTAAAGAGAAACTTTGTGTCAATAACAATTGATTTGTTCTTATTCCGCTGTGCATTAATCTTCATTGTTATTGTTGAACCCTAAGGCTCAATACGATCCAAGAAACTATCTTTAGCACGTTCTTAGTTTCTACAATAATGGTCGTGAACAGTGATTTGCAACGGTCATGAACAGTGATTAACGACTAGTTTTTCACCTATAAATACCCCATTTTTAATCCTCATTCTTTCACCACTAAATTCTTTCATAAAAACCTCAAAATGCCGCACCTTATTACATTCCTAACGAAGATTATGCATTCTTGGTTTGCGTCCTAGCGATCCTTATGCCTATTGTGGTTCTCGCTATTGGTGTAGACAAGATATGGGGGTAATGGTTGTTTTTCTATGAAATCCTTAGTGAAATAAAGCTTATTTGTTCTTATGCCTAATATCAAGTCTCGTGGTATCTATTGCGCAGGATAATCAAGGTAATTCATCCCGTCGTGACTCTAGCTATTGTGTTGTTGGTGGCGGTCCTCGTTGTCATGGCGGGTCAATCTATTAGTGATTCTATTCCTTATCTTGTAATCATTGTAACCTTAGTACTTCCGTTTCTAATTATTTCACTATGTATGAATTTCCGTGGTTTCTAATAAAATTTGTACTATTTGTGTTTGCTATAAGTCTTTGTGAGATCTTAGGGTTTTCCTATTCATAATTCTTGTCAATTTCCTATCTTAGAGGTGATAGGTAGTAGTTGTAGACTTCTATTGTATTAAATCAAAAAGTGATATTTTATGAATGGTTTATTTTGTTTCAATATTTTGCTTTTGAATGAAAATTGTTATTAGAAAATCTGAAAAGATAACTGTCCAATTTACTACATGATTCTTTCTAAATTATACATAGTTGATCAGGCTATGTATAATTGAGGATCAAATGATGTGATGTTTGGCTCAGTCACTATGATATTTACTAAAAAGTTTTCGATGGTGTACAACGTTTTGTTTCTGTAAAATAACTTAATAATTATTTTTCAAAGAGATAAGAGAGTTTTAGTCCACACTACAGTGGTAAGTTAGGGATTTCCTAGAGTACTAATGGGATATCCTTGAAATAAATCTTAGGGTTTGTCTAAGGATCCTGCAGGGTAGTGATAGTCTATTGTTCAGTCAGAAATAATATTCACCAAATTTCCTAATGGTATACTAGTGTTTTGCTAGGTACTAACTATGAACATGGTAAGGAGGAAAAGAATAGATATTGAAGCTAAACGCAGATTGTGATTATTACGGAAATATTACAAGATAAAGGTTTCATACGGTAGAAAGGTAGTTATTACACTTAGGTTACATCCATCGTAACTAAGGTAGAGATTTGAAAGGAAATACAACTTAGGGAGTTCTAAACCTCAATTTATTTATCTATTACAGGGATTTATCTTCTGTTTAAACTTAAGGGTCATCCTAGGACATGGTTGGAATTTCTTAATGAGTTCTTATTCTTTTGCACTAGTCTTATCTTTCCAATTGGCATTGTAGTTTGGGCATTGATTCCTGTAGTGCCCTTTTCCATTACATCCATAGCAAGTTACGGTTACTGGCTGTAGGTTGGCTCCTGTCGTCTTACAGTCTTTGGTCTAATGTCCTATTTCCTGGCATCTCCCACACTTAGCAAAACAAAATCCAGTAAGATGCAACTTGCATTGTTGACATAGAGGTCGTTTTCCAAGATAACCAGCTTTGTTAGTAGGCGTGATGATGCAGTTTCTACCAACTTCCTGCCTACAAATTTGTTGGCGATGATAGTTGCTGCGATCTTGAAGATGCTTGTGGTGACAGGCGGGGTCATTTGTGTATTGGTAGTAGGTGGGGGTGATGGTATCAAGTTTTCACTTTTGGTTATTTTGCTTAATTCCTAGGGCACGGTTGATGGTAGGTTTGGTTATTCTTTCTGGGCCTTTATGGTGAACTTGTCTACAACCCGTGAAACTTTCAGGGGTATGCTTACAAGACACAGCTGTCTTCTTTTCTCCTGAGGCCATATTGTTACTATTTAGATGAGCTACTGCAGTTACTTCAAGCACTGCTGTCATGAAGTTAATTATCAACCTTTGAACAACTCCAGGAGTCATTGGTGGGGTATTTGTATTGTTCATGCTAGCTATCTTCTATTATTATCACAAGAATTACGAATTTAGAACTTATAAAATGACCATGCTAACATAATTTGAGTAAACCTAGTCCTAGCAAGTGGTCACAATGCGATATCATAACCTATTGAGAATCATAATATTACGATGTGTCTGGTTAATATCGTAAATAAGTGATTAAATCTTGGTATGAAACTGCTTAAGGACAAACTAATTCATTTGAAGTCCAGCAACTTTCTTTTCATTCATCAAGTTTTCTTCTGAAATTTTTCTTAGAGGATTCTAGGGTTATAACCTAATCATAGCAGGTATAAGGAGTAATAATCTTAAGTAATGTCCTGATAAGTCTGGTTAGGATAACATGATATTAATAACTTGATTGATTGTTTTTATAAAACAATTAATACAAGGTCTTTTATTAATGTTCCATGTGGTAGGTTAAGGATTCTCTGTTTCTAATATAAGTGTTTGGTTCCTTGTTGTCAGTAGTGGTCCTAGTTTCTGTCACTTGTTATGTTACCAGTTGGTCTGTTGTCTATGTTCAGAGGTAGGGAATGTGACTATTGTCTAGAGTGTGGTTTGGGTTGCGGGAAATCATTTGTCTACTATAGGGAGTAATAAATGGTGAGATTTTTGTATAAGGTCATGGGTAGTCATTACATGTATGCATAGCATCATAGTAAGACATAATAGAATGAGTTTGTTCACACCAGAAAATAAATAACAAAAGTAGATTGTTATAGATTTATAGGTTGATTACAACTCTGAAAGCTTTAGGCTTATTTAGATAATACTGGAAATACTAACCAAATACTATTTAGTTTAGTGGACACAACATCAATACATGTGAATTTAAGATTAGTTACGTTCTTGACGTAAATGCTTAACTTCAGTCTCGAGTTTCAGTTGTGCAATTTCCATTTCTAAGAAGCGTTCCTGAAGTTCCTGGTACATCCTTATTTGATTGTCTAATATGGCTTCTAAGGGGAAAGTCCTCTGATCATGGCTTCTTTCCATTTCTCTGGCCATCCACAGGGTGCTTTCAACATCTTCCACTCTACCATGTATTTGACCATGCTCTCTTCTCGAACAGCGGATCCTAGAATCTGAGCTTCTAAATTTATGGTTGTAAGTATTTTTCATCTTGTCGACCTTTACCTCCAAATCAAACACTGCTCGTCTCTCAGCATCGGCCCTTCTAAACAGAGTATCGATATTATGGTCGTACCATTCAAAACATAATGGTTGTAATCCTTCCAACTGTTTAGTGTGAGCGTCGAGAGTGTTGGTAATGTAATATATTTTTATTTTTATTTTTGAGTCCAAAGAAATTGTAACGAATGCAATTCCCCCGGGTCGTTCTCCCAACGAAGGTTTGACGGCGAATAAGTCGAATCGGAGTCGCGAATATGTGAAGTGAATAAGTGATGTGAAAGATTATTTTGGTGTTGTTTACACTAAAATTATGGAAAATTAAAAGCAATCTATGATAACAAATTAAATCACACAAAGAAAATTCAAATAATGCAAATCCCGGGCTAATCCCGAGATTTATAAAACTAATAGTGAAGAAATAAACCTAAAATGCAAGACTAAAAACTCAAGGGACTGAAAATGTAATTAAACTAAACTCAATTATAAAAGAAAATTAATAAAATAAAAGTTTATAAAACCCGAGGGACTAAAATTGTAAAAACTGAAACTGTTTTAGACTTTATAAACTACAAGGACCAGATTTGTAATTTCTAAAACTTATCTTTAATACTTAACTCGTTTTTTAAAGAAAGACAGGGACTAAACATGTAGCAACTGAAACCTAGGGACTGATTTGCAATAACTGAAAAATAAAAAACGTTTTGAACTAATTAGCAGCCCAGGTTCGAATCCTAGGCTACTACAAATTGCTAAACTATTTTTTTTTTAATTTTTCTTCTTTTGCAAATCAAACAACAACTAACTACTACTAATTTTAATGAAAAGAAGAAGCTCAAACAAGCTCAAATAAGCTGGAAAAACAGCTTATGGTCAGTTCAGTTGAGTTTTTACACTCAACTTGAAAACAGCCCACAAAGCTCACAATTAGGCACAATTAAGCTAATCAAATAAGCTAAAAAGTCTAAAACAAAAGCAGAATCTAATTAACAGCTGGAATGACTAGCTTTTGCCCCAATAATACCACTCTTAACTCAATTAAATAGCTGGAAATGAGCTTATGAAATGGAGCTAGTAACTGAGGAGCAGGGCAAATTAAAGCAGACTAGCAGATTTGAGCTTATTTTTAGATAAGCTATAGAGCTCCAAACTGAGATTTTCTACTTGATCTAAACTCACAAGCTGGAAGGCTACTTAGAACAATAATCCAAATCCAATTCTAATCACTAATGATCATTCAAAAAGACCCAAAAACTCAGCAGCCAGGAACAACATGCAACAGACTCACAGATAAATATTGACTAATTAAGTGCTACTCAAAGATGACTAAAGTGAATTTAAGCTACTCAAATTTATCAATCTACTTGTTATTAAGCTACTTTAATGAATATCTAACAAACTTAAACTAATTTTCCAACTAATTCAATCAAAACAGCCCTCTAAGAACAGCAGATCACAGCAGACACTAAATTGACAAGCAGCTTTGACTATTTCTAACCAAATCACCAAGTAAAAACTAAACTAAGCTGCATTTGATGAATGCAAACTACTGAGATCAGCTTCAACTCAAACTAACTACTACAATTCTCAGTAATCCATAGATCCAATCTCACTTTTATCTTACAGTTTCATAAGCAAAGGCAGATTAAGATCAATCCATCTACTAGCAAACTTCAATCATTACTCATACACATCAAATGACCTTAGAATGACAATAAACAACAACAATTAACTTCAGATTCTTAGTTCACATGTACCACAGATTATCAGTTAGCAATTGTGAAGCAGTTTCAAACTATTGATATCAAACTAAATTCAAACTAATGTAGATGGATTAAACTACTGAGATCAAGTAATAATAAGAACATATAAGCAACTATGAACAAATAAAAGTTAACAAAATCAAATCTACACTACTTATAAGCTACTGATGCAATAGAAATTAAAGTTGAAACTCACAATGTAACTTCCCCTCAGCATGAAAAGAGAGGATTCACTATGCTTGCCTGTCTTTTGACAGGCCAATTGGACTCCTTATTGGCTGCCTTTACTCCTCAAATAAGCTGGCTTATTAAAATAAGCTGAATTTGACTTTTGTTGACTTTTTGTGAATTTGAAGATTTGAACCAGAATTGTTACTAGAAATTACTTACAACAAGCTATTAAGCTTATATAAGCTAATTCCAACTGAAAAACAGCTTATTGAAGCTGTGAAAATTGTTTTTGATTTTTTTTTCTTTAGACTTTGAAATATTTTTGGGCTTTTTTTTTTTTTTTTTTTTTTTAAACAAAAGAGTTTAATAAAAAGTTTAAGATTATAACAGAGATAAGCATGAAATGATTTAAACAAACTAATAATAACTTCAATAAACTGAATTCAAACAAACAAATGAATTAAGACAGAATTCAATTAAAACTAAAATGAAATTTTCATTAATAAAAACTAAAAGATTACAATAGAAATTTAGAATTGCAAAACAGAAAATGAATTTGGCAGAGTATCATTACATAAAAAAAAAAAACTACTCACAAATAAGCTAACTAAGGTCTCTATTTATAACCGTGAGGAGAGATTGAGGGGTGAGGAGTCCACGCTGGCAATCCGTGTGCTAGTGTGCTTTCTCTGACATCATCTGAGCCTTCCAATCATTGCCCCATCATCTAAACCATTGGATTGAGGTGTTAGGACCAATCACGAGCTGCCACATCACCTGTCCGTGTGCTTCTTCGCTCTGACAATCTTCTGACACTTCTAGAAGCGCTTGATTTGACCAATGAGCCCTTAATTGTGGTTAATTGCACCGGATGAATTTTTTAGGGTTCATGATATCTGGGTTCATGGTGAAAAGGGGGCGGGAATTGTGTTGTGGGTTTTTATTATTTTTATTTGACCGAGAGAAATAGTTTTGACCGGTTGGATGTTGGGTCTTTGTTTTGGGTTGGGATAGTGGACTTGGGCTGGTGGGTTTTATTATGGGATGGGCTATTTTTGGGTAAGAGTGGATTGGGTAAAACAAATATCCGGATAATGGTTATTATTTTAGGGAAAATGATAAGGACTAGATGTGTCAACTCTGAAATCCAAGGGACTGAATAATCCAATCTTGTAAATTCCTTTCCCGACCTCAGCTTTCAAACACTCTTCCAATCTCGTGCTCGTTTTCCCGGATTTCTTGTGTCTTTTGTCGGTTTTCACGATATCCATCCCTGCACATACAAAAACACAAAATCTTTTGGCATTTTGGTCGGGTTTTTGGTTATTTTGGTCGGGTTTTTGTCAAGAAAAGGTATGTGTTTAAGCACATACCAAATTCCCCCAGACTAAGCTATTGCAATGTCCTCATGCAATGTTATAAAAACACGTTTTTTAAACCGAAAATTTCCAATCTCTTTTTACTAACTTTGAAAAGTAGCAAAATTTTCAAAAGAGATCAAGAAATCTTAAGTTCTAAAAACTCCCCATTTTTCCTTTTATTCTATTTTTATATTTTTCTCATTATTCATGTGACGGCTTTTGTTGACAATCATTATCTAACGATAATTTTTAGGGTCATAGAGTAGAAACACAACTCATAGAGGAGTGACCATAAGGATAAAATTCATCGTCCTTGATTTTTCACATGCTCCCAAACTAAGCTTATAAACGAGATCACAACCTACTTAGAAATTAGATGCCAACACTACTCATGGAAGTTACTTGTGTAAGAACCTCTCGCTCCCAAACTTATTTTTGTTTCTACTTATTTTATTTTTGTGAGAGAAATGAATTTCTTCATAATCTTCTCGTTTTCATAATTATTAGACCGATAAAAATACCAAGTTTAAAATGCTAAGTAGTTTTCCATCTTCTTGCAAGAAAGTTTGCCTTAAAAATGAGGTCCAAATCAAGGTTATTACATACGTCAAAGACTAAAGAACTCATACAAACATGTAGACATCAGTTGTGGAAAAACATCACGTGCACCTCATGTGCCCGATCTAGGGTCATTCACATGCACCTCACGTGCCATCAACTTGTCTAACACATTAAGCACAAAATCCATACATCTCAACATACACATTTTTTTATTTTTTTTATTTTATTTATTTATTTATTTATTTATTTATTTTTTAACTCAAACTTTTCTTCACTCAATAACTTAATACCACGGGATTACCGGGTGTTTCCAAAACATCAAACATACAATAGTAACCCTTAGAAAATGAACCTTCACGGTTTAAATCCAAGACCTTACCGCCTTTAGAAGTAAGGATCCAAGGTCCGATCTCAATCCGAAATCTAAGAGCACTTTACAACTTATTCACTCAATATGGGACCTTGATGTGTACCCAATCTTTAGAGCAAAAATTCTTTTAAGAAGATGGAGAACTAAATTTTGTTCTAAACCTAAATATCTTTAATTATTTATACAATATATGGGGTGAAACAATTTTACGGGAGCAAAAGGCCACAAGTACCTACGACGAGCTCTAAAGAGAACCAACTACTCCACGTTTGGCATCTAACTTCTAAATAAATTCTATCATTTCTCGCTCTTCGCACATTTAAAAATCTCAAATAATGAAATTGGCGAATACTTAGCCGATAATCAGCCACGCATATATAAAGTCAGTTACAGAAACTTGCAAATTCTTGAAAAGAATTCGCGTTTTCTAGCTCCTTATGTAAAAGACTAGCGAAAGCTTTTATAGCCATGCATGTATAAAGTCAAGTACGGGAACACGCAAAAGAGCAGCTCCTTGTGTACAAGACTAGCACAAGCTTTTTATGATCATCATTGGTTAAGGGAACAAGCTAGGGCTCAACACGCCCGGTCAAGTCAAAATTTTATTCCTACTCTACCCAGCGGAAAATCAACAAAAATGTCAAAACTTATTATATTTTTGCACAAAATTTTTAAATTTTCTCATTTTTTGGATTTTTTTTTTTTTTTTTTTCAATTTTGGAGGAAAAACGGGATTGCATGAGAAAATAGCAAAAATGCAAGGTAAAAATCAAATCGCAAGATTACCCCCCCCCCCCCAGACTAAAACGAGACATTGTCCTTAATGTCTTAAAGGTAGGGGTATCCCTACAAAAATCTAAGGCCGTTTATTAATTATGCCAAAAGATAAATGTAAAACGAGAAGATTTTGGATATTGGATAAGCAGCGGATGATGAAACTCGAGTAGCGTGAAGGAAACTACGAGCACGAGAGTCTTCATCATCGGGCATTCCTGGACACAGCATAGAAAAACAACGAGACACAAGATATGGGAGAGGATCCCCTCCACTTTATTAAGAAAATAGAAAGAAGATAGATGGATAAGCATGGGGTGCCTCCCACGAAGCGCTTGTTTTTGTTAACCGAGTCACATGAGCTTGACTCGACCCCGAATTTAGTTGTCCATGGGGAAAGTTTGGAGATCCGGGACAACCATGGATGGTACGTCCCCTCCAAAATAGTGCTTCAACCTATGACCATTCACCTTAAAGTTTGGACCGTCATTTTGAGCTAACTCGACGGTTCCATATGGAAAAACTCGAGTGATGGTGAATGGCCCAGACCAACGGGTTTTGAGTTTGCCCGAAAAAATCTTTAGCCGAGAATTGAAAAGGAGGACTTGATCACCAACATTGAAAACGCGGTTCTTAATCTTTGAGTCATGAATCCTTTTTGTTTTCTCTTTGTAGATCAAAGAGTTCTCGTAGGCTTGATCCCGAAGCTCATTTAATTCATTAATTTGGAGCTTACGGTGATCACCCGCGGTCTTAA